>CAWUFW010012087.1:0-565423 GCA_963921515.1 Calotriton arnoldi
TACCACCCTTAGCCAGGGTGGCAGGATGCCTACCACTACTACCACCCTTAGCCAGGGGGGGCAGGATGCCTACCACTACTACCACCCTTAGCCAGGGGGGCAGGATGCCCACCACTACTACCACCCTTAGCCAGGGTGGCAGGATGCCTACCACTACTACCACCCTTAGCCAGGGGGGCAGGAAGCCTACCACTACTACCACCCTTAGCCAGGGTGGCAGGATGCCTACCACTACTACCACCCTTAGCCAGGGGGGCAGGATGCCTACCACTACTACCACCCTTAGCCAGGGGGCAGGATGCCTACCACTACTACCACCCTTAGCCAGGGGGCAGGATGCCTACCACTACTACCACCCTTAGCCAGGGGGCAGGATGCCTACCACTACTACCACCCTTAGCCAGGGGGCAGGATGCCCACCACTACTACCACCCTTAGCCAGGGGGCAGGATGCCCACCACTACTACCACCCTCACCCAGGGGGGCAGGATGCCTACCACTACTACCACCCTCACCCAGGGGGGCAGGATGCCTACCACTACTACCACCCTTAGCCAGGGGGCAGGATGCCCACCACTACTACCACCCTTAGCCAGGGGGCAGGATGCCCACCACTACTACCACCCTCACCCAGGGGGGCAGGATGCCTACCACTACTACCACCCTTAGCCAGGGGGCAGGATGCCTACCACTACTACCACCCTTAGCCAGGGGGCAGGATGCCTACCACTACTACCACCCTTAGCCAGGGGGCAGGATGCCTACCACTACTACCACCCTTAGCCAGGGGGCAGGATGCCCACCACTACTACCACCCTTAGCCAGGGGGCAGGATGCCCACCACTACTACCACCCTCACCCACGGGGGGCAGGATGCCTACCACTACTACCACCCTTAGCCAGGGGGCAGGATGCCCACCACTACTACCACCCTTAGCCAGGGGGCAGGATGCCCACCACTACTACCACCCTCACCCAGGGGGGCAGGATGCCTACCACTACTACCACCCTTAGCCAGGGGGGCAGGATGCCTACCACTACTACCACCCTTAGCCAGGGGGGCAGGATGCCTACCACTACTACCACCCCCACTCATAGGATGGACAATGCATGACACAACCAGCACACCACAACCTAGGGAATGCAAGATAAAGACATCCCCCCACCACCATGACAAGCGTGTGTAGGCTGTGTCAAATGCCTACAACACCGAACATGACTTTGAACATACAATGTGACCCCCTAGCACATGTGCCACACATATATGTGTGTGGCACCCACAATGCAAGCAGCCCATGACCATTGTGGCAATGGGGCCTAAACCCCCATCATCACAGTGACCAAAAGGTAAGTGTGGGGTCCATAGCTGAAGCACATTTTGACCATTGTGGCAATGGGGTCTAAACCCCCATCATCACAGTGACCAAAAGGCAAGTGTGGGGTCCATAGCTGAAGCACATTTTGACCATTGTGGCAATGGGGTCTAAACCCCCATCATCACAGTGACCAAAAGGCAAGTGTGGGGTCCATAGCTGAAGCACATTTTGACCATTGTGGCAATGGGGTCTAAACCCCCATCATCACAGTGACCAAAAGGCAAGTGTGGGGTCCATAGCTGAAGCACATTTTGACCATTGTGGCAATGGGGTCTAAACCCCCATCATCACAGTGACCAAAAGGCAAGTGTGGGGTCCATAGCTGAAGCACATTTTGACCATTGTGGCAATGGGGTCTAAACCCCCATCATCACAGTGACCAAAAGGCAAGTGTGGGGTCCATAGCTGAAGCACATTTTGACCATTGTGGCAATGGGGTCTAAACCCCCATCATCACAGTGACCAAAAGGCAAGTGTGGGGTCCATAGCTGAAGCACATTTTGACCATTGTGGCAATGGGGTCTAAACCCCCATCATCACAGTGACCAAAAGGCAAGTGTGGGGTCCATAGCTGAAGCACATTTTGACCATTGTGGCAATGGGGTCTACACCCTCATCATCACAGTGACCAAAAGGTAATTGTTGACAAAGAAAGAGCTGCAACTGCCAAACTGCATGGATCATTCCTGGTCACAGAACCAAAAACTCATCTGTGGCAAAGTAGTGTATGTGTCCCATTGCAACATAAATTGGGGGAGCCAAATACTGCAGTGCAAATGAAACATTCCTTTGGCCATGTGCAGACAAACAACACCCATGGGGGCTGAGACCGTCAACAGTCATCAATGACACAATGACAGAAGTGACCATCAGAATGCAGAACCACATATTTGCACCAATGGGCACACAAATGCAGATACCCTGTGGAGACAGCAGATGTGAGGTGAACAGATACCATACCATGGCAGCAATGGGACACACAAACCATGATCACTGTGCTGACCGATGACCTAGGAGTCCCAGGGACAGCAGGGGAAACACACCAAACAACATACAGCCAATGGCACACCCAAGATATGCCAATGCAGTGGTGCAGATGCACAAACACAAACAGGCAGACCAACACTGTCATCATACACAGCAGGTGAGGGGTGGGGGTGCCAGTGTCCCCAGGCAACAACACAACACATGAGGAGAGCTGAATACCAATCATACAGATGTGCATACACTGCCACACTAAGGTAACTCATGGATCCAAATCCCCTATGTGGGCAAGCAGGCATTGACAGGTGAGAGGGAGCACAAAACACACATGTCACACAGGCACGTAGGAACAACAACTGACACAGCAAGTCACAGACACACCACAGCACCACCCCCAGGGCCCCCACAATGTGGTGACCCTGGGCTGAATAAAAATACCACTGTGATGACAAAGCTAAATGTCGTTCACACTGTGAACCACAGTCAGGTGTCCTGAGCAACAAACTACCATCACACCTACACAAGCACAAATCAATCAGCATGGCCAGTAAGCCAAGGCCAACATGGAGGCAGGGGACTAGCCGGGCAACAACTCTCATCTGCACACACTCAAGACCACACCCTCGACCTCCAACAATGTGCAGCAGTGAAGTACACATGCACTGGTGACATTGCACATGCACCCATGACTATTCCAGGGTGGTGGGTGGGAACCAAGGTGTAGAAACACATCACACATGGACACTCAACAAGACTCCTGAATGTCTGACACACTGCACACTACGCTGTACATGGACATGACGGCAATACCACACCGACCAATGGGATCCCAGCCACAGTCACACACCAATGAAGAAGCCAAGGTCACCCACAAAGAACACACATAGACAACAACCAACATTGCAGCCCGGACCCTAAGGAGTGCCAGCAGTCACACACACAACGTGTCACAATCACTGAAAGATAACACAAACTGGAAATCACATGACAGGGGCAAACAACAAGTGCCAAAGGGAAACCTGACTGTGACCCATCTGCGTCTGCACACAAACTCTGCCCTGACAGCAAACACACCTATGGGTGACACCCTGATGACCAGTAATGTGCCATGCACCCACATCACAGAGAACACAGGGAGAAGACTTTGGGGGAACATAGCTCAAGTCAGCAAGCATCACAAACAGGTACAACACTAGGGATCACAGCATGCGCAGATGAATGGAAGTGAACACACAGACATGCACATACAACACACACCTTGGGCGCAGGCAATGTCACACGTGTACACACTGCCATGAGGGGACTCCACTCCTGTGTGAGGAAAGCTGTGCCATATGTTGCCTCAGTAGGGCCCCATCATGTCAGCTGAGCACTTGGTCACACAATCAACAATTAGCACCAAATGAGGGCTCCCATCACATCAGCCTGGTCATGGATGTGCCAACGGAATCATCAGCACAGATCCAACACACTTGTATAGCAATGTTGCACTGACTACACGGATGAGTCCCTCCCCATTGATGCCCAAACCTGCATGTCCACTGGAGATGGCAACACGGTCAGGGAAGTAGACAAATGCAACGATGGCAGGCACAACAGATGTGCAGGGGTGGAAGCCACAGATATGAAATTGCCAATGTAAGTAGGAAACCCATTGCCAAATACTGAACACATGACACCCTCAGATGCTGCTATTGATGACATGGATACACCACATGATAGGACACATTCCCCCTGGACCACATGGGTTCCTGCACAGTAACACTTCATAATCATGAGACCAGATATCACCATCACTGCAGCAAGGGCATGGTTAGCTGCACCAACAACATGTACATCTGAAGCATGAGCACTAGAGAAAAGAAAGTTGCTTTATTCAGCATATGTGTTGTTTGATAACGACGTTCAGAAGAAATTAGAGCAAAGGCCAATGGCCAGTCCATTGTCAAAGTTCAAACAGGGTGACACTGGCAGATGTCACCCTACGCATGCCTGCACAATACCAGGGACAATCCACTAGGAGGGGCAACCGGGGGCAGGCCAGGCACCACAGGGACAGGATCAGGGCTCACCAGGGGAGTCAGGGAAGGGGTGGTGGGTGCTGGAGAGCCACTGACAACTGCAGTGGAGGTGTCTGACATGGTGTGTGCCGGCACAACTGGGGGCATGACTCAGATGTCGTGGGTGCCGGCACAACTGCAGTGGACCCTGCAGATGGGGTGGACAGGTCCGCCACTGCAGTGCCCAAGTCAGACAGGGCGGTAGTGGACTCCACTGCAGTGCCTACCTCCAGGGGAGGAGAATGGGGAACAGGCAAGGTGGGTTGGACAGAGGGGGAGGACACCCTCACCACATCAGTGGCACAGACAAGCGCAGCGGGGGTGTGGTGCTGGGAGAGCAAGTGGCAGGGGGAGAAGGCCGGATCCTCTTGGGGATGGTATATCTGTGGGTGGGGAACCTGGGGCAGGGTGTGGTGGGGGCACCTGTGCAGTGGGGGCCTGAGGGATGGAGGACGGAGACCTTGTGCCTGAGCTGCAGGGCGGTGGCGGGGTCTTGCTCTTATCACTCCGGGGGACTTGCGGGTGGGGGCCTCAGTCCGTCTGCGCCTGGGGGAGGGTGTCCGGGGGCGAGGGGCACTCTGCTCCGTGTGGGTGGGCTTCCTCTTCCCCCGGTATGCTGGAGCAGCTTCATCGGTGGGGAAGAGGCCGAGGTCACAGAGGAAGAGCTGCTGTGACTTTGGGGTTGCAGGTGAGGCAAGGGAGGGTGCTTTGGAGGGAGAGGGAACTGAGGACTGCGCAGTGCATGTGGATGCGTGTGTGTGTTCCAGGGCCCCATCCCCTGTGAGTCTGGCTTCAGTCCCCTGAATGTGCGTGCGTGTGCGTTTTGTCATTGGCGTGTGTGTCAGTGTGCTGGATGTGTGTGTGCTGGTGTGTGCCTGTGCCGGTGTGTGTGTGCCTGGGATGGGTAAGGTGCTGGGGAGTGTGGATGGAGCAGAGGCAGGAGGGGTGAGGGACCGTTTGAGGAGGGACACTGCTGCCGTCAGGGAGGAGTCCATGGACCTATTGCCCCTCTGTAGGTCAGACATGCCCGATGAGATGCCCTCCATGAACGACACCAGCTGAGTCAACAGCGCGGTGTGCGCATGGAGGACACTCAGCATGGCTGTCTGCCCTACATGGAGCTGGCGAAGGAGGGACACAGACTCCTCACTCAGGGCAGCAGGGGACACAGGGGCAGGGGTGCGGTGCCTGGCCCAAAGGAGACACGCTCCCGGACATGGGAGCCTCCACGGACCTGGGGAATGGGAGCCGATGGGAGGGCGGTGGTGGTGCTGGTGGTGGCGGGGACAGCAACACTAGCTGGGGTGTGGTGGCTGCTGACACCCGCCTCCACAAGGGAGTCATCCTCCGAGTTGCTCTGGTCCTCAGCTGAGGTGGATGCTGCTGAGGACTCCTCGGTGTGGCTCCCTCGCCCTCCGTGCCACTGGGTCCCTCCGACCACTCCTCGGCTGCTGACCCAGTCTGGCTCTCCGGCTCCTCCTGGTCCGTGGAGCTGTCCCCTTCCGTGGCCGTGGATGTATCTGCAAACAATGGGGAAACAGACAGACATCAGTCACCTGCACATAACGCACACACCACTGTGAGCACAGCACATCACAGAGCAAGCCCTGGCATCATTAGTTGTACATTGCTAAAAGTGCACTAATTGAACAGGAGAAGTCAATTGTCAGTCTGATGCCAAGCATGGCACTCACATCCCACATGGCCTTGCACCCATCTGTCTGGTGTCTGTTGGATTGCAACACCCCAGTGTTGACACATGCACCAAGTACACAGTAGTTGGACAGTGCAGAGGACACGGTGTGGCATGTGGACATGCACACATCACAGCTCTTGCCACTGAGTCAGTACAGGTTTCCGGATGAAAGGGATGCCCAGAGTCAAATAGGAAATGCATGTGATGCATACCAGCGACAGACACCATGATGCACCCATGTCCTGATAGCCAGCGCCACTATGGTGTGCATGTAGCACATGTCACTCCCCTGCAGGCTCACCAATCAGTAGACACATGCCATGGCGGAGGCATGACTGCAAAGTCATACATCACTGGCTCAGTGATGTATGACTTTGCAGCCAGACAACAACACTCTGCACTGTGTCACAATAGTAGGTCATGGGGAATGCAAGTCCTGGAGCTGCACAAGTGCACATGTACATCCCCCCACAACACATCCTCTTAACCCTCATCTGTCCAGGTCATACCTATTGGACATATGGGAGACCTGTGACACTACCCTCTGAACCTGAGCCCCTCACACTCTGCTGTGCATGGGGAACAGCTGCCTGAACTTCACATTTACATGCCCCAGTCTGCATGGGCAGCTGATCAGACACCTATGTGTCACACAAGTATCGTCTCCTATGGTCACATCTCCAGTGGCATGCTGAGCCCCTACCAAGAAACTCCACAGCAGTCCTGGCGACTAATCCACAGCACACTGACACAGAGGCAGACACCTGAGGGGTCAAATCACTGTGCACAATGTGTCCGCTGATACACGGGAGTGGGAGTACAGAGTGTATTGTATGGCCTGGAGTAGGCATGACTGTCCAGCCCCACATGAATGAGGGATGAGCCCTGGACTGTAGGCAGCTGGCTAAGTATGTGTGACACACGTCATATACATACTCCTGGGGCCCAAACATTGTTCCCACCCGCAGCATGGGTGTGTGCCAGGTACCCCAGCCACATGTGGTGGATCAGCTCAGCAATTGGACCACAGATCAAAGTAACACGCTGAATACATGTCAGAATACAGGCATTGTGTAAGCAATGGACCCACCCATGATGCCCACCACAGAGTCAGGGAAACAGATGCTGTCTCCCACCTTGAGTCAAGCAAACTGCAAGGACACAGTCCTAAGTGACAGAATTCCCTGCATGTAAGGGCCACACCTGGGTATCAGATGAGGAGTGGGCAGTGCACAATAGAGGGACATGGCTCCTGGACAACATGACTGCTGTACTGTGGCAGTTTAACCAGGCCCGAGGAGGGCACATAGCATGTTAGACAGAGTACACAGTGCAGTCTTTGACTCACCCCCTCCTTGCTGCTCTCTGGCCTTCAGCTGCCCATCCAGGTCTGGAAAGACCACCGCCAGGATCCTGAGCATGTGGGGGTCAGGGTCCGTGTTCCGCCCCTCCTGCGAGGAGGCGACAGCTTCAGCTGGACCCGTGCAATCCTCCGGGTCCAGCCCCGAAGGTCCTGCCACCTCTTTTGGCAGTTGCGGATCCGGCGCTTGTAGACCCCACGGACCGGACAGCCCGGACGATGTCCTTCCATATCTCATGCTTCCGATGGGCAGAAGCCTGTCAGGATGACAAAGTGATAAGGCCATTACTACACATGCAACATATCCGTGCATGACACAGTTGCATATACATGTCGCAATCACAGGGGCACATGGTGTACCCAGGCAGTGCACGGCTGCCCATGGACAGTTTTCCAGAAGTCACTACATGGTATCATTGCATGGGGAGTAAAACCCTGTTCAGAAGCACTGTCACTGCACCATACCTGTCCAGTGCAAGTCACTACACACTATGGGGGTGACAACTACTCAGTGAGCCTGCTAGCCAGTGGTGTGCTGACTCTCAGCCTTGCTAGTCAGACAAAATGCACATTCAGAAAGGCAGTGCACAGAACACTCACCTGCTCCCCTGGTGTCCCATACAGCTTGCTGTACTGTGGAAGTAGGCTGTCCAGCAGGGCCTGGTTCTCCTCAAGGCTGAAGGCTGGGGCTCTCTCCACAGTACGTGCCATTGCAGGGTCCAGAGGGGCAGAGACAGCAGCAGTGCAGTGGCAGATGTCGTCCTGGAGCATGTAGTGCAGGCAAGTGGGCTCTCAGGGGAACAGGCAGCAATATATATGTGCTGGAGAGGCAGATACTGTCCCTTGTGTCCAAAGTGATAGGTCCAAGTCGTTTGCATCTTCTGAATCTGGCCAATCCATGGAATAGCAGCACCAAAACACGCCCACAGCATCCTTCAAAACTTCAACTTCATGACATACATGATTTTGCAACATTGTTGTGGGTGACCAACTGATTTTCCAGCAACCGACTCGTTCGAAATTCGAAAACGCGTCCGTTGCCAGGCAAGCCCATTGTCAATGGGTGCGCACCGATCGGTCCATTGAGGTACAACGCGCACAGGGGTACAACGCGTACCCGCACACATTGAAAGCAATGGGCCGGCCGGAGGCACCGATCGGTCCATTGCAGTTCAACGCGCACAGGGGTACAACGCGTACCCGCACACATTGAAAGCAATGGGCCGGCCGGAGGCACCGATCGGTCCATTGCAGTTCAACGCGCACAGGGGTACAACGCGTACCCGCACACATTGAAAGCAATGGGCCGGCCGGAGGCACCGATCGGTCCATTGCTGTTCAACGCGCACAGGGGTACAACGCGTACCCGCACACATTGAAAGCAATGGGCCGGCCGGAGGCACCGATCGGTCCATTGCAGTTCAACGCGCACAGGGGTACAACGCGTACCCGCACACATTGAAAGCAATGGGCCGGCCGGAGGCACCGATCGGTCCATTGCTGTTCAACGCGCACAGGGGTACAACGCATACCCGCACACATTGAAAGCAATGGGCCGGCCGGAGGCACCGATCGGTCCATTGCAGTTCAACGCGCACAGGGGTACAACGCGTACCCGCACACATTGAAAGCAATGGGCCGGCCGGAGGCACCGATCGGTCCATTGCAGTTCAACGCGCACAGGGGTACAACGCGTACCCGCACACATTGAAAGCAATGGGCCGGCCGGAGGCACTGATCGGTCCATTGCAGTTCAACGCGCACAGGGGTACAACGCGTACCCGCACACATTGAAAGCAATGGGCCGGCCGGAGGCACCGATCGGTCCATTGCAGTTCAACGCGCACAGGGGTACAACGCGTACCCGCACACATTGAAAGCAATGGGCCGGCCGGAGGCACCGATCGGTCCATTGCTGTTCAACGCATCACTGTATATGTGACTGGCATAGGTCAGCATGCCTGTCTCAGATGGACATATGCCAGCCACAGATAGCTCCCAGGGAGTGAGGGGCACACCTACATCACGACAGCCTGTCCAAACCTTATCATAAGGCATGTAAGGCTGCATTTCCTATTGTGTGTATGTTGGTGTACATGTTGTCCTGTGGGTGTCACCTGTGGGCAGCCACCCCCAGGCTGTGCACGTGTTCATGGGGACAGGATCCTGGGTGTTACGTGTACGTGACCACTGTGATGTGCAACTGTTCATATCTGTGCATGTGTCATGGTCACATTTCACAGTGGTGTTTGTGTATGTCATGTCACATACCCCGTGAGTCCCATGTGGGACGGTATGTTTGAGCCAGGGTGTCCCAGTGGCACAATAGTGATGGCCCTCCACAGTCTTTGTGCATGTAGTGTTTACAATGTCTCTGATTTCATGTGCACAATGGGAGACAGTCTCCACATCCACGTTGTGTGTGCATGGACTCTGATGTTGTGCGTGTGTGTCACAGACGTACATGGCAAGTGTGGCCACTACCTGTGGGGGTCATGTTTGTTTTGCTGTGGTGTACACATGATACTCCAGGTGATGCCAGTGTCCATGTGGCATTACAGGGTCCCTGGGAATGTGCCTGTCGTTGAGCTGTGGTGCCTGGGGCACATCTGTCCTCACATGTCACTGGGGGGGTGACTTTGACACAGCATCATGATATCCAATGGGCCAACCTGGGACAAATTGATGCCACCTGTAGGACCGTGTTGACAGATGTTGGCCATGTATGTACCATACATGTCGTTCCGGTACTGCACACTTCATGTAGTTGTGCCTCATGATGATGTATGTTGGGAACTTGAGTGTGTTCAATGCCGCATATGTGGGGTGACTGACGATCTTGCTTACTTCTCCTCTGCACTGCAGGGCTCCTGCTGTCCATCGGCCATTCCCAGACCTGGCAACGATGGTGGAACGGGACAGCATCCGACGGTACCGCTTCACCAGGCAGCTGATTGAGGATTTGGCAGTGCAGTTGTCCCCACATTTGCAGCCTGGCCGGCCGTATCCTACAGCGCTGACCCCCAAGGTGAAGGTGATGGCAGCCCTACACTTCTTTGTCACCGGTACCTTCCAACATACTGTGGCGTCTGCTGGTGGGATGTCACAAACCATGTTCAGCCGTGTGCTCCGCGATTTCTTGGCGGCAATGTTGCTCTTCCTGAACCGGTACATATATTTCCCTAGACTGCGACGACTCACTGACGTGAAGAGTGACTTTTATGCCCTGGGGAGGATGCCGCATGTCATTGGCTCCATTGATGGGACACATGTGGCTTTGGTACCACCACAGGCCCAGGAGCAGGCCTACAGGAACCGCAAGCACTACCACTCGGTCAATGCACTGGTGGTGTGTCTTGCAGACATGACCATCACACACGTGTGTGCCCGTTTCCCTGGTTCAGCACACGATGCCTTTGTGATGAGGAGTAGTCGCATCCCCAGGTTGATGGCACAGATGCAGAACCAGTGTGCCTGGCTTGTCGGTGTGTACTGACTTTGTGCCATTGTGTGTGATCTGATCTGTAGTATTCCGCCCACTTTTCCAAGTCAGCTGATGTGCACTTGTCTGTCCGTAGGTGACTCGGGATACCCCAACATGCCGTGGTTGCTGACACCCCTCAGGAACCCTGTGACACCTGCCCAGATGCGCTACAATGAGGCACATGGTCGGACCAGGAGTGTGATTGAGCGGACCTTTGGTCTCCTGAAGAGCCGCTTCCGCTGCCTGGACAAGACCGGAGGGTCCCTCCCATATGCCCCTGCGAAAGTGTGCAAGATTATCATCGTCTGCTGCATGCTCCACAACCTGGCAGTGCGGAAGGAGTTGCCTCTCATCCAGGATGACGATGACCAACATCCGCCACCTGTGGAGGATCCTGGCCTGGACCACGATGCCAGTGACGATGATGATGATGATGATGGTGATGGTGATGTCCGCACACAGCTCATCACCAACTTCTTTAGCTGAATGTGAGTATCCTGAGGTGTCATGTGAATGATGTGAGTTGGCATGATGTGTGGGTGGTGCTCTGGTGCTGTTGGAGTGTGTCCATGGGCTACTTGACAGGATGTGTGTTGCGATGTGTGGTGACAGGTGGGCTGTACTCCCCAACAGTGTTGACATGCTAACTTGGTTCTGGGTGGGTATCTTGTAACATGTATTGTGCATGAGTTTTGCTGATCTGTCCTGTACTGCATTGCTTTTGACTGTGTGTCATTTCTGTCCTTCACAGGGTACTTTCAGATTCGTTTGGTCAACTGTGTCCACCGACGACGTGATTGCACATCCAGGCTGGTAGCTGTTGTGTCCCTACAGGTGATGTGTGCCACACCCATGGACTTCCTTCCGTCTACAGTTGTTGACTGTGTGCCCGCTACCAGGTGGGGTTACCTTGCATCTGTAGTGGTTACGGCATGTTGCTACTGTGTAATAAACCTGTGCTTCACTTAGTGATGTGCGTTGTCTGTGGTCACACATTTGACTGCCATTTGCTTACTGCACCTGTGGGCTACTTGACTACAACTGGGAATGGGTGTGGTGTCTGTGCATTGCACCGTCTTCCCTGGCAACATCAGTGTAGGCAATGAGTCAGATGGCCTAGGTGTGTATGTGTTGTGTAGCCCTGGTGGTGTGTCTCCCTCATATGTGTCACGTTGCCTGTACTCACATGCCTGTGTTGTCCTTGCTGTTGCAGTTCGCATACACAGTGTAATTTTGCAGTTCATCATCCCCATAACAGCACCCACGTTGGAATCACGACAGAGGCAAGTATGGTGTATTAGTGTGTTTATTGTGATACATCTGTGTTAATAGTGCATAGGATGGATTGTGCTGTACATGAATCTTGCAATCCCAAGTTCCTAGGTGAATTGAAAGTCCAGGTAGACAGGATCCCCAGTATCGGGGCCACAGTTGTCTGACACATTGTTCCAACTTGTACTCCCCATGCAATGTGTGGGAGTAGTGTTGCCATCAACAGGGTGAACAGTCTGTGCACAAAGGCGAAAATCCAGAACAGGTTCAGGCTTCCTGGGAGTTGCGCTTGGCCATCAGCCTCTCACTTTCCCCTCCTCGGACGACCCCTCTTCTTGGGGGGGCCCTCAAGTGCAGGCTGCTGCGGTGCAGGGGACTCTCCGCCAGAGTCCTCCTCCCTCCCTGTGGCAGTTGCAGTTTGTTCGGTACCAGATGTTGTTGGCACACAGGGAGGTGTGGACTGGTTGCTGTTCATCTGGCGGAGGCATTGTAAAATGTCCCTGTGCACCGCCGTCATCTCATGTAGTACATCCCACTTGGACTCCACGCGGGACATGTGGGAGTCCACACGTGACATGTGTGACTCCACGTGGGACATGTGGGAGTCCAAGCGGGCATGATGGGCAGCCTGCTGCTGTTTGATGTCTCTGAGGAGCCCCACTACCTGGCAGAGCTCTCCGGTGCTGGACTGGTACGCATCAGCTATGCGTACCAGTTGTGGGTCTTCATGCACACCAGCAACGTCTGCAAGCAGCGACCTCTGTCTCCCACCCCTCCCACCACCCCTGCTGACATGTGCAGTGTGTGCAGTTGCACGCACAGATAACCCTGGTCCACCTTGGGGGTGGTGGTGGTGGTGGTGGTGTCCATGGCCCCAGGTTGGTCCAGGGTCACTGCGCTGGTGTTGTTCCTTATTCTGTCCATGTCGGCAGGGATGGTATTCGTGGTGACAGTCGTTGGAGGGGTGGGTGCAGGGGGTGCAGCTGGTGGACCTGCTGGTGCTGCAGCTGGTGGTCCTGCTGGTGCAGCAAGTTGACTTGCACCGGATGTGCCAGGTTGTTCATCGTCCGAGGAGGACAGAGGCTGTACGACGCCAGTGAGCTCGGCATCCTCTTGAGCCTGGGACTGGGACTCCTCAGCGTCTGCTGCTGTGTCCCTATCATCACCTGTTTTTGGGAGACACAAACAATGTATTTCATGTTTCTGCAGGCATCAGTGGTTGACACACCTGACAGTTGTGACTGTGCCTCGGGGTGCGGGCCTGTACATTGTATTGTCCTAAGTCGTCACAGTCAGGGGTTGATATTGGTGTGGCACATTGTCCTGCATTATTTGGGCATTTCTATGTATTCTCTGGGGTGTGAACATGGTCTGCATTGATTGTGTTTGGTTGACAGCCAGACCTCCTTCCCACCCACCCACCCACCCAGTCAGTTATCCCACCATGGAAAGTGCTTGCATTGCAGGGAGTGGAAGTTGTCTCTCAGGATGTCAGTCAGTGGTGTCCTGCTGTTTGTTGGTGCACAGTTGGCAGCAGGGCCTTGTGCTCCCCACAGCAGTAGCCAGTGTCAGCCATCTTGTGAGTCCTTCTCCACTCCCTGTGATGTGAGCATGGTTCAGGGTGGTGTTGATGGGACAGTTGTGGGGGTGAGCTATGTCTGTGACTACGACTCCCATCATGCTATTGCCTCCACCCCCTTCCCAGCATGCCCATGCTTCCTTCCTTTTGACTCTGCTTCCCTGTGGGGTGGGCTGGCTGTGCTGACAGGATGGCTGGGAGTGTTGTCCTGGCAGTTGTTTGGCTAAGAGTCCCAAGAGTGTCCCTGTGCTTCACACAACATAACCCAGGGTGGTGGTGCTTTGTGGGATCTTGTGTTAGGATGGAGGGCATTGCATTCTACCAGGTGGGTACTGTGGAGTTTGTGTTGGGGGGGTGAGGGGAGGTGCTGGTGACTATAGTCAGTGCTGCAAGTCCCCCTTCCCACCCAGCCAGCCAGATATCCCACCATGGAACGTGCTTGCATTGCAGGGAGTGGAAGTTGTCTCTCAGGATGTCAGTCAGTGGTGTCCTGCTGTTTGTTGGTGCACAGTTGGCAGCAGGGCCTTGTGCTCCCACAGCAGTAGCCAGTGTCAGCCATCTTGTGAGTCCTTCTCCACTCCCTGTGATGTGAGCATGGTTCAGGGTGGTGTTGATGGGACAGTTGTGGGGGTGAGCTATGTCTGTGACTACGACTCCCATCATGCTATTGCCTCCACCCCCTTCCCAGCATGCCCATGCTTCCTTCCTTTTGACTCTGCTTCCCTGTGGGGTGGGCTGGCTGTGCTGACAGGATGGCTGGGAGTGTTGTCCTGGCAGTTGTTTGGCTAAGAGTCCCAAGAGTGTCCCTGTGCTTCACACAACATAACCCAGGGTGGTGGTGCTTTGTGGGATCTTGTGTTAGGATGGAGGGCATTGCATTCTACCAGGTGGGTACTGTGGAGTTTGTGTTGGGGGGGTGAGGGGAGGTGCTGGTGACTATAGTCAGTGCTGCAAGTCCCCCTTCCCACCCAGCCAGCCAGATATCCCACCATGGAACGTGCTTGCATTGCAGGGAGTGGAAGTTGTCTCTCAGGATGTCAGTCAGTGGTGTCCTGCTGTTTGTTGGTGCACAGTTGGCAGCAGGGCCTTGTGCTCCCCACAGCAGTAGCCAGTGTCAGCCATCTTGTGAGTCCTTCTCCACTCCCTGTGATGTGAGCATGGTTCAGGGTGGTGTTGATGGGACAGTTGTGGGGGTGAGCTATGTCTGTGACTACGACTCCCATCATGCTATTGCCTCCACCCCCTTCCCAGCATGCCCATGCTTCCTTCCTTTTGACTCTGCTTCCCTGTGGGGTGGGCTGGCTGTGCTGACAGGATGGCTGGGAGTGTTGTCCTGGCAGTTGTTTGGCTAAGAGTCCCAAGAGTGTCCCTGTGCTTCACACAACATAACCCAGGGTGGTGGTGCTTTGTGGGATCTTGTGTTAGGATGGAGGGCATTGCATTCTACCAGGTGGGTACTGTGGAGTTTGTGTTGGGGGGGTGAGGGGAGGTGCTGGTGACTATAGTCAGTGCTGCAAGTCCCCCTTCCCACCCAGCCAGCCAGCCAGATATCCCACCATGGAACGTGCTTGCATTGCAGGGAGTGGAAGTTGTCTCTCAGGATGTCAGTCAGTGGTGTCCTGCTGTTTGTTGGTGCACAGTTGCCAGCAGGGCCTTGTGCTCCCCACAGCAGTAGCCAGTGTCAGCCATCTTGTGAGTCCTTCTCCACTCCCTGTGATGTGAGCATGGTTCAGGGTGGTGTTGATGGGACAGTTGTGGGGGGGGCAATATGTGTGACTGCGACTCCCATGATGCTATTGGCTACACTGACTTGGCCAGCATACACAGAATTCCTTCCTTTGAGTGGTCTTCACTGTGTGTTGGTGTTGTTGTGGTGGCTACATGTGTGGATGTGTGTGTTAGTTCTATTTGTGCCACTGCCTAGCTGTAGTTGTGGTTGTGTTTGTACATGTGTTGGCACAGTTGGATGTGACTTTTTTGATGGCATGTGTTGTGTTTATCTGACTGACATACACATTTTGGGATGATTCTGTTCTAGTTGCTGTGTAATTGCTATGAGTGCATGGTTTGACTCTCCCCTTGACAGTGATGTGTGTGTTTTGTGGCAGTTTATTGTGTACATTTGTTGTGTACTCACCAGGCTCTGGGATGTTCTCTAGTCCATATACGCTCACTGGCGGAAGGATGGCCCGCACCTTCTCCTCCCAGGGCCTGAGGTATATTGGCTTCGCAGGAGGGCCACTGCCGGTGTGTTGGCTGTTGATGTAGTCTATCTTCAGCAGGTCCCGTACCCTCCTGCGCACGTCATACCACCTGTTCTGGATGTCCGTCTTTGTGCGCCGACATGGTGATTGGGCGTTCACCCTGTTGATGATCCTCTCCCACATCTTGGTTTTCTGCGACATGGGGGTCTGTTGGACCAGAGTGCCAAACAGCTGTGGCTCCACCCTGAGGATCTCGTCTACCATGACTTCCAATTCACTATCTAGGAACTTGGGATTCTTCTTGGGGGCATGGTGATGGGTGGTGATGGTGGGTGATGTGTGTGTTGGTGTGCAGGTGAGGGTGTGTGGGTGTGTGTTGTGCTGGGTGTATGTGAGGTAGGTATTTGTTGGTGTGCTGCTGGTGTGTGGCTTGTGTGAGGGATGAGCTGTGGGTGTGTGGTTGCTTTCTCTTGGGTGCTGGCAGTGGAATGGCATTTGCAAAGGCTCATGGTAGTGATTTGTGTCCTTTATATAGGTGGAGTTGTGGGTGTGTCTTTGTTCTCTGTCCCCACCCCCAGTATTTATTGCCTTGGTAATTGCTTGTTTGGCCTTTTTTGGTTGATTTTTCCTTTGTGCTGTTTGTGTATGTTGGAAACGTTCTTGTGACCGAGTCGGACCCTGCATTGGTCTCGTACGGTGTTTTCCGTTTCGTTCACGCTGTGTTTGTGCAGTTTTGTATGCTGCGTACGCGTCGGTCGCGGTGTATTGTGTTGCTTCGGCTCGGTTTTGTATGCGTGTCGGTCGTACGGCTTGTCCTCCGTCCGACTCGGTCGTGTTTTTCGCGCCTTGCATCGTACTTTGCGGTTTGGAGTTGGCGGGTACGATTCGGTCGGATTTGTTCCGGGTGCGTGTCGGTCGGTTGGATTCGCGTGTTTTTCCGGCCGGATTGCTATTTTCCGAGCGGCTCGGTCGGTCGGCTTGGTTTCCTAACGTGTCGGTCGGATTTATCGCGGCTTGCATCGTACTTGGCGTGTCGGGCGCCACTGGTACGTGTCGGTCGGTAATTTTTCCGGCTCCGAGTCGGTCGGTGCTTTTTCCGGCCCGAATCGGAATCGACCCCAGAGTGTTCAGATGATACTTTTGAAAATTAAACTCAAGATAATTGTGCCACTTGAGTTCCAATTCCAGAGCATTCTCTCTTCCTGGTAGGAAGTAACATTATGCTGACACCACTCCATGAACCTCAATGGTCATTTTATAGGCCTAAGGGCATAACCGGATTGTCGGGAAGGCTGGTATTAGACTGTTTGCACTGCACCTATTCCGGATCTGTGGAACCCTTTGCCTACTACTGCAGATGTTTTCACTATTATCTTTCAGTGATTGGTCGTTTTTTTTTTTTTTAAAGAAAGGAGAATCTCATGTAAAGATCTTGGTTTTGATATACTGTTTAACTAGCCTGTTTCTAATTTCGACTGTGGTTTGTTTGCACGTGGGAAAAGTTGGCACTTTGAGTTAAGAAAAACGATTCACGAAACATTTTGCATACACCAGTGTCACCTGCACTAGCAAATGAAAAAATCTGGTTCAAAGCATCTGTGAATATTCAACAGTAGAGATGGAACTTGTAACTATGGGACAATTTACAGATGGTCCGTCTGACAGTCAGAAATGTTGAAAAAGGGTGGGAAAATGATTGTCCTCATGGCAGGGTCAGAGGTGGCTACTAGGAAAATTGGTGACATTTGCGAGTATTCGTAAAAATTCCACAGGACCTTTTCCATAACATATTCTGCACTGTATTTTCCACCCAAAGCCATCTAGTTTCTCTAGAAGAAATGATGGTATAAGTACTAATGTGAAAAAAACACTAAGAAAGGTTTTACAAAAGCACGTTTTCACCACTGTCCAAAATTGTTGTCTGTCCTCTTACAGTTAACAGAGTTATGACTAGAGGATTGGCGTGTTCATCTCAAAATCTACTATTTTCATACAACTCAATTACTTTTTTGAGGGATTCACAAAACTTCCAAGCAGTATATTAATACAAGACATAGATATAGTCTACAATACATTGATATACCATTTTTTTAGACTCATGAACAGTGTGATTTTCCAGAATAACCCAGTGTTTCGTCGTGCTGGTAAGTTTGGATCAGAACTTAGATTTTTCAGTTTCAGCAGTGGTAATTGAGATGCTGGACCACATTTCTTTCAAGGGGCCATCTTTAGCTACATCATTGTATAGTTCTAAGAAAATAGGCCTTTCTGACTGATTCTCCATCATGTAGCATTGTTCTTGAGCTAAAAACCCATCACCAATAGAGACCAGTGGAGCATCTATCACAACACATGATCTTTTGCCGTTGCCATGCTGATCATTAATAAACACAGATGACCAGGTAGCACAACACATGATCTTTTGCCACTGCCACGCAGATCATTAATAGACACCAATGAGAATCTAGTGCAGCATATGGTCTTTTACCATTGCTATGCTGATCATTAATAAACACAGAAGAGAATCTAGCACAACACATGATCTTTTGCCATTGCCACGCAGATCATTAATAGACACCGATGACCATCTAGCACAACACATGATTTTTTGCCATTGCCACGCAGATCATTAATAGACACGGATGAGCATCTAGCACAACTTTTCAGACACTCACCCCCAGTCACAGATCTGGGTTGAATCCATCATCGTTCTTTAGCTCACTTCGCCACCCCAGTTATTATTATTGAGTATCAATATTAAGTAGTCACATGATTACTGATGTAACGTGATTCCTTAAGATTTGGCGTGGGACTCTAAAGTTAGTCCTAGCATCATGTTTCTAATAGAATGTTTAATAGGCATTGACTTTGCAGAAAAAGGCATTCATTTGGACACCATAAAATTCACTCTAAGTGAGGAGCACTTGTATCTCTGGACTAAGGTTCTTTGGATTTTGCAGTGCATTTTTGCAAGGATCCCTTTTTTTCACTCTGTGCACTTTGCAAAGTTTCCCAGTTTACCATGGCCAACATTTTCTCCACATTAACATATTGTCAAGTAAATTGTCACGTTATTATCAAACAGTAAAGCCCAACATAGCTTGTAAAGTGCAATACATGATGGACATTATGCAGACTTTTCTCTCAAGAAGCTTGCATTTTGTGGCTTTTCTCTGCTCAGCGACATTGTAAAGGAGAAGACAACCAGTAGTTTTCTGGATGTTATTTATGGAGAACTTTTTTAAAAGGTTAAATAAGGGTATATGGAAATAAAATCATTTGAAAAGTGATGATTTATCCCTCCTATGTCCTGAAACAAAAAAAACTGCAATTTTTGCAAACGTTTCATTAAGTTTTACGAAGCACAGTATGGACATGGCTTCAATAAATGCATCATATAATTACAAATAATTCTCTTGGATGACATTGGACTAACAATAGCTACAAACCTTTCTTTACACACATGAATAGGAGGGTGGGTGTTGGGAACGAGTCAGTAAAATATATTGCAGCCTGAGGAAACATCCAAGTGACATCTTGGAGGCAGTAATTGCTGATTTTGTATATTCTGTCAGGTAACCGGAAAGCTATCCAGGATCTGACGTCAGGACCTTTCCAAAGGCAGCCCTTCAGGTATTTATTTTAATTAGCATCCCGACCCTACCTTTGTTTTCTTTAGTCCTTGCAGACTCAATCACTTCATTTTACTTCATTACTTTTACCAGGTGTTCATTTCATGACAAAAGTATTAACTGTCAAGGGTAAACGGCTTTGAATCATAAAACAAGCGTTTATTGCTGTGAGCTAATTGTACAGTGAATATGCTCTCTATTTGAAAGTAGTGAAATGGGAACAGAAAGGAGATGGTTTGTTACATTTTAAATTCAGATTTATGTCACTCACAATTATTGTATTTTACTTCTAGACTGAGCGATCATTCATAGTATCAAGTTAAATTGAGGGGTAATACTCTGATTCTGCAACAATGTTACCATAATCAGGAGATGCCGAATTACACCTGTGTTTATTGCTCATGGCCACTGAATGGAGTAGAACTTTCAGTAATACCGTGAACAATGTTACCAAAATTAAGTACATTTAAGCCATTATGTAGAAAGCTTTGTGAACGGCAAATACGTTTCAAACAGATTTGGCGATGCTGTTTATTGAATTGTAGTCCGTTGGTAGACACTGGGCACTACCTCCCGAGGAGGGGGGGCAAGGACATGATTGGGGACACACGGCTGCAGCCTGGCAACACAAGGGAACAGGAGGAGGAACAAGCAGACCTGGGCAGGGAGGACTCTCCCACTCACCCACTCGCTGTAGCCCCTTCTATGTATCGTTAGGTAAAAACTGAAGGAACTATTAAAGTACATATGTGTGGTCCAAGGTCATTTGTGCGGCAGAGGTGAGACATAATATCTGGTGATGAAGTCAGGAGTAGCCACACAAAATCTGGTAGGGCAGTGGCGCCCTATGACAGAGCCGTGAATACAGCACTAAACTAGGTCATACGATAGGCTTGAGAGTCTCACAGAAAATCAAGCAGCTGCTCACTGGAGAGGAGGCAAAGACACTGCCACATACAGACATGCTGCAGCGGCCGAACAGACACAGTGGCAGGAACGACTGTCACCCAGCAGGTGTAGTGGCCGGAGCGCCCCAAGAGTCATTGTGGCTGCTCATCTGGAACACTTGTGCCCGAGGACACAACACAAAGAAGCCAACGAGAAGGCCGTGCGGCCAGAGTGAAATGGAAAGAGAAGTAAAGAAAGTGCTGATCTAACATCATGAGGGAAGCAAGGAAAACGGTAGGAACAACGCGGGCTCAGCCACTCGTGTTCCAACAACGCAAGCGCAACCACGCATATGTCTTAACCATGCATATGCGTGGTTAAGGCAGTGCGTGGTCTAGATGCTGGAATGGGCGGGCTGAAGAAGAAGAAGGAAGAGGAAAGATCAAGAGGAATGCGGGGAGTAAAGTGGGGCTGGGTTTTTAAGGGTTGGGGTAGTTTTCAGGGCTGGAGGGGTCGGGGTTTTCAGGTCTGGTCGGTCAGGGACATTTTTTGGGCTCGGTGGGGGGGTCAGGGTAGTTTTTAGGGCTCAGGGGGAGGGTCAGCGTAGTTTTTAGGGCTCTGGGGTCGGGTTAGTTTTTAGGGCTTGGGGGGTCGGGGTAGTTTTTAGGGTTCAGGGGGAGGGTCTGGGTAGTTTTTAGGGTTCAGCAGCAGGGGTTGGTTTTCAGGAGGGAGGGGATAGTTTTTTGGGCTCGGTGGGGGGGTCAGGGTAGTTTTTAGGGCTCAGGGGAAGGGTCAGCTTAGTTTTTAGGGCTGGGGGGTCAGGGTAGTTTTTAGGAATCAGGGTAGTTTTTAAGGCTTGGGGGTCAGGGTAGTTTTTAGGGCTCAGGGGCAGGAATCGGGGTTCTTTTTAGCACTGGGGGGCAGGGAAGTTTTTAGTGCTCGGGGGAAGGTGGTGGTTTTCAGGAGGGAGGTAGTTTTAGGACTCAGGCTGGGGGGAAGGGGTTGGGGGTTACACTTACCTGATAAGTCTTAACCACGCATATTTCTTTGGCATGTATGCCTTAACATCGCATATTTCGTTGTAAAGGCATGCGCTGTTAAGGCATATGCGTGGTAGAGGCGCTACACGGAACTCTGTAAAGTTGCAAAAAAAACTCTGCCGCGATACGCGGAGTTCCGCGAGCGGGCGGAGTTGCTTGTCCCGCCCGTTCGTGTGACGTTTTCCGCCGTATGTCAATGCGGATTGCGTGTTCGGGTGGAAATATTGCACGAACGGGCGCGGCCATCTTGTTTCTTACTCTGTTTATGGTGCTGGGGCCTACTTTTTCATCCTTCCTTAATTTCTGTAATCCTTGGCTTTTAAAACTTTGTCTTTCTAAGTGTGGATTTGTGTTTTTTTTCTACTTTACTGTGTGTTTTTGGTGAGTTTTGTACTTTATTTTTTAGCTTTCCTACTTCCTTATTATTACCCAGTCCTTCCTTCTTTTTCCCCGTTTCCTTTTTTTCTCTCTTTCCCCCAGCCCCATGGCAGATAAGGGCGCACCAAGGCGCGGCCGACTCCCTTGCGGAAGGCGGCGCCAGGCAGAGGTGCAGCCTGTGCCCTGTTTTCCAAGGTGGAGGTGACAGCGCTGTTTTTTTTATATCCAGCGCCACCTCCCCTCTACCCTGGCAGCAGGCGGCAGGCCTTGGTCCGGGTACGGGGTGCGAGAGCGCCAGCAGCGCTGGGCGATGGTGCGGCGGGCAGTTTACTGCTGCTCTGGGGTCCGGCGCACCCATCAGCAGTTGGCGCACCGCTGGTCCGACATCCTGGACGAGAGCAGGACCTGCTGGACCTGCTAGGAGTTGAGGTTGTGGGGCTAGGTGAGTAATTATTAAAATTATTAATTTTTATTATTACTTGCTACAGCTAATATTTTTTTTCCCAAATAATAGCAAGCATGCTGATCACATGCAGGGAAGTTAGGTTTTCAAATATTATGTAATAATCTGTTATTCTAGACAGGTGCTTATCTTACTTGGTGCTACCCACCTAACCTAGTTATTGAATCGTACTTGTTGCCACTCGCTTGGACTGATGTGATTAGTGATGATTATGTGAGACGTTCTGTAATTAGTTATTTGTAATTTTGTAACCGGATGGTGCATGCCAATGCCACACGGACGGTGTAGGGATATTTGTGAACAACAACATCAATTTTTCAATGGAAGCTTGTGCTGCTGGCCTTTTTTGCCTGCCACACAAGTGTCCATTGACAAATGGAGGTTTGCGACAGCCCTATAGCCTATGGGCGATCGCATTGCTTCGTAATAGACTAGTGCGGTCGTCGTGACCGCGGTGCCGACCTAAGGTCAGGTGGTTCCAGAACCGCAATGGCGTCCGCCCAACATCATTGTAATCATTATAATATGGCCCTTAGTGATTAGTGCATTGGCCCGTCAAAGGGGGTTGACTTGAGACTGAGAGATTGCGAATGAGATTTGAGAAGAAGCAAACATCATGATTTGCTGCAATTTATAATTAGTAATTCCAAAATGCAGTTTACTAAATTTGGAATAGGAGTGGACTAGGTAGGTAGGTTTTGGAAATTTTGAATAGGATAGGACGGTCTACGATATACTACTAGTTGATCTGATTTAGAAAAGTTCAATGTTATTGTGATTGCCTTTGCCTGTCAAATATATTTTGGGGAGATATTATTTATTACCACTAATCTTTTTTTGTCTTTATGTTATACAACAGCATCCCGGGTCAAGAAGAGGGCTGAGGCGGGTGAGGGTCCGGGAGCTGGAGCTAGAGGTGTCTCCCAGAGTTCCTCGGCCGATGGCTCTGCTGGCCCCAGTAAGTCCTCCTGGTGTTAACATTAATATATTTATTCCCCAAATTTTTCTGCTCCTTTTTGAATAATGTGATGTCTACCCCTTTTATATTATTTTTCCAAATCCTCTTCGATGTATCCATTTCTAAATTCTTGTTATCCCTGCATTATCCTATTTACTTATTTTCTATATTTCAAGTTTCTCTACTTTACGTCAAACTGTCTCTAGTTACTAGTCTGTCTGTAGCTTCCCTTCTTCTGCTTTTTCAGTCCGCTTTCCCTCTACCCTTTTGCAGACTGCCTAGTGGTGGTACTCTAAGACTCGGAGAACCCATTGGTCACATAGTACTACTATTACTACTCCTCTGACGTGCAGATTGCATGCCTATTGCCCAAGTAAGGTATTCTACGCATGTAAGATGAGAAGGCTTAATCACTAAAACAAGAGAGTGGCAATGGTCACGTTGGACACCCCAAAGTTGTGTCTTCTTATTAGCTAGGCCTAGTATTATTTGCAGCAGTTGGTGAACTGATGACTGTGCACCATGTCTGGGAGGAAGTACGAGGAGGACGGCCCCATTGCATTTGCCAACCAAGGCCATATGCTATTTTTTTCTCAAAACATCAGATTCATCAATCAATAGCTCCAGCCACTCATTAACAGCTTGTCTCTTGTCTTGACTTCAAACTTTTTAAAAACTTTTCACCAACAAAATGCCCAACCTGATATCTTTTTATAGAAGATACTGTCTGTAATGTATCCAAATTGTAGTGAATGATGTGTGTGATGTTTTTTTATTTTGCTATAAAACAATATATAGGGGAGGTGTATCTGGCATCTAAGAAATGTGTAATCTTTTTTTTCTAGCCACACCGACCATCAGTGCCTGGGTCAGCACAGACAGCGCCAGCCAGTCTGCAGATGCGGCAGCAGAAGGGGGTGAGCCAGCGGCAGTGGCGGGCGGTGGTAAGTCATATTGCTTGCTTATTATTGACAAATAAATATAATTATAAGCTCACTGTAAAGGTGTAGTCTTGTTATCTTGTGAACAACAGCAGGAGTTGAAGTTGAGCTGAGTAACTAATGGCCGCTCCTATCTTTAACTTAGCAGAAAACGTTTCATGAACAACACCTTTAACTATGGGTTGTTGGAAAAGGGAAGGATGGAAGGGGAAAGGTTGGATGAAGTGTATTATATATGACTGAAAGCGAAGGATGCATGGGTGAAAGCGCCGGATGCATAAATAGTACTATAGGTGGCTGATAGCTAGGATGCATGGGTGGATGAAGGATAGATGAAAGGTTGGTATACGGGTAGGAAGTTTGCCTGGGTGGGTGAAAGTGTATGTGTGAAAGGATGCCTGCCTGGGTGGGTGATTGGAATCCTGTGGTGGTTTCTTTTGATTGAAATAAACTTAAGGATACATGGGTGGGTAAATGTAAAATGACAAATGTATGTTGCTGAAAGGTTTGTACTTGAGATCATGAGACTAGAGTGAGACAGAGAGCCATGTTTGGAACTTTGGATGGATGGCTATATGGATGAATGGGTAGTTTCAATGGTGAAGAGTGAATTGAGAGAATGTAAAAAACTTAAATGGTGGTGAGTAGCAAAGCCAAGGGTGAAGAATAAAAAATAAAATACTTGAAGAACAATGCAATGATGAATGTAAAAATCCTTGGGAAGGAGAATAAGGAATGATGGTGCTCCTCTGTAGTGGTGTTCGTCTCACCTTTTCTTGCCTGGAATGGTTTTTTCGAGGTTTTTTTTTATTCAAAGGGTTGAGGAGGTGGTATTTCAGACTCCTCCCTGGACTCACAGTAGTTTTCAAGCGCAACATTATGTATCCTTCCTACCCACCCATCATCAATCACCTCCCTCCTTACCCATAGCATAATTTTCTATGTGTTTTGCTAAGAGCATTGTTTACAAATTGACTTTTTTCTTTCTTGATATGTAGCTACTCCTGCTGCTCCAAAAACACCTGGTGGCCGAGGAGGATGAGGCAGAAGCTGCTGTAGATGCCCCGGGCCCCAGCCAGGCCCCAACAACCACCCCACCACACTGTCGCCACGGTCCAATGGGTGCCCGCCGGCACCGCCACCATTCCACCAGCACTGCTGCTCCCCCTTATTTCCGCCAGTTTGAGCGCCGCATCATGCAAAGGCTGGCGGATATTGAAGCCAGGCAGGAACGGGTGGAGAGGCACCTCCAGAAGCTCCTAACCTTCCGTTAGTGCTCTCTTCAGCCCCTTTTTTAATCTGTTTATGGGTGGGTTGGTGGGAGTTGGGGGATTGTTAGGGTTTTCTTTATTTATGGACATTTCTTGGATACTACTTGGACATTGGTTGGGGTTAGGGAGAGGGGTGGGCCAGTTGTGGGCTTGGTATTTTGTTCAGGGAATAATAAACTTTTCATACTTTTACATTTTATGATTATGAATGATTTAAAATAAATGTGTTGGGGTTATTGATTGTTTGCCTTTGCCGCAGCCAGTTTTAAAAATCTGCTGATAGTGTAAACAAAATAGTGATGCGGTACCCTCCCTTGTCCTACTACTCTCTCCTCCTAGTCTCTGCAGTCTACTCTGCTACTACTATTTATTATTATTAACCCCTAAGGACTCGGAGGGGGTGGGGGTGAATTACCATTGTATAGAATGATTGTCGTTCAACAATGATCAATCAACCACATTTCACTACTCTGATTAGGTGAAGCGAGGGCTCCATGGTTTCCCAAGGTACCATCATGGTGGTGGTAGTAGTAGCATGCATTGCTAGCATTTCTTTTGATATTGAAGGCAAACTCATCAGAACTGAAGCAAGGTTGCACTCTCTCCTAGGCGAACGAGAACTGTAGGATAAGGACTCAGAGAGTGGGGACTATTCATCAAAATGGAAGTTAACAAACTGAAATAAAAAATCTAGGTTAATGACGTTATTATATGCAAGCTTGATGACAGTCACCAGAGACTAGACTACTAGAACAGACTCAGTCTCAGACACAAGAAGAGAGTATGATAAGCTATGAATAATTGAATTAATCAGAATAATGTTGAGCTACTACGAACTGTACGAAGTGGGCAAGCTTAACCGGCTTAGACGTAAATTAATACAGTGCCTGAATGATGATGCTGGCAATGAGATGTTCCTCTGAAAAAAAATATCATACACTGTGCTGGGGTGGCTTTTGGATAATATATGCTGCCAGTGTGGGCTATATGAGCTTAGTTAAGAATAAGATTCTCCTCACCCTGCACTGAGTTGTTGTGTTGCTTTCACCACATCCACCCCACCAAGTGTGTGATCAATTAATGGTGTAAAAATTGTTAAGTCGCACCTCAATAAATCACGCAGCCTGGGGGAAGAGGGTTAGGGGTTTGATGAATGGTTGGGAAGGGGGATTTGAGGGAAAGGTTTGACAAAGACAAACACTACACATGGACAACACTCATCTTGGCAGCCGACCATCAAAAATCTGTTAATGGGAGGGAGGCGTGGCCAGCCGGCACCCAAGATGGCAGCAACGGAGTAGAGCTCCGATAGTCCGACATACAAATCCCCTTAAATCCGCAAAATAATCTGGAATTGCCCGTAAATTATTCCTGTCCCGGGTTCCCTGACCCCTTGAGGACACTCAGTCTGAAAACGGCAAAGTTCTGGCGCCTCCAGACGGCGGCGACGCAACTGGAAGCGGGACGCGCCGGGGAATGCGAGGAGCCCTGGTGAAAACGAAAGTGGTTGGTGCCTCGGGCCGCCTGGGTCTTTGGAGGTTAGGCCCACTCGAGCATGCGGATGACCCCAGAATACGGGCCCTCCTGACCGGTTAGTGATTGCCGCAGCCTCCTCTGCCCAAACGGACGTCGTCTGAAGATCCGTTGCGGTCCCAGGGGGGGTGTCGCAGGTGGCCGGCGACTTCGTGCAGCCCTGCGGTTTCCTTCCCGGCGCTCCCCAGCGCTCCGGGGGAGTGCCTGGCCTCGCAGTCTGCCTAGAGGGGCTGAAACTAACACTGCGGGGGAGCGCAATCTCTCCTTTCCTCCCCCTCACGCCGCTCCCTATACCCGGTGCTTGGAGCCGGGTGGACGGTGGGGGCGGGGCCCTGAGCCGAGTACAGTTTGCTCCTCCCCCCTGCCCTGATCACGCTGCGTTGCGTTTGTCTGGGCACCGGGGGAGTGGACCAGGAGAAATTGCCAGCGCGAGGGCTCCCCTCCAGAACCCTGTACCCCCCAACACATCGAGGCCTATCAGGACCATTCCCAGCAGCGGCTGAGCAGACGCAGAGGTTGGGAGGTATAAAAGGCTGCAACAATTGAAGTTGAGGCCTGGTGGCTGGGGTGCTGTCGGCGGCGTGAGGGACTTGACTGATCCCTGCTGATGTGACGGGCTCTGGCAACAGTAGTGGGCCGCCTTTTTGGATGACACCTAGTGGAGGGATCAGCTACTCGTGCGGACCCAGTTCTGAAGAGTTTAAGAGGAGCATTTGGCCTCAGTGACTGCTCCAATCATGCAGAGACTCCCGAACCCCGCATCCACGGCCTCCGCATACTGAGCTTTCGGGGAACTACGCAGCTTACTAATTAAGGGGTCATCCCACATTAGCGACCCTGACATCATATCGACAGGAAGGGGGCCCAAGCAGACCCACCAAACAAAACTAGACAAGTTTGCCCAGTCCAGATTGGACAGCACGGAGGAGAGGGGTGCGGCGCAACGTACGAAACAACAGTCTGAGGAAGGGGCTCCGACTCTAGTGGATGTAATGGATGCCATACAGGGCGTCCGTTCGGCGCTCGAACACAAGATAGACACTGTAACAGCCGAGGTAACCCTCATGTATGCGGACCTGCGAAACTTGGGAGAGAGGGTCAAAGCAACCGAGGAGTCGGTCTCGACACTCCAAGCCTCTTCCAAAACTTTGGAAACGATCGTCAAGAGGCTACAGATGAAAACTACGGATTTGGAGGCGAAACTCGATGACTACGAGGGGCGCACACGCAGAAATAATGTGCGCATTTTGGGGGTCCCAGAGAGAGCGGAGGGGCAGGTGACAGACCTCTTTGTGGAACACCTGATTCAGAAATATCTACAGCCCCGATCTCTTTCTCAATACTTTTCAGTTGAACGCGCTCATAGAGTGCCTGGAGGACCCCTGAAGCCAGGCACCCCCCCACGTCCTATCTTGGCCAGAATATTTAATTATCAGGATAGAGACATTATCCTCTAAACGGCACGCACAGCACCCCCACTCAAGTTTGAAAATTCAACAATTACATTTTTCCCAGACTTCACGGTGAAGGTGCAAAAGATGCGAAGATCCTTCCTGGAGGTCGAGCAAGCGCTCCGGGAAAAAAACTTTAAGTACGCAATGCTCTTTCCGGCCAAGCTACGAGTGCTGGCGAAGGGGAAGTCCTGGTTCTTTCAAACCCCAGAGGAAACCTGGGAATGGTTAGTTGGTTGGAGAACTCCCAATGCCCACAAGTCTAATCCTCAAAGACGTTAGCAAGGAAACGAGAGTCGACAAAATAACTCAGACCTTCATGACGGCCATTGAAAAAAGTGTCTGGACAGCCCTGACCAATTGGTGGGAAGACATCTGTAGCTGGAGGCGCAACAAAGTGGTAAAGGACTCACTGGATCTGGGTGATGATAACAATCTGGACGATGGCCATGTGGAGAACTGTCAAGTATGTAACTTGTGGGATCAGGCCTGATATGGCAGGGCAGCATTGTCCAGCCCTTTGCTACGTAGGGGGAGGTGGGATAATAAATAGATGCACCACACTGGGTAAGAGAGATAGACCAAGTTTACTGAATATGTCACATTACGGGCTAATATGATCCGGGATATGGGGGATCATTGTTTTCTTGTTGGAGAAGTTCCGTCAGTGTAGCGTTCCCCTTCACAAAGTTAAATGGGTAAGGGTACACAGGCACTCTGCAAAATTGGGGGGTGGGTAGTTTTAAGTCCATGTTGCAGGGAGGCAGGGAGAGGGGAGTTCGGGGTGTTCCAAGTGGGTTTGTTTTAGAATGGTTTTGATTTTATTGTGCAGCATAGAACAAAGTGTTTCCAGTGCCTGGGGGGACTACAGTCATGCAATAGGATGATTATCACGGGTCTGGTCCAAGGTGCTGAGGGTGTGGTCACTAAGTTAATGTCTGATGGTGGATCCTTGGTACTACTTCCATGTTATCCTCCTCCGTTGGCGGCCCCTCTTACATCAACCAGATGGGTGGCAACCCTGAACGAGCCCCATTACTGGGCCAACTCAAACTAATCTCTTGGAATGTAAATGGTCTGGGGGATCGAATTAAACGTGGAATTGTTTTGCAATATTTGAAGCGGCAAGCCCCAGACATGGTACTACTTCAAGAAACTCACATACATGGGATCTCTTATTGCGCACTCAATAGATGGGGGTATAAATTAGTCGCTCATGCGGGCTATTCTAGGGGGTCGAGAGGAGTAGGGGTCCTCCTGCCTAGTTCATTCCCCTTCCAGGTCCAGACGGTCACACGTGATGCGCTGGGAAGGTTTGTGATGGTGTCGGGCTATTGGGAGGGTAGGTTGCTCAATATAACATCACTCTATGTGCCACCCAGATTGCACTCCATGACACTGGCTGATCTTGGCTCACACATACTAAATTTACCCAAGGGCGATTTGCTGTTGGGAGGGGACTGTAATGCAGCCCTTAACGGAGACATAGATAAGAAACTGCCTAGACAGGGAGAAGCATCCAGAAAGATGCTGACGGACTTCCTGAGGGCTATGGGATTGATAGATGTTTGGAGAGTGCGCAATCCCTCGTCTATGCAGTACACTTTTCTTTCTGAAGTGCACAGGAGTTTGTCCCGGATTCACTACCTCTTCTGTAGGGCCGACCAGCTCCCCCTGTTTGGAGAGGTCGCCCTTCTTCCTAGAGGCATCTCTGACCACTCACCGCTAGCAACAAGTTATGGCAGTGCCCCACCCCCCACGAGCTATGAGATGGCTATTAACCCCTGGTACCTTAAAGTGCCGTCGATCAGGGTAAAGCTCACAGAGGCGACTAATAACTACTTCTTAGAAAATGACGGATCAGTAGATTCGGATATAGCGCTGCGGGAGGCATACAAGACGGTAGAGAGGGGCAGTGGGGTTTCAGTGATCGTGGGTCATAGGATGGAAAAAAGGAAGCAATTACAGGAGGTAGAGGCTGAGATTGTCCAACTTGAACGAAACCTGATAATGCCAGATGCCCCAGACGCCAAGCATAGACTGCTCATGAAGCAAAGTGAGTGTAGGAATATCGTCGAGGACGTGGCCAAAGCTCAGTACCGTGCCACTCAACATCGCATATACGACATTGGTGATAAAGCTAGCAAACTGTTAGCCTAGTTAGATATGCGAGACACAGCTAATAGGTGGCTGAGATCGTGTGCCACGTTGGCATGCGGGTGCGGGATAGATCTGGGATTGCGGAGGCGTTTGCTGACCATTTTAAATAAATCTATGCGTCCACTGGGTTCTCCACATACACCGAGGCGAAAGAATTGCTGGCCACCCTCAGGTTGCCGGTTCTGGAGGCCCATGATGTCGAGGACCTAGATTCTGCCTTGACAAACGAGGAGGTCTCTAAGGCAATTGGGGCGTTACAATCGAGGAAGGCCATGGGTCCAAGTGGCCTTCCAATTGAACTCTACAAATCAAACGCATCCACAATCGCCCCGTATCTTATAAAAATGTACGAAGGAAGTGCACTCAATGGCATCCTCCCTGAGGCGCAGAGACTGGCCAACATTGTAGTAATATATAAAAATGGGAAACCCCCCGAGCACTGTGGCTCGTATAGACCCATCTCCCTCCTAGACACGGAAGTCAAAATACTGGCAAAACTTCTGGCATTGCGTTTGTCACCCCTGTTACATAAGCTGATCCATCCGGATCAGTCCGGTTTCATGCCAGGCAGAAATACCGTGCTGAACCTACGGCGACTTCATAGTGTTATGGGCAGGGGAGCCACGATCAGAGAGGAGGCGGTAATTATGTTTCTGGATGCAAACATGGCATTCGACATGATTGAATGTCCTTTTTTATTCGCCGCACTCGAAAGATTTGGGTTTGGTAAGAGATTTCTATCCTGGGTACGACTCCTCTATTCGGAACCACTGTCCCGAGTCACAGTCAATGGTGGGCGATCAACAACGTTTACATTGCAGAAGGGGATGAGGCAGGGCTGTCCTCTTTCCCCCTTAATTTTCGCCCTGGCCCTTGAGCCGCTGGCAATATGGATCAGAGGTGACCCCCTCATTAGAGGCCTCAACTGGATGGCGGAATGGGAGGATAGCATCTCCCTTTGTGCCGATGATGTTTTGCTTTATCTGGCCAGACCTTATTTCTCTATACATCGAGCATTACACATATTCACTCTTTTTCAAAAGTACTTGGGTTATACCATCAATTGGGACAAGACACTGGTGTACGTGCTATGCGGGGAGTGCCCTATCCTGCCTAGAGGCTGTGGGGCCAAAGTAGTCTCTGACGGATTTCGATACCTGGGAATATATGTCACAACTAACCCAACAGAATTCTATGAACACAATTTGGCTCCTCCCTTGCGGCGATTTCAAGACGACGTACAGCATTGGAAGACCTTGCCCCTTACGTTATTAGGTAGGGCCGCCCTATATAAAATGATGGCGCTTCCCCGTTTTGTCTACGCTCAACAGAACACACCTTATTTTGTCCCTGCAAAGTACTTCCATGCAATTGAGTCAGAAGTGCGCACTCTGCTCTGGAATAATGGTACCCCAAGAATAGCATTGGCCAAATTTATGAAAAGCTGGTATGACGGCGGTATAGAAACTGCCAGCAATCAAAAGCTATTACTGGGCCTCCCAGCTGGTGGTCACTAATCACTGGGTGCACCGGCCAGGAGCGGACCCGGCCTACAGGATGGACAGACATAACATGTCCCCCGGTGATTACCCTAGAGCAATTTCAGGAGGGGGAAAAATGCACCAAAATACACTCCAAAACATCCACCAGAATCAATCTATGGCACATGGCGACGACTGCTCTGGGGTAGAAAAACAAGATCACACAAGTCACCCCGCTGATAGAAACAGACCGTCTAGGGGTGTTATCGAAATACCCAAGCTTCGATAAGTGGAACCTGTTAGGTCTCTCCAGGGTTGGCGACATGTGGGCAGGGGGGAAGGTGACCCCTTTCGGTGATCTCCAACGGGACTACGAATTAAATATAGGGGAAACCTTTAGATACCTTCAAATCCGTAATGCACTGCAGAGGGCGATACCCAAGGGTACTGAGCTTCCTGTCTCCTCGCCCCTAGAGGATAGACCTCTAGATGACTACCGTCAGGAAAAAAGCGATCTCACTGACATACAGAAAAATACTTAACAATACACCGGACACAATGGATAGGACTCGTGCAAAATGGGTTGAGAATGTTGGGGATATTAGCGACGAGGACTGGCAGGAGGCATTGGCATCCCCCAGGGAGGTGGTGATCCGATCTTGATTTAAATTTATCCAACTCAAACTCCTGCTTAGAGCATATTATACCAGTACGGTACTGGTTAAAATGGGTGCTGTGAATTCCTCAGTGTGCCCTAGGGGGTGTGGCCACACAAGAACCTACATACACCAGTGGTGGGATTGCCCGATTCTCCAGAAATATTGGGGGAGGGTCACATCAGCAATGTTTTCAATCTGTGATAAAACAATGGAGGTCGCGCCCCGCTGATGCCTTCTCAATATATGGGATGCAACCGATCTATCGAGAGCAGAGAGAGTGTGGGTTTCCCTTAGATGCATGGTAGCGAAACGCAACATTGCAAGAATGTGGAAGGGGGTCACCAGGCCCAAACTCAGGGATTGGGAGACTGATATGGATTGGTGCATGCAAGCGGAGAGGGTGATATATGAGGGTAGAGGGTGCCCACAAAAATGGTCCAAAATCTGGGGTGCCTGGAACGAAGATAGAGGGATGATATGTACACCATTCAACGACACTTCCCCACAGACTACGGACCACGTGGGAGATTAAAGTTCATTTTGTATAGGAACTACTAAAGCTATGAGGCTTCGTTATGGGCCCAGTGTAATGTATTGACTGATACTGTACCAATGCACTGTGATTGTCGGACGTTATTGAGACTGCACTGTATTTTGTTTTCTGTCTTTGTTTTTGATCAATCAATAAAAAGATATTTTTTTTAAAAATCTGTTATGGGAGGAAAAGGGAATGCATGCATGATGATGAGTGGTCTAGACAAGTACAGGGCAGTATATTAATTATGCAATTGTCTGTCTGCCCCCAGAGAGACCCAAGTTACATACATTATATTTATGTTCTGTTGTACCGGGCTTAGAAAGATAGCAAATACAATTAAATTATCTGTAGGAGTAAAATAAGCAAACATAAACAACACACACAGTCGTAATGATTGAAGAGAAAAAAAAAGATACTGTATATATTGGGAGTTGCCTCTCCGCATTCCTATTGAACTATCCGCCCGTGAATCTTGGGTGCCTGGCGGATGCGGTTTGGTATGGTAAGTGTGAGTTCTTTTTCCAGTATGGTGCAGGATAAAGGGCCTGTAGATGGAAAAACAAAAAGGATATTGAAAAATCAAGGAGAAAACAAAAAGTTAAACTGCATGAGGAGTGCAACAAGAAGACTTTCAGAGGCAGCATGGCTAAATCAGACTCTGTTTCTGTCAGTTACCTCCAACAACAGGCCACCCCCACCCAAACTCCACTTAGTTTCGGATTTGAGCCAGACAGCACTGAGCACACATACATAGTATACACACAGCAAAACGCCACTGGGATAAGTTTTCTATCCCCTGTAGTATGTTTGTTAAAGAATGGGATATCATCTGAACTTGTATGCGGTTGAACTGTAAAGCGCTCTGACACCCAAGTTTTTGGGTCATGTTCGCGCTATAGAAAACATTGATTAAATAAAATAAAAATGACATAGCATTTTCCAAATGAAGTAATAAATCAATGCACCGCTGTCAGTCACACTACACTCGCTGCCCACCACCACTACACAAACATGTTGGTCTGGTCTCTGTTGTTGTTTACCTTTAAGCCACTTCAAAGTCATCATTAATCATCCAAATCGGTTGGTTTCAGTGAATTTGAAAAATGTTATCTTCTTCTGGTGGCATTTCTCTAAGTAGTCACACTCACGCCCTGAGTTATTCCATCAATCATCTCTGATCCTCCTGACCTGACTCTGACTGCGAGTATGGTCATGGTGTCAAACTCCAAGTCCGTACCAACAGTGTCAGACTCCCGAGTGAGTCCTCCAGACTCGTCCACTCCTGACTCAAAATGCAATGGATCGGCCTGTAGTAGTACAATTTTGTTATTGAACAACAATAAGGGAAAGCTGACTTGAGTCACTTTGTAGAATAGACATTCACAACAAACAACAATCACTCATCGTGCAATGAATGCCATCATTTACATGTTCTTCCGGGGCAGTACTTCTAGGTTAGGAAAGGATAGATAGATAATCAGGGCCTAGGGTTGGAGGCAGGTACACATGTGTTTGAATTCTCCATCCAATGTCTGGCTTGAGGGAAAAGGCTTTTGGGCGAGTCAGGAGTGGACTTTACTTCTTCATTGACTGCACACAGTTGCAACTAAGATCCGGCAATAAAAAGAGTAAGAAGGTGGGAATGGATTTGTGAACCAGAAAGACAGTGACACACACAAATAATAAAGTAAATAATGTTCCTTAGCTATATCTTTTTTTGGTTTTTTTTGGGGCGTCAAAGAAAGAAAGAAAGTAACTGGAAATTGAAAGAGCCTAGTTGTCAGGGAAGTAGAGCTCGTCCTCAAACTCTGGTGGTTTGCCTAGAAGTAGGTCACCTAGCACACTACTTCCATGACCTGAGTCGCCGTCATCATCTTCCTGATGTGCTACTTCAGGTATTGTGTAATCCGGTGGTATAAAGTGCTGATTCATTTTGATCATGGTTATCCTCTCCACGTTTTGGGGTGAGAGACTGGTCCTTCTCACTGTCAGAACGGCACCAGCAGCACTGAAAACACGCTCAGCAGAGATACTTGCGACAGGGCAAGCCAGATAGTTTATTACCAGCCTGCTGAGCACTGGCCATTGGCGCCTTTTCCCATACCAATACAGCAATGGGTTTTGATCAAAGTAGACCTCTGTTGGGTCATCCAGATAGGCCTGGACCATCCGCTCAATGCTCATGGGTGCTCCGCTTTGCTCGGTCTCTTTTGCTTTTGCCTCAGCACTGGACTTAAGCCCTGCCTGTAAAATCCATTCCTGTGCCGATTTTGGGGCTGATGCTCCTGTTCTTGTTGATGTTGTTCTTGGTGTTGTTGGTGGTTTTGGCCGCTGTGAGCCAACCGCACTGCCCTCAGGCTCTGAAGTTGAACTTGAAGGCTGACCTGCAGTACTTGATGTGCCCTGGAGGAGCGGGCCTCCAATTCCCGGCTGTTCTTTTTCTAGCAGACTTGCAAGCACAGCTATCCTAATTTTGTAGCTGGCAACATCCCCGTCTGAAAAAGGAATGAGAGTGTGCAGTAATGGTTTGTACTGTGGATCAAGAATTGTGGCACAAATGTAATGGTTGGATGACACAATGCCTCTTTGCACCCTTGTATTTTCAGATAAGCGAAGGGTTAAGCCCTCTATCAACTCAAATGCTTCTTTTTTTCCTCCACACCTGCATACATTGCAGACACCCCCTTCAGCTGTTCCTGTAGCATGTGCAACAATGGGATAGCTTGGCCCATAGTACAGTCCTCCTTGCTGACTTCACGTGTGAAGACCTCGAAAGGAAGTAGCATCTCTGTCAGGCATTTAACTAGGCCCCATTGGTCCATCTCAATGATCATGCCTTTCACAGTAGCATCCCCTCTTTGCATGACATGTTCATTGATTGGTCTGTACTGCTCAAACAGACGTTCAAGCATGTAATAAGTTGAGTTCCAACGTGTTGGCACCTCCTGGATGAGTGTTTTAACTGGCATTCTATTATCACATTGAATGATCCTCAGCTGCTTCAGGGCTTTAAAAGAATAGCTGAAATTTGTGCAGATTCTTTTGCAGGTGGTCAGTAAGTTACTGGACCGGTCTTCTTTTTTCAGAAAGTCTTGAACAATGATGTTAATGCAGTGCTCCAAACACAGGACCCTGAAATAGCCACCATCGGCCATGGCCTTAACTATATTACTGCCATTGTCTGTGGCAACAAAAGCAATGCTGAGCCCTCTTGGTCACAGCCATTCAAAGACCTTGCTATCAAAGTCTTCCAAAATGTTTGCAGCAGTATGAGATTTCTCCATAGCGAACATGGCTACAGTTGCATGTTATCGAGTAGCATTACAAATCTCAGCAGTGTCAACACCTGCAGATATCTTTTCTCTAACCCCCACAAAAGAGATCCAGGGTGCAGTGATGCACATGTAATCAGTGGCTTGGCAACTGGTCTACATGTCTGTTGTCAGGTGGATAGTGTGAACAGCACTCTGCTGCAAAGCTTGTCCAAGCAATTCCTGCACGTCGTGATGTAGTGTTGGAACAGCAACTCTGGAGAAATAGGACCGGCTGGGAACCTTCCATTTCGGGCAGATGACTGCCACAAATTCAAGAAAACCCACCCCTTCCATAAAAGAAAAAGGGAGGAGGTCCAGCGCTAACATTTTAGCCAGCTTTGCGTTGTACAAACATGCCGTTGGGTGGTTGCGTTAGTACTGTCCCTCAGACCTCAACATGCTGAGAATGGTAGCTTAGATTTTTTTCTTTTCTGGTGCCACTGATGCAGATGACTTCTTGATGCAAGATTTTATGCTCAATGTATGTTTTTTTGTTGCGGTACTCTTGTGCCATTGCGATGTTGCTGATGATGATGTGGGCGGTACCACTGCGCTGCTGGGGACAGGGCTGCTTTTAGTAACAGAGAAAATGTCTCCCTCTTGTTCACCTTCCACCGTGATCGGATCTTCTTCTTCTTCATCCCCTCCACCAACAATACATGCAGTTTTTTGGCCGCTAACGTGCGCCACCCACTGGATCAAGTGGTGTTTTCTCAGATGGGTTGTTTGGCCTCCGGTAACATAGTTTGTACCAAGCTTACCCCGACTAACACCTTGTCCACAAATGGAGCATATAGAAATGTTCACCTCCTTCTTGCTAACCTAAAAAAAAGTCCCAAACTGGGGAGGTTAGTCTTCTGGTGCTGCTGGTGCCACTTGCAATGTTGGATGAACTGGTAGGTGGGCGTAACGTTTGACTCTCTGCAGTACCTACTTCTACTGAGGTGGTTGCGGTGGATGTAGGTCGCTGCTGGCGAAATATGAAAGCTGGAAGTGGTGTTGGTGGTATCTGTGTAGGTGGTATCCGTGCCACATCCCTCACAGCAATTTGGGATGGGGTAATGTCGGTCTCCACTGGGGCGGGACTAATGTCCATGATGACTGGCTCATCATCATCCTCCTCTTCTACATCTACATCCATAACTCTAAGTCCTTCTGGAACCTTCCTTTTCCCTAGCCTTGTCTCGTGGCGTATCTCACTCTCAGACTGAGGTGGCTTCCAAGTGGCGTCTAGATCATCAGAAGGGGGGCTTGCAGAAGAAGTTGGAACTAACCCTCCTATTCCTTGCTGGGGATCTGGAAGACAATGGATCTTCTGAAAGAGTGGAAGTTCGATCTCCTGAACTGCCCCTACTTCGGGAGGAACAACTACTATTGCGGGTGGTTGCAGCTGTTGTTGCCCACTTATCTGAGTTTCCTGCATTGATCGGGTACTACTTTGCGATAACAGAAAGTCAATGTCAGCATCACTGCTCATCGGCATTGGACTCGTGATTAGACTGGCTGCCTCTGCAACAGACATGGGCTTGGGCCTAGGTTGGTGGGGTGGGTCCACTGATGCCTTGGTGCTGCTCCCAGCTTGCTCCCGGGACACCGCTGCTGCAGGCACAATTTTTGGTTTTCCAAAAAAGGTCTTGGGTGACATACCGGTCTTAGTAAGTGGCAGTGCCTTCTTCTCACTGGCAACGTTCTTGGTACCGGACTTGGTACCTTTCTTTGGGGCCATCTTGAAGATGTCAGCAGCACGCAGTGGCACAAGTTGAAGAGATGTCTGTGGTCACATGTCACGTGACGTTGTGCACAGCAGGACTTCTGTCTGGCAGTACAATGGGTGATGTTGTCTCCTCCTCTTTTGTGCACCTAAAAGCAAAGAAGCAAGAAGAACATCAGTGAAACGTGGCATCCATTGTTGTGGTTCAATTACTACTAGTACAAACAAACAAATATAATATGTAACTTAGTGTGTGGTCACACTTCTTAGTGTTATTAGTATTATTAAATTTATTACCTCAGTTATTAAAAAAACATAGTACAGTGTAGCCATTTGTGAGACATTGACAACAACAAGGGCTTTCATGGTGTACTGTAAGTACAGTCAGGAAGGATAGGAAAGAAGAAGAACAACAAAAATACAAATGTAAAGGACCCGGTTTGGCATTGTGCATCATGTGGGATGCAGCATTCAGGGAGCCGCAGCTGACAATGGGTGGAAGCAATAAGCCAAGAGGAACAAAGGAAAGACATGCAGGCCTATGGCAAAAGCCGTAAAGCACACTAACTGCCACCACAAAATGGCCACCAGCCACATGGTCACTCACAAGTCACAACAACAACAAGTAAGAGGCCTGGAAAACAATGAACTCAAGCAGGCCTATGTGGAGTTGGACACAGACTTTACAAAATTACCCTTGGCCACATGGGGAGGCTCAGCCTATGGAAATGCTGGCCCACTATTACAAACACACTCACACACTGGCCAGACAAAGGAGGCATGCTAAACAACACAGCTTTAATGCAACAATGCCAAAAACGAAAATCAACAGGGCTAAAAAAGGTTTGCAAGTTACAACAACCACACACATCCAACAAAGGCATTTATTTAACACACATGAAAAAAAGTGAAATACCAAAAAAAAACACATTTTGCATTTTTCAATCCAATGCCATCCATGCCCTAAATGATGTTTAAATTCAACAGACACCACAGAAACAGTTGTTTCATGCACCCATGAGTAGCTCTGGGCCTATTGGTTGCAAACCCCATTGGCAGACTAGGCCACATAATGAATAAATTCAAATCTGTGCATTCATTTTTTGCTGGATAAAAGAAGAAAAAATGTCATGCAAAACAACAACCAGCAAGAAGGCATGGCCACCACAAAGACGGCTTGCAGGCCTAATGCAGAAGCACACTGGCTGCCACTTCACAAAATGGCCACCAGCCACATGGCCAGGCCACAACAACAAGAAAGGGAAGATAGACAAAGCAGGCCTATGGCAAAAGCACACTGGCTGCCTTTCCAAAATGGCCACCAGCCACATGGCCAGGCCACAACAACAAGAAAGGGAAGACAGACAATGCAAGCCTATGGCAAAAGAACACTGACTGCCTTCACAAAATGGTTCGCAGCCACATGGCTAGGCCACAACAACAAGAAAAGGAAGACAGGCAATGCAGGCCTATGGCAAAAGCACACTGGCTGCCTTCACAAAATGGCCGACAGCCACATGGCCAGGTCACAACAACAAGAAAGGGAAGACAGACAATGCAGGCCTATGGCAAAAGCACACTGGCTGCCTTCACAAAATGGCCAACAGCCACATGGCCAGGCCACAACAAGAAGCAATAACTATAAGCCAAGAGGAACAAAGGAAAGACATGCAGGCCTATGGCAAAAGCACACTAACTACCACCACAAAAGGGCAACCAGCCACATGGTCACTCACAACAACAACAACAAGCAGGAGGCCTGGAAAACAATGAACTCAAGCAGGCCTATACGGACACTGACTGTACAAAATGGCCCCAGGTCACATGGGGAGGCTCAGCTAAGGCAAATGCTGGCCCACTATTACAAACACACTCACACCCTGGCCAGACAAAGGAGTCATGCTAAACAACACAGCTTTAATGCAACAATGCCAAAAAAGAAAATCCACAGGGCTAACGAGGTTTGCAAGTTACAACAACCACACACATCCAACAAAGGCATTTATTTAACACACATGAAAAAAGTGAAATACCAAATAAAACATTTTGCATTTTCAATCAAATGCCATCCGTGCCTTAAATGATGTTTAAATTCAACAGACACCACAGAAACAGTTGTTTAATGCACCCATGAGTAGCTCTGGGCCTTTTGGTTGCAAAAACCATTGGCAGACTACTGGGCTAGTGAATTAAATAAATATTGCAAATTGATTTCAAAAGTTGGAGAAAATGTAGTGAACTGTGCAACATGTTTCCTTTATAAAAGAAGAAAAATTCCTTACAAACAAACAACTGGGCCCCTACTGAAACTACAGGCCACCCACCACAATAAAGTTAAAAAAAGGATGAAAAGTTCAAAAACATCTAGGTGCATGGCCCAACACCAATTTTCCAACTTACTTGTGAAATCTCAAATTCAAAAGTCCTCAAATTCAATGATATATGATGCAGCAGACACAAAGAGTGATCCTTCCAGCTCCAAAATCCAAATGAAAAGTGAACAGGAGATGGACAAAGCACTGGGAGGAGCCTGCTGGACAGGAACAGGAATTTGGAGTCTCTGGGGCACTTCCATCCTCTTAAAAAAAAAAGTAAAAAAGGACTCCTCGCACAAAAATGTTCAGCCAAATGTCAATCTGAGGAGTTTTTTTAATCCAAATCGTCATTTTGAGAAGGTTTTGATGCTGCTCGGGAGAGAACCTTCTCCAGATTGCAGATTCTGCGTGTTCGGAATTGCGTTCTTCACAAAACTTCCGTGGGAAGTCCGATAGCGCACCCGAATGACGTGTTCGCGATCATAAACTCTCGTGGGATCATGCGGTCAGCTAGCAAATCTCTTGTGGCTCGTGAACAGATGGGAAATTTCGTCGGCGATCGTAGGCACCCGGTAAGTCGCTCCCACACGTGCAAAAACACATTTTGGGCATGCGAACACAAAAAAAAACTCCTCTCCGTTGCGGAGTGCGGAGTTTTCCGGCAACTCCGCGTTCTACACCAAACGCGGAGTTGCCAAAAATCCACAAACTCTGTGAGCGGAGTGGAGTTTTACGCCCAGGGTTAGTAATCACATGCATGGTTCTGTCATACAACAGGGAAGCAAGTACCACCACTGTAAACAAAGAGATGATACCCTAGTTGGTGTGCAACGCCTTTATTAGAGAAGCCTGAATGGCCATTTTCCTGGGTCAGGCAACCATTTAGCAAGAACAACTGCGTGAGATTTCACCCACAAGATCTCACGAGACTCACCCGCCATCTTAGGATCAGGCAAGCCCCATAAAAATACATGGTGACGGCCATCACAGGGCCAGGTAGGCTGCAATTCCCTCAAACAGATGTGCATGTAAAGGAGCACAGAGGGAATAAATAGAAGGGCTCTCATATCCCACACCAATATGAGGGATCAGTCAAACAGATAGTAACCCAGTAGAATTAAGTCAATTTTCCAAGAGATAAACAACCAAATACAAAAGCAAACTGCGAAAGTCTCAAAAGAAGGCATGCCCAGCTCCATTTTATGTCACCTATTGCCATTTGGGCTCATGGACTCTCAAACCCTGGGGCTAGATGGGAAAAGTATGTTCAATGTTTCCAACACTGCCTGGGGGTCACTTGATAGAATAGCAGACAGAGACCTCGTTCTAAACTGAGGAAGTTATATTGTGGAAAGCAATCTTGTGATGTTCCTGCCTGAATCTAGTGCGACCAGGCCTGGGCGAAATTAAAATTACATCGATGTAATTCACATAATTTCAGGAATTTTGCATTATGCTGGCTACACAAAATTCCTAAAATTACACTATTAACCCACTATGAATAATTATGTGCCATTGGTGCCAAAAATGTACAGCAAAACATGCAATTCCTGGTAAAACATTTACTGTGAGCTCAAGGAACAAAGAACACGAGTGGCTGTTGTTCGAAGTACTTTAGTTTTGTTGCACCTTCCATCAACAATTGACGTGGGGACACATTTTGCGTAATTATGCATAATGTTACATAATTTTGCCAAAATTTCACATACTTACTCAAAAGCAAATTACCCGAATTTCACACACCACAAACTACACATGGTTGATGAAGTGTGTATGGAAGAAATTATATCCACAGTGCAATATTGACTATGAATAATATATGATTACCACGGCATGCCAAGGAACTGATAAATCATTCATTAGAAGATATTTCCCCAAATTGTGAAGCTGATTATGTATTGTGGATTCCATAACTTCAACAATGAAGAAGCAATACATCTGCAAATTATGGAGCGAAGTTACTTGATGGCATTTCACACAAAAGTTCTGAAGGAGACATACACACTTGACCAAATACTGAACATTGCAAGGATTGATGCAAGAGCTGCGATGTATGCCATAAATCTGGAAAATAGCCGAACATGGATGCTGGAACACATTCACTGCATGATGGGGAGAGGTGAGCCTCATGACGGACAGGCACCCACACTGACTAAGAACAACAAGGCCTACTACAGTGGTGGACTATCATCTACTGCAATCACATCAATGGCTAACTTACACCACACTTTCTCTGGAGATAATACAGACTCTATGGGACTTGGAACTGTTACTTGGGACTTATCACAATTCACACAATCACATACAAAACACTCCACAGATTTGTCCAAACCCGGCCACCAGAAATTCTCTTGCAATCTCCTCCTCATTGCTCTCATTCCAATGTGTCCCTAGTGTCAGGGTTCCGAAGTTTCCCACCATACCTGACGGAACCGCTTACAAATCCAACCGATAAAACAAGCTATTATTAACTGAAAGTCCCTTCTTTACATGCCAAAACTTAGCTGCTTCATCATCAACAAGTTTGCACCATATATTCCTTCACCTTACCTAGAACTGAATCAGAATTCACTGCACTGACCATTCTTCATGCGAAAAAGCACCTTTAGTTTGACAGTCAACGTGCACACATTTATAATGTCATCACTTTCTCTGCCCTCATCTTCATCTGTTTGTTCCCTAGAAAGACAGGAAAGGCAATCCGCCAACATGTCCTTAGCTGCAGGCACATATTCTAACACATAATCAAACTCTTGCAATCTGTACTGCCACTTGGCTATCCTGGGAGTTGATATGGCAGCACCCTTGGTGGTGAACAAATCAATAAGGGGTTTGTGAACAACACACCCCACAAACCTGGTACCCACAAACAACAACTGAATAAGAGCACTCACCTCCCCTAAGACTCCTTGAGGCAAATGCAACTAACTCTTCCTTTCCTTTCTGTCTTTGTAATAGCATAGATTCTAAACCTCTTTGACTAGCATCTGTCAACACAATACTGACATCATGTGTGTTGTGAGGTTTCAAAGGAACAGCACAAGATATCTCCTTCTTAACAAGTGAAAACTCCTTACATGAATCATACCACACAAACCTTTCATTCTTCAAAGGTTTGCACATTATGAGTTTTTTCAGCACAGTAGGGAATAAATCTTGCATAAAACCCCAACAAACCCATAAAATATTTCAATTGATCTTTGTCCTTGGGGACAGCAAACTCTCCAATCGCTTTGTCATGTCCTTTAGGTTAGTCCCATCATGTGCATACCGATTACATACATTTCATCCCATCCACACGACATAACAGTCCTACACAGGTGACCTTTTACCTAGTAGCTTACTTCTGTCTCTTGGACATCAGGCTCTTGGTACCCCATCTTAATCCCTGTAACTGATGTACATAAACATGTCCCCATGCACGGCAGATTTATTCTGTATAAGGGTCACCACTTTTTTCATCCATGGCCAACAGCCAGCTGTGCATGATCATGTTTGTTTAGAAAAGGATTTGCAGAGGATTAGCGAATGTTTTCAAAACATATCGATTCTAGAAGAAATGCTGGAGTGACCACTTTAGTATAAAAGACCCTCACTCCCCCTTACAGACACATAGGAGAATTCCTTCCAGGCTGGACTGAGACTCTGCAGGCGGATCCTTCGATAAGCACCTGACATCCCTTGCGGGGTGCAATCCTCGACGCAGAGATCGGGTCCTTCATTCAGAACCATCAGGTGAGGGGTTAGTATTTCCCCGGGGGATTCTTGGCTCCATTAGGATCTAGCCTAACATTTACATACACAGGATTCACCTACATCTCTAGGCTAGGTACATTTAGGTAGGCTACGCATCATAGGAGTACGCCAATGCTATTGTTTTATATAATCTGTTTGTATTAATCTTATTAGCACTATGGTAGAAATGTATCTACTTTTTACGATATTGGTGCTAGCGATCACATTTGTCTGCTCCTGTCTTTTGATTGTTGCAGCTAATATGTTTCACACTAGACTGACGCTTGACCAATAAATACTTATTGAAACCATTCCAATCGTCATTCTATGTGTACTCAAGTGACTGAGTGAAAGATACTGTATTGTTTCCACGATACCTGAGGAATCAGGGTTGTCATGTTCAGTGGTTGCCAGAAACTACACACACCACTGTAGAATACAGGGGGGTGGTAGTGGCACTGTATAGCTAGCTGGTCTAAAGGCTGACTCATCCTGTGGGGCTGTCCAGAGTCTGTCTGCACACCAAGCCCTCAGTTTAGGTCAGCCAAAATGCGCAGGTCCTGGGGGGGTCTTAGGAACTACACAACATGGCTCCGCCAACGTTGGTTTGGTTCTTATATTAAACTATAAATAGTAAAATCTGAGTAGTTCAGTCATACTTTCTCAGAAAGTCCTACTCACATTATTCAGAGACGTCTGAAGTGGGAAGGAAAATCCGCCTCAGCTGAGCAGGTACACCCTGTGGATTTGGCTGAAGGTCGAGACAAGCTTGTAAGGATTAAAGGTTCCCATACTGTGCAAAACCCTACCTCTTAAAACCTTTACTTTCTTCTCCTTTCAAAATGACTGAACCTACGACTAGCAGTGGAGGTTCGGAAGGAGACAAATTTGCTAATGCTCTTAACATCACAGAAAACTGCAGACAGGCAGCAACTCTGAGTTTGTTTGAACATGGCATACCTGCAACAGGTGGCCATGTTACCTTCGTGATTGAGGCACATAGATCAGCGGTATTCTATTCCTGGGTGAAATTCCCACCTGCAGACCCACAGGCACATTTATTTCACGTGTACATTGAAGTGGATCCACCTGAAGAATACATCCCATACGAGAACATTGAAGTCCCGTTAACTTACCAGCAACATAAAAACTGGTTTAAAGGCACCCTTAAACCCACAACTTCAGTCGTAAGACTCGGTCCGCTCAGCATAGGAGGAGCGACATGGCTGGTCTTAGCGGCATACACTCCACATCCTGAGATAGACACACTCCCAGTAGAGGAAGTGCGTACACTTTACAAAGAAGTAGTCAGGCTATACAGACATATTGTCCAGTTCATCATGCGAACACTCACATTACAACCTGCGAGATCTGCTCCACCTGGAACAGTCCAGTCCCAACACACACCAATAATTAGTCCACAGACACTAAAAGCACTAATGGGTGCGTTCCCATCAAAGAGAGATCAAGTACTTTCTGGATTGCTCAAAAAATAGCACAGTTGGATGCAGTATTTCCCCATACGGGTCCGCAGGAAAAATACAGAATGTTAACAATTTGCTTACCAATGGGAATGGTTCCCTCACTTGAATATTGTACCACATGGGGAACAATCTTTGCTGCAGTCTACATTAGAATACACGGTACCCCGACCATATCAGTTATCGCTGAAGTATTTAAACAGATACAAAATGAGTACGGGGCAGGACCTGCCCTGGACTTGGGGATGAAACTGATGGGTAATTTTGACCAAGTCTTGGCAATTATGCTGAGCAACATCAAGGGGGAAGCAGCAGCTGTGGCTATACGCCAACGCCTAAGGGAAACAGCTCCTGCTAATCAGGAGCGTACCTTACCAAAAATTATCAAAGAAACCTATGCTTCACTAGGTAGAGATAGTTTGGGAGCCAAACCAGGGATACCACAAGTGGTGAGTAGTTCTGATAAGGATAACTCAAAGCAAGCACCCACTTATTCTAAAAAGAAATGGGATAATAATCAATTGAAAAATAATAATAATAAAGGAAACACTTCATGATCAAGGGGTGGGTCTCCCCAACGGGAGTCCTCTGAAAAGAGGTACAACCTTAGGAATCGTGATAACATTAGGAAACCTGACAGGTATTAGGATACTGATACATGATCCTTTCGTTCCCTTCAGGGTTCATCAAAAAGCTCGGAGAGGCAAGGACGGTCAGAACAAAAAACAGAAGATCGATCAAAGGGAAAAAGGGAAACACATCGCACTTCAGATTTCATTATCAACAGGAAGAGCAACTTAAAGCAAAGACTCAATTCAAAAAGAAGAAAGTAGCCGGCTTAAAAATTTGAAATGCCCAGGTTAATGAGGACTCAGCTTGTGAACGGGAAATGGGCTCTGACGATGCTAGACAGTGTGGCAGAAGTAACAATAGCTCGCCAGAACCTGAAGGAATTTCTGGTGACAACAGTACTGAATGAATACATCATGGTGGAAACACCTGATACAAGAGTGAGTGTCCCGCACCGTCTCCAAATAGAGGGGGACATCTCAAGAAAAATTAAAGGTCTCTTTTGGGAAAATTTGACATTTGGATACGACATCCTGTTAGCAGAAAAAGATTGGCCGACTGAATTTGTAATGGATTGCCCAAAAGGTGAAAGCGTAATTTTGCCTGCTTTTTCCAACCTCGTTCCTGTTTCCTTAAAACACTCATACACGCGGTAGAGGGCGCAAGTGCTAGCTGCGACATTATACCACAACCATGTAGGGTTGGACGTGGAGCCAAACACCACGAGATCCCATTAAAAACTACTCCAACTCCACAGAGACAGTACCCTGTTAAAAATGAGGGGAAGAAACAGGTCATAGAAATCTTAAACCAACTTGAATACCAAGGTGTGATTGAACCTTGCACCTCCTCAATGAACAACCCTTTGTTTCCCGTCATGAAACCTGACAACACATATCGTTTGGTTTTGGATTACAGACATTTGAACACATGCACAAAAACATTTGCAGTTCAGTACGCACATAGTGCCGCATTAATGAATAACATTGTGCGGAAGAAATATAAAACAACACTAGATATCTCAAATGGATTCTTCTGCCAAAATATAGCTCCTGAAAGCAGATATTTGGCCACCACAAACACCACTACTGATTTCAGACAGACCTCTCGCATGTGTCTATTTGGACCACAGCGGCCCCTTAAATTGTGACGTGGCTTAAAAGTACATCTTGGTGGCAGTGGATTCATGCTCTAGATTCCTATGGGTTTGGCCCCAGCGCTCGGCTGACGCTCAAACTGTTATAAAGGATTTGCGAGTCTTCATTGGGAAATACGCAATTGGCACGTTACATTCACTAAGATACCTTTTGATTCAACCCTGTCAGTAGACAGCTCATAACCCAAATAGTCCACACTTTGAACACCAAATTTACACTTGTCACATTTCAGTGTAAACTCTTTTTCTTTCTGTATGCTCAAAACCATCTTCACCCTCTCATCATGTTCTTTCTTAGTAGCCATAAAAACTAACACATCATCTTGAAATGCCAAGAACCCCTTCATTTTTTTGAACAGCCCTTTATATATTCTTTGAAATATGGAGACCGCCAAAGCTAGACCAAAGGGCATAATCTTAAACCAATACGCACGTTCTGGAGTGATGGATGACGTGAAATATCTTGAATCAGGTTTCAAATTAATTTGATGGTAAGCAAAAGTCAAATCTAACAGTGTCAAATATTTTCCCCCCCTTCAAGGTGCTAAGCATCTCTGTAATGTTGGGTAACGGATAGCAATCTATCCAAATTTGTTAATTCAGGTTACATAAATCCACACACATTCTTAACAATCCATTGGCCTTGTGTGCCAAAACCACTGGTGATAACCAATCCCATCCTTCAAAAGGTTCAATCACCCCCTGTTTACAAATTTTGCCCAACTCACATCTCAATTCAGATTGCAGAGCCATAATGAAATGAAAAGGAGATTTATAGAGCGCGAGGCATTAACCCGAGGGTGTCAAGGCACTTGCTCATCAGACAAGATAAAACTAAATGGTTCAAAAGCACCTTAGAGACTGAACAACCATGTCTTCAATGCCTTCCTGAAGGCCAACGGGTGGGTTTCTTGTTTCAGCCTTATTGGAAGAGAGTTCCAAAGTTTGGTTGTGCCTGCCAAAAAACGTCTTCTACCCCAGGAACATTTTTTGACCCTTGGAACAATAAGGTTATGGGCAAGAGATGAACGAAGATGACGAACTGGGATATAAGGCTGTAGATTCCGTTTTAGGAAACCAGGCCCTATGTCATGTGTAGCTTTAAAAGCAATGCAAAGAGCCTTGAACTCAATTCGTCTCTTTACAGGCAGCCAATGTAGATCTTTAAGCGCCCATGAAACAGATTTGTGTTTTGGTATATTCAACAGGAGTCGTGCCGCAGCATTCTGCACAACCTGTAGTTTGGACAAGCACTTTTTTCGAAGATTGATAAAGAGCCCATTACAATAATCGGCTCTAGACAGAACAAGTGCTGAAACCACTAGTTTACGTAGCTCAGCTAGAATGTATGGGAGAATTTTCCTCAAAAGCTTTAACGTACAGAAAGAAAGAGAGGTGACCTGATTAACATGACTTTCAAACGAGAGCTTAGAGTCAAATGTGACTCCCAAATTCTTCACCTTAGTTACTGGCGTTGGTAGCGGACCCAGCTCCAAAGGCCATAAATTAGGGGACCAGAAATTAGTATGGGCACCAAAAAGTAAGACCTCTGTCTTACCGGAATTCAATTTTAAACAATTGGTGGCCATCCATTCACCGATCTGACGAAGACAGGTATGAAACTGTGCCATAGTGTCAGCGGGTGAGCATGTCACTGAGACAATAATCTGCGTGTCATCGGCATAGGAAATAGCCGAGAAGCCCAGGGACCTGATCAACCTCGCCAGCGGTGCAACGTAGATATTAAAAAGGGTTGGGCTCAAAGACGAACCCTGTGGCACTCCACATGGTAATGTAAAGTTAGGTGACTTAAACTCGTCTATTGCCACAAATTGCTCCCTGCCGGACAAGAATGATTCAAGCAAGGTGAAAGCTCTCCCTTTGATACCGATCCCTCTCAGGACTTCCAACAGTTTCTGGTGGTTCACCGTATCAAATGCGGCGGAGAGGTCAAGCAGCACAAGTGCTGCATTGCCTGCCGCGTCACTTGTCTGCCTGATCAGTTCCGATGATGTGATCAGAGCCAGTTCGGTGCTATGATGTTTTCGAAAACCGAATTGGGTGTCATCCAGAAAACCATGCCTCTCGATATAATCTGATACAATCCCGTTCATGGCTTTCTCCACTATCTTTGCCGGCAGTGGAAGTCTAGAGATCGGGCGGTAGCTGTTAGGATCCGCCCCATCTAAGTTTGGCTTCTTCAAAAGAGGGAGAATAGATGCCAACTTCCAGCTAGCGGGGAATATACCAGAGGAGAACATCTGATTAAAGATAGGAGTCAGATGAAGGGCGAAAAGCTCTGGTAAAAGATGGAAAGTTTTTGGGGGGCATGGGTCCCTTGGGGAGCCTGATTTCGTCGACCGCAGAAGATTGATTGTCTCTTCCGTAGTTAATGACGGAAAAACAGATAATTCGGGAAGGTCACTGGATTCAACAAGAGTTCCGGGGACGATATTAGCAACCCCAGAAGCGGCTAAAGCCTCTGATGGGGATACTGTTTCTTGATCCATGGACCTGGAGAAGCCATTATACACCGCCTTAACTTTCTCTTGGAAAAAAGTAGCCACTGTATTACAGAATGCCTGGTTTTTAGGTGAATCTAACACCTCAGAGCATTTAGCTAACTTTTTGACCGTAGAGAAAAGTTCCTTTGAGGAGTTTTTTGCGGTTAATATGGCAGTAGTGAAGTAGCAGGTTTTCTCCTTATAAACCATTTTTTTGTACTCGAGCAAGGCTTGTTTAAAAATACCTTTATCTTCCAACTCGTGGGAAGATCTCCACTTCCTTTCCAAACGGCGACATTTTTGTTTTTGTAGCCTAAGCTGTTCCGAATACCAAGGTTCTGTGGGTCTTAACCTACGGCTCGTAATGCATTTGGCTGGTAGCACCTGGTCTATTGACCTTCTAAGCCATTCCTCAAAGGCATCAACTGCTGCATTTGGATCCTCTAAAAATGTGGTGGATTTTGGACTAATGAGTGTTCAAAAGTGTCTATTGCATCTTGTTCCATGGCCGGACCTTTTTCGATTGCCTGTTTATCAGCTTCTCTGTATGAGGATTTTGTAAGGGGAACGAAAACATAACCGCTTTATGGTCTGACCAGACCAGCGGCAGTGATGGAAGACATTGTAAATGGTTATTACTTGTAAATACTCCGTCAAGCAAATGGCCCCCAGAATGCGTACTGCCGGTCACCTGCTGAATGAGGCCAAGGCTGTTTGCAATGTCAATAAGTTGAACTGCGTCTCTATCTGAAGGATCCTCAAGGTGAAGATTAAAGTCACCCAAGAGTGTAAAATCCGGTCACTGGGATATTATGTCCAAAGAGCTGCCTATATCCTTAAAGAAATCGGCCCGGGAACCTGGGGGTCGATAACATAACACCCCATTAAAAGTAAAGTGGTTATCTATCAAAATCTTAAATATTAAGGATTCCAGGGTAGGCCCGTTCCTTTGTGAGGAGAAAATTCCTTTCCATGTATTTCGAAACAGGATGGCCAGCCCACCCCCTCTTTTGCCTACCCGGTCTTGTCTAAACAATATATACCCAGAGGGAACCACCAACGCCAGCTCGGGGTCTGAGGAAGCCTCTCCCCACGTTTCTGTGACAAAAGCCACATCAACACAATGCGTTTCGACAAACAGAGCGAACTCAGATGCATGTTTACAAAGGGAGCGTGCATTAATGAGTGTACCTAACAATGTCTTTGTCCCGTTCTCTCCACCCGATGGGTGCTCTGAACAAAATGAAATCTGGGGTAGTTTAAAGGGATGAAAAAAGAACCCACAGACAGAACACTTAGAAGGAGTCACAGGAGGACAGGTGCTCGAGCAGGCTTTTAAATCACACCTACCGATATTGTTAAGAGCTCGTAATTCTTCCCCGGTATATGTAATGACAGATGCAGAGCGGTGCACTGGCCCTGGGCACGGGCCGGGCGCGGACGGGCGCAGACGGGCTTGCCTTTGGCACGCCAGTGGCGGGTCCGCTGCGCGCGCCCGCTTTGCGATTGTGCTTATATCCCCCCGGCTGAACATCTAGAGCGTGACCCGCCCTGTGTGCTTACGGGACAGGCGGAAGTCCTAAAGGCCAGGCGGAAGTGCTTCAATTACCGCCGTCCGCCCCATTTACCCGCCCAGTGAGGTGCAAGTTCACTGAGACCGAGTACGAGCGGTTTAAGTAAAAGCAAATATGCCAAAAGTTAAAATTTCTAAAAACGAGGGCAAAATCAAAAGCAGGAACAGGTAAGACCAGTTAAGAACAGATTCAGATTCAAATTCACTACAGTACAGTTCGACTTCAAATCAGTACAATACAACCCCTCATGAACTTTCAGAGTGCATTAGATAGTTAAAAAGCAATTCGGTATTTTTCCAGAAACAAAGTGCTTACGGACCTAGCGTCCCGCAAAGTTAACAAAATGAGCCATAGACACGGTATCCATTTTATCGGCTACAGGTTAGGCATTTTCCTTGAGGTTAATTTTATGTAGCAAAGCATTTTACTAATCCCAACTTATCCTGAAATACTTCTGCAAACACATCCACCGATTGAGAATATCCACTGAGCACACTAACATATATTCCTTTCTTAACAGCACTTTTTCTGAATTGTTGGAATCTAAAATTATTCCCAAATTCATTTGATCTTGCCATTCCAATAATCAGGAATCATCCTTGGTAATATAACCAGCACCAGAAGCGAAACTATCCTTAAACACAAACTTTACATCAAATTCTCCTAACACATTAATAGGCTATCCACCATAACCCAAAGAATGAATGAATGACTCAATTCCATACCATGAAATTGTGTGGTCCATACCTTTGCTGCTAAAAGGCTATAAGGTGATCCTGAATTAGCCATGACTCTTACATTGACATCATTGATTTGTACCTGATAAAAAATGTGTCTCATAGCTTCCTTAGACAATGTTAACACAGAGTTATTTTCCTGAGAGGCCTTTGTGTTATTAACCAATACCACTATCTCATCTTCACTGGACCATATCCTCACTCACAAGTGAGCAAATATTGTGATTTTGTTTGTCACAGGTATTGATGAGGACCTGCAAACCTTGCCAGCGTGCCCTTTCTTCTTGCATTTAGAACATACAAGATCCACAGCGGGACAACATTGGGCATTCCTCAAATGTCATTGACTACCACAACTGTAACACTCCAAACCCCTGGCTTTGTCAGACATCTGTTCTTTATCTGTTTTTTGACCTCTTTTAATAGGCAAAACTGACTCAACTGGACCACCCCCTGTATGATTTTTCCCACTATCAATAGTCATTAACTGCATAAAAGATGTGGTACTTTCAATGCCCGAGGCAATATTCATGGCCTTTTCTAATGGTAAATCATGGGTAGAGAGTAGTCCTTCTTGGCTTTTCTTATTAATTAACTTTTGCAACAAGCTTATCTCTAATCTTTTGTTCTTCAAATTCTTTATATTCACACAGAACTGCAAGAATTCTTAACGCTCCCACAAAACTAACTATGGTTTCCCCAGGTAGTTGTACTCTCCTATAAAATTGGTGCTTTTCCATTGTTACATTTTTCCTTGCTTTAAATCTTGTGTCGAGTGATTTAGGTGCTGAAGAGTATTCATCTATATTGTCACCTTCCCCTAACACTGTTACTTTAGGAGTGTGCTTCAATATTTTCTGACTTTCTGGCCCTAAACAATGTTTTAAAATTGCTATTTTTTTTTTGTTTGAGTGAAAGTGTCGCTATCAGTGGTGGCAAAGATTCACCTCAGAGCTTTTTTTCCATTGCTCCCAATCGCAATTTGAGGCAGAAGGATCAGGCACAAAAGCTGAAGGAGGAATTAATGGTTGTTGCATACTGACTGGAACTAAGAATATATTGTGTACTTTAGTAGTTAATACTATATATTGTGTACTTATTTTACCCAAACAAGAAGGATTTAAAAATAACATTTTAAGAAAACAAATAAAAATACCAAAAGTGCTTCTCAAACTCTACAATGGTGTGTACATCACTGCACAGAGCAGCAATCATCTGTCAAAACTACAACCTGATGTCTGCTGGCTGTTCTAATGACACTTCACGAATTTTGCCTCCAAGTAACATTCCTCGTAGAATACATTGCACAAGCACTGAGCTTTACGGCAACACCAAGCTCTCAAGGTTCTTTTTCAAAATCTGATTAAAGATGGATGGACTCTCAGTATACCCTTGTGGCATAAGACACCATGTTAACACACGGTTCTCCAGCCGGAAAGCGAATAAAAATTGGCTTTCCTCATGTAAGGGAATCGAAAAGAACGCTTGGCACAAGACAATTACAGTAAACCATTCAGTTTCACAAGGAATTTGGAATAGGATCACGGATGGATTCGGTACCACAGGATAACATGGAATCACAATCGAATTGACCTTCATCAGGTCTTGGACAATGCGGTACTTACCGCTCGGTTTCTGCAATCCCATTTTAAGTGAATTCCAATGACTTCCTATTATCTCTTTCATGATGCCCTGCGCGAACATGGACTCGATTACCAGTGTAATCCCTGCCACCACTTCCGGGGCCAGGTTGTATTAGGGTGTTCTTGGAAATTCGGCATTTGGCTTGATCTGTATGGGGACTGGCTCAACCCCTCGAATCAGTCCTATCTCTTCCCCTGTGAAGTCCCACACCACAGGAGAGACAGTGTCCCTCAAATCCCATGGCATGTCATCCACCGTTAGCACAGGATGCATGTCTACACAGTGGTTCTGGTTCGCCAATTTGAATGCATTCTCATCATCAAAAGTCTGCAGTTCTACTCCCTTGGGCGTACAATAGATAGTACAATTTAGCTTACACAGGAGGTCACGTCCTAACAAACAGACTGGACTCGAATAGCACACAACAAACTGGTGTTCATACTGGAATGTTCCTATTTTCACTGGTATCTCTTCTGTCAATGAGTTTGTCATTCTCTTATTGGCAACTCCTATGAGTTGGATCGATTATCCCGAGAGGACTACCGCGGACATCACAGTAGAAAAGGTAGCACCAGTATCAATCAAGAATGTAATGGGATGACTGTCTACATCTGCCTCCACATACGGTCCACTCTGGTCCACCTCTAATAATGATCCAAGGGCACAGTCTTCCTCCCCCCTCTAGCACCATCACTGTGACAGATCCGGATTGAATCCGTCCAGAGTTTCCAAAAAGGGCATTTGATGATACATTCGATTACCTTGTGAAATTCTCGGAGGTTGGGGTACTTGCACTAGCTGATTCAGAGCCCCCCCATTCAAGGATCTAGGTCTTGTCACTGTGTTTATAACATCAGGCACCTGTGCAATCTTTTCTTCCTGGAACTGATTTCCTGGATTTGCTCGACATTCACTCTTCCAATGCCCGATTTTGTGACAATAATGACAAGCAGTGGTTTTCTTTAGTGTACTGATGTCTACACCTGACTTAGGATCGGTACCCTTCCCTTTTCCTTGTCCTAAATTGTTCGGACCACTCTGAGTTCCTCCTTGGTTGTTCCCCTGATTCTGACCTAAAGTTCCCCCACTCGTCTGCACCTGTTCCATTCTATCCGCATTCCTCATCTGGACCAACATTAGCCTGTCCTTCATTCTCCTGTGCTTGGAGTCCACGTCCTCACTACAATATCTGGCATACTGTAAGATCTCATCCACGGATTTGGTCTTCCAGCAGATCAAATGTTGCTGATTCATGACACTAATCTCTGGTCTCAGTCCTAATACAAATTTGGAGACAAACTGTCCCATACATTTGGATCAAGAGTATCTAGCCCACTGTACTGCTCAAAGGCTTGTAGCAGCCGTTCTTAGTAAGCATGTACTGATTCCTTAGGCTCCTGGGTTGTTCGATCTAGCTTAACCCAATCGATATCTTGTGGTGCTATTTTAGACTGCAGCCATGTAATTACCTGTTCAAACTTTTTCATGACCAAAGGCGATGGACCATGAGTTATGGGAACCTATCTGGTTCTGTAGAATCAATAGCAATTTTACAAGCAGACCATAAGTCACTGGGAACCACAATGTCAAATAACGTGTTCAAATCATTCCACAACACCTTTGAAATCTTTAAAAAGCTATTGACTTTCTTATACCATTCAGCAGTTTTCTCCCTCAGCTGAGGAAAATCATTTGTGAATGCTGCCAAATCACCCCTGCTCCAAGGCACATGCACATACCCTCCGCTTGGTTCCGCTCGCAATGGGTAAGCCTCAATTCCTGGTATTCCCCTCCTGGCAGATGCGTATCGCCCATCACCTTCCTAACATTATTTTTCTTTGACCATCTTTCCTCCCATTTGTCAAGCATACTCCATGCACGTATCCCTATAACCAGCTCCCGAATATGCGTTTTCAAACCTGTGACTCTTTTCTATTCTAATTCCTGATCACTATAATTTAACCTGTGATTTCCCTGTAGCATTTTCGTTTTGGATAAATCTACATCATACTTTTGGGCCAATTCTGTGATTTCTCATGTGCTATCCTCTCTTTGCGAGTGACATCCTTTGCCACAAACAATAGTTCATCCTGTTCATAAAGTTCTATCCTTTCCAAAGTCAAACTACCACTGATTTTTTCATCCACTTCTGCTTTCAATCTCACCACGTCTAGCAACTTCGCCTTCACTGCAGCCTTGATCGTGTCCTGACTCGACATGCTACACAGTCCTTCTCCTTCACTGCTTCGGTTTATCTAGTGGTTTTCTGATGCTGGGTTCTGCAAGACATGCTGATTCCCAGAGGCTCCCTGATCTGCGCCTATCTCTGGTACACTTCCCATGGGTCCTCTAACTGGAGCTTCCCACATTCTCAAATCTGAATTCAAATTTGCCAATGACACAGTTCATATTGTACTAGATCCAACACATACCCTCGAAGGGTCTGCAGTTGCTGGCAATGGGGTACTAGCTTCTACAGGCACCAAAAATGACCCATTTCCATTCATCGTCACATTCCCCCTTGAGTTGACCCTTTCGCCCAACTCTGGCTGCTGTTGACTAACATTTTCCACTAAACTCAGATCGTACACAGAAACTTCAGGTCCGATGGTGACTGCTACCATAAGAGCCTCAGGTAACTGCATAGCAGCGCTGACTCCACTTGACTCTGCACCTCCAAGTACTGGTTTCCCTGTTCTTCTGCTCTTGTTAAAATCTTCCCCACTATCCCTGTGCTAGGGCCTGTCTGTGCTGTTACCATCCTTTCCATGCTCGCTGCATTTGCTAGTTCTTGCCTTCCTTCTTCTCAATGTGTATTATATGGTGGAGGACGCTCTGCTAAGAGTCTGTCTAACAAGATGTCATCAGTTCCACTCCCATCATCTCCATCCCTATTCCGAACGTCTCCCTCTTTCACAAGTAGTGGATACAATCTCTCTCTCTATCAATGGTGTCTACTCTCCACCTTTTCAACTGTGCGTCCCATCGTGCATCCTGAAATGCTTTCATTGCCTTCCTCATCTTCCCCTGACATCTTTCCCTGTTCTTTGCCTGAGCTGATTTGTGTAGTGGAATTAATTGGTATGATGTGCAGTTGTATTATATGGATAGTAATTATGTGTTTTTGTGTGTTTGTGGAATTATGTGGAGTGTGACTGTGTGTAATGGAGTGTAAGTATGCGGAATGGTATTTTGTGTTGTGGAGTGTTATGTAGTGGAGTTTAAAGTAGATATTATGTACAATTGAAAGACTATTAAAGAATTAACAAAAAATGTCTTCTAATTTTTTGTCCTTGAAATGCTGACAACCTCTTCCTGCCTGATGTAATGCTTGTTTATTATAGCTTTTTTTGTTGTTATGAATAAAGGGACATAAACACTAGGAGGGTGGAGATTGAGAAACAGTACTTGAATTACAACACGAGCAGCGGACGGGCACTAGGAGAGAATCAACAGATGCCAAATTTCAAGGTCACACTGAGGTGGTGCTAAGTAATGCTGAAGTGGGGCTGAGGTGGTGGTGTGCTGGAGCAGATGTGATGCTCAGGTGATGCTGAATGATACTCAGGTGGTGCTGAGTGATGCTGAGGTAGTGGTGTGCTGGTGTGGAGGTGATACTGAGTGTTACTGAGGTGGTGCTGAGTGATGCTGAGGGGGTGCTGAGTGATGCGGAGGTGGTGCTGAGTGACGCTGTGGCTGAGTTATGCTGAGGTGGTGGTGCTGCGCTGGTGCTGAAGTGATGCTGAGTTTGTGCTGTGTTGAGGTGATGCTCTGCTGATGCTGAGGTGGTGCTGCGTTGGTGGTGGTGCACTGATGCGGAAATGGTGCTGTGCTGATGTTTATGTTGTGCTGTGTTGGTGCTGAGCCGATGCTGAGTTGGTGGTGAATGGATGAGGAGGTGATACTGAGGTGATGATGAGGTGGTGCTGAGTTATGTTGAGGTGCTGGTTCATGCTAAGGTGGTGGTGCTGCACTGGTGCTCAGGTGGTGCTGAGTGATGTTGAGTTGGTGCTGTGCTGAGGTGATGCTGCGCTGATGTTGAAGTGGTGCGGTATTGGTGCTGAGTTGCTGCTGAGGTGGGGCTGCTTTGGTGCTGAGGTGGTGATGTGCTGGTGGTGGTGCACTGATGCGGAGGTGGTGCTGTGCTAATGCTGAGGTGGTGCTGCACTGGTGCTGAGGTGGTGCTGAGTCATGCTGAGGTGGATCTGAGTCATGCTGAGGTGGTGCTGCTGCACTGGTGCCCAGGTGGTGTAGCACTGATGAGGTAGTGCTGTGCTGATGCTGAGATGTGGCTGTGCTGATGCTGAGGTGGTGGTGTTCAGGTGGTGCTGTGCTAGTGCGAAGATGGTGCTGCGCTGGTGCTGCACTGATTCTGAGGTGGTGCTGCACTGATTCTGAGGTGGTGCTGCACTGATGCTGAGTTGGTGCTGCACTGGTGGTGGCTCACTGATGAGGAGGTGGTGCTGTGCTGATGCTGAGGTGGTGCTGAGTGATGCTGTGGTGGTGCTGTGTGATGCTGAGGTGGTGGTGGTGCACTGGTTCTGAGGTGGTGCTGAGCTGGTGCTCAGCTGGTGCTGAGTGATGTTGAGTTGGTGCTGTGCTGAGGTGGTGGTGCGCTGATGCTGAAGTGGTGCTGCGTTGGTGCTGCGTTGGTGGTGGTGCACTGATGCTGAGATAGTGCTGTGCTAAAACTAAGATGTGCAGTGCCGATGTTAGGGTGGTACTGCGCTGGTGCTACACTGATACTGCGCTGATGCTGAGTTGGTGCTGCACTGGTGGTGGTGCACTGATGAGGAGGTGGTGCTGCGCTGATGCTGAGGTGTTGATGAGGTAAGGCTAAGTATTGCAGATTCCTTCATCACCACCACCCTTTAACAGTGTCCCTGAAGGCTCCATAACCACTAACGTTCAGATGCATTTAATTAGTTATAAAGCGCCACTCATACCAGTGTACGGTGTCAAAGCACTTTGCATCAAACACAAATTACACAGAGACAATCAATCATACGTGTATAAATTAGCTTAAAGGAAATGTTACATAAGACAGAGAAATACAGGGTGTAGGAGTCACAAGTCATGCATATTGGTAGGCAGCATTGCTAAAGAGTGCTTGGGCCCCAGAAGCCCAAACTCAGAATTGAAAACAGAACACCATAGTTGGGGGTTCTCTTAAATAAAAAGAACCGATTTCTACCCAGATGAACCCTTTTTGCAACATTAATATCTGCTCAAATCTATACTTTGTAGTGCATGCAGTTCTTTGATGGCAGTTATAAATTCACTGTTCTGTGTTAGGATTTTAACTTATAAGCTGCAAGTAACTGAAAAGCAGTAAACCACTGACCTATTTACATTTTATGCACTTTGTGTTCTGCATGGTACACTTTCTTTGCAGCTGGCATATTAACACTCTGCTACCTTGCAATGAGTCAAAACTTCTTCTACTGGACAACTCTATCTCTCCAGCAAGAACATTAATCAATGGAGTTATCTTGACATTTTTATTGTCTGGAATTGCTTGAGGCCAGGAATGTGTCAGCAAGTGCCTTTAAAAGCAACATAAACTTGGAAACAGGGCCCCTCTGCTCTGAAGTCAGTATCGAGTGCGATCGCACCGCCCTTGTGCCAGCCCTGTGTTCTTGTTCTGCATTTATTTAATGTACTGCATTCAAATGCACATTTATAGGGGACATTCTTCCAGAAAGAAGCATTTTGGCCTCAGCGCTAAACCAAGAGCAGAGACTTCCAACCCCTCAGCCATTAGCCAAGCACAGGTCCTGGAGGGGAGGAAAGAACACAAGCAGCATGCATATTAAAGTATCATTGGAAGTGTTGATTTAATGGAACTGAAACAATGGCTTTTTTTAAGTAGTGGTTTAACTTTTTTTACATGATTTAGAGCTACAGTAGCTAGATGGCATGCTGTGGCAGTGTTTTTGTGCCTGTTTCTGGAAATTAAAGGAGGCAGACTTAGACTTAAAACCACAATAATTAATTGCTTGCATTCCAAGCCAGCCTGGGAGCTGTCTTCAGGAAGAATACAAAAGAATGCCAGCCACATGGAAGGAACTGAGAAGGTTAATGCTGCAATAAAATGTAAGCAGCTACGGGTCTGAGCAGCCACAGTGTAACACAAGGTTGAAAACATAATAAAATAGTCCCCCCACTAGCAGATCAACAGAACAAAGCGTAATGATATTGTACTAAGTCCCTGCTCCTTGGAGGAAAAAGGAGGGACAAAGAGGCAGGACTGGCCACTAGTAAGCAAGGATTTTTAAAGGACATTGAAACAAACAAATGAGAAGCAAGGAATGGCATTTGGCCCACAGAGATATATGTATACTAAAGTATACAAGAGGTTGTACGCTTATGCTTGACCTAAAAAGTGAAATACCAAAAAAAAACACATTTTGCAATCCAATCCAATGCCATCTATGCCCTAAATGATGTTTAAATTCAACAGACACCACAGAAACAGTTGTTTCATGCACCCATGAGTATCTCTGGGCCTAATGGCTGAAAGGGCTATTGGCAGACTACTGGCCGGCTAGTGAATTAAATAAATATTGCAAATTGATTTCCAAAGTTGGAGAAAATATAGTGAACTGTGTAACATGTTTCCGTTATAAAAGAAGAACAATTACTTACAAGCAAACAACTCGGCCCCTAGTGAAACTACAGGCCACCCACCACAATACATTTTTAAAAAATAATGAAAAGTACAAACAAATGTAGGTGCAATGCCCCAATCAAACTAACAACACCAATTTTCAAACTAACTTGTGAAATCTCAAATTCAAAAGTCCTCAAATCCAATGATATATGATGCAGCGGACACAAAGAGGGATCCTTCCAGCTCCAAATCCAAATGAAAAGTGAACAGGAGATGGACAAAGCACTGGGAGGAGCCTGCCGGACAGGAACAGGAAGTTGGAGACTCTTGGGCACTTACTTCAACTTAAAAAAAAGTAAAAAAAGAAAAAGGACTCCTTGCACAAAAAAGTTCAGCCAAATGTTAATCTGAGGAGTTTTTTTAATCCAAATTATCATTTCGAGAAGGTTTTGATGCTGCTCGAGAGAGATTCTTCTCCAGATTGCAAATTCTGCCTGTTCGGGATCGCAATCTTTACAAAACTTCTGCCGGAAGTCCGATGGTGTGCCCGAATGACGTGTTCACGATCGCACACTCTCGTGGGTTCATGCTGCTGGCTACCAAATCTCGTGGTGCACGCAAACGGATGGGAAATCTCATCGGCGATCACAGGCACCTGGTAAGTCACTCCCACGTGCGCGAAAACGCATTTTGGGTGCGCGAACACAAAAAATCTCTGCTCTGTTGCGTAGCGCAGAGCTTTCGGCAATTCCGTGTTCTACGCGGAATGCGGAGTTGCCAAAAATCCACAAACTCCATGAGCAGAGCAGAGTTTTATGCCCAGGGTTAGTTTACACCCTGCCACTCTGGGTTCATTATCAAATGTCCCTAGTACACCTGTCTTCACTTCAGCTTTAGTTTCAGAATCACAATCTAAATCAGAAGAGGCTGCCTCCAAAGAGATTAATGTAGTAAAATTAAAAGTAGATTTCCAGGAGCTTATAAAGAGGACTCTTAATCTAAACTTCAGAAAAACTACGCAATGAGGCTGAGCTCGTGATTTTGAGTAGAGAGGCTGCATGATATGCTTGCGAGGCACATGCCGAATTGAAAGAGTTAGCTGAAGAGTTTGGGATTATGAATAAAAAAATTATTTCCAAAAAGATTTTAGGATGGTGATAAAGGAAAATGAATTAAAGTAAATGAGAACAGCAAGTTTGAAGGTGCATGTTGGTGAAGTGCATCAGAGAGTGGGGAAAAATACAAAAATGACCGATAGCTGAAGCGTGTAGAGAATTTGAAGAAAAACAAGGGGGCACAGGAGGAATGGAAGGGAGAGCTAACATGAGTGACTCAGAGGCTGGAGAGTTCCCACTGAGAGAGGTGCATGGAGGTGGATAGGTTCATATACACTGGAGTTGCTCTAATCTTTTTTGCAGAGAGTCCCTGCAACTCATCAGTGATGGTTTTGCAGAAACCAAACAAGAAATGGAGGATAGTTCAGGAACTCAGAAAGGTAATAAAATTGTAATCCCACGTTGTGCTATGGTATCGAATCCTGTGTGATTCTCTTCCAAATTCCATGTGATGCAGTTGTTCTCAGTCATAGATCTGTCTGTGCAAAGCATTCTTTTCCTTTCCCAAGCTGGAGTTCTAATTGTCAAATACAATGTTTTTTTGACTTCATTCTTATATGTTTTCTCTTCTTTTGTGATAACCGGGGAATGTTTTAATGAATAGCACATTCAAGAAGACACCTGCAGTGTGCTGACTAGTCCATGTATTATATCCTGTTACCGATGTTGTATGTTTGAAGGATGCAGAGAAAAGATTGTATTGTGAGACTTCTTGAGAAACTAGCGAGTTTTTAATTGTATCATTTTGCTTTAACTTGATTGGACAGTTTTATGACAACTGTGTGAGGATGTATAAAATATTAGCGTTTGGGTGTTTTAGTTCAGGTAGAATATGGCAAAGAATAGTAAGAGTTTTAGAGTGCTCTTCTAGAGAGGACTGACTTTACTTTGTCCTTCCCTTTGAGGGGACCCCACACTGGATCAACCTCTGATTTATCAGATGTTTATTTAATTGGAATTGCCTATTAATTGAAGTATATACATTTTGATTATTAATTGATATTAATCTGATTTTTGCTTTCTGTAAAATAATAACTTTTAGTAAACTTTCATGGTTTGTTACTAAAATATTCTCTGTCCTTCTTGTGGAGCCTAAGGTGCTTCACATATTATGGAATGGATTTTTTTGCTGACCAGGCTCAGGAGAGGGAGCACTGATAACCTTAGGAAATTAAGCATCTCCCGGTCCATCTGATAGCGCTTTAAAGTCTCTGAATTTGTAAAACAGCTTTTCTGCAATGGGACGTTTCTGCCGAAACTCTCAAAGCACTCTCCCACAGCCAAATGTGATAGAGTGTTTGAAAAATAATGTAACTAAAAATTACGTCCCACACAAAGCACTTTCATAATATAGACTCAAAGCAATCATTTTCCTTATTAGACCCCAGACTTCTCTCCTCTTTTTCCCTTTAAAATGTCATCCTCTTCCTATAGCCTCCCCCATCTATATGACACCGTTAATTATTAAAGGTTACACGTCCAATGTTCCTAAGATGCTTATTACAGCTATAAAGCACACTAATACCATGCTGTGCAGTTGTGCTATGTAAAGGTGTCAAATATATTAATAATTTGATTGTAGTGCTGCTCTCATTTCTTTTTGGATAGAGAAACTGTTGGAGGCCTCTGTGGATCCTTGCAGGTGGGGAGCTGAAGGCAAAAATTAAACAGTAAATGTTGATAGTAGTTGAAGTGTCTTGCGAGTTAGCAATGACGGAACCCTTACGACTCCTGATGCACTCCATAGAGCTGTGACATAAGTGTGAGAGCGGGATGCATTGAAGGCTGTTTAGAACATTGAGTTTGTGGTTACACACAGAAGAATAAAGACGTGTAACACTAAGCTCCGTGTGTGGCATAGTCATTGGCAAGTACCCGACCTGGGGAGGACTCTACAATTGGCGACGAGATAGAGGATAAGTAACCAGAAGATTGACAGTTCTCTCCCAGAGAGTTTGCTCGTGCATGTCATGTGTGCCGTTGTCGAAGTACTGAATCGATGCTTGGTGTATGTGGCGTCACAGTGCAATCCCAGTTCTGTGTAAAGCATTTGAAATTAATGAAAGCTTTACTGAGAGGCCTAAACATAGGTGGCAGAGAACCTGCTGGGTAAGGCCGCACAAAGAGGTACTGTGCTACTGCGCAATTAATAAGCCATACGTTCTTATGGAGTATTAACACTGAGAACAGAAGTGCTAAAGACTGCAGTAGTTAAATACGAATAAAATCCCTAAAGCGCTGGCTAACGAAACAATTAACAAAAAAGCATACTGAGATTACACTTACCAAAGCCTCAATAAGTGGAGCTCTAAGACCTCAGCACCTGACGAGGTTGTACCAAGAAGAAGCACGAGGGCTGTGCTTGCGGAGCCATCCATACCTGAAGTGGCACCCGCCACAGCTGCCAAATGGGGCTCAGAACAACTCTAAAGGTCTCCGAAGGTCAGAATGCTGAGAGCCCCGATTCGAATCGTGAAAGTTTGCTTTTTAATTGGATAGCAAGAAGGAGTACCACAGTACCACAGACTGTCCAGGATGACCTGGAGGCCGTTCCATTGTGGGGTCTCAGAGATGGTACAGATGACACAAATCCCAGTGGACAGCTGACAATCTCTGAAAGAACTCCATCCTCAATGTCAGTCACTCACGCAAATGGTTCCATGGCTGTGCCCTTCCTAAAACAACCACCTTTTGATACCGCCAAAAAGCAAAATATTGATGAGAGATGGATTGTCTGAATAGAGACTGAAGATATTTTTCATTCACTTGAAGAGACTGATAACAAAAAGATTATCAAATACCTCGAAAATCTTGCTGATGATGGGGTGAAAGAAGTCATAAGGAAGATGCTGCGAACTGACGAAGAAATCACATACCGTCAGATTAAATAGACTTTGAATCTCAAGTTCAATCCAATGCCTAATGTAGATTAAGAAAGATACATCTTCAGTCAAGAACAACAGAAAGTTGGTGAAACCATAGATGAATTTGTAGAAAAACTCGACACACTCATCACACTGTACGTTCAATGCATTTAATGATGATGAAGCTGTACATCTCAGAGTTATTGACGGATGCTTGTCAGATTCATTCAGATGACAAATGGTGAGAGTAGTCTGGAGCGAGTGTTAATGGCTGCCAGAGCTGAAGAGCGTGCTGATAAATAAGCTGCTAACATGGAGGCTGGAGTTGCCCATTATGAATCAGTCATGAATGTGAAAAGTAAGCCAAAGCAAAAGACTGAAGGACACAAGATGATGTCTGCACATTAAAAGAAGTTGTGTTTTAGATGAGGATTTTCGTTTCCACATGAAGGTAAATGTCCCACCATTGAACAGATGTGCAAAGGCTGCGGGAAGGAGAACCATTTTGTGATCGATTTCGGAAGCCAAAGAAAAAACAAGTGCATTATGGCACAAAAACAAAATGACCGTAGGAACATTCCAGAAGCAACGTTTGACGCGTTCTCACAAGGCCAAGCGATACAAGCGGCAACATCAGTTAAGACAAATTGACACTGAACGAAGTCGATTGCCATGCAAATCATTGTCAAACAGTTCTTCTACCTCAATATTAAGTGAAAGTGAAGAAGATTGTTGTGCCATGTCGATGATTACCTCAGAAAAGTTTGTCCATATTGGAATGGCCACATGTGAAGTAAAATGGCAGTCAAAGAAAAGTCGACATGCCAAAGCACCAAAGTCATTCAAACATTGTTCGAAGTCTACACTGGAAATAAATGGTTGTTAGATACCTTTCATCATTGACAGTGGTGCGTCGATGAACATTATGCCTGAGGAGAAATATAATTAATTGTCTTCACTATCACAACTTACCCCATCGAAAACTAAAGTGTATACCTGAGCTGCATAGAAGGTTTTAAAAAGTCAAGGTTCATTTGTAATGACGACGAAACATAAGAAAACAAAGGTGCAAGCACCCATCTATGTGCTTCAAGGTACAATGTCAAGTGCCTGTCTACTCAGTTTCAGCACAGCTGCTGATATGGGACTGATTTCCATAAACTACAACATGAATACTCATCACAAAATAGTAAGTCAATTTCGTTCATTGTTTCATGGTTTAGGAAAGCTTAAGACTATGAAAGTAAAGCTGCATATTAATGAGGACGTCTGTTCTGTTGTTCAAAGACATAGACAAACTGCTTTACATTTACAAGATACTGTTGAAAAAGAACTTGAATTGTTACTTAAGTGTGATATCATTGAGCGTTCTACTGGTCCCACACCATGGGTTTCTCCCATTGTGATAGTGCCCAAAAAGAAGAGTGAAGGAGCAGTATGCATATGCAAGGCAACTGAACGAGAACGACAGCCAGGTTCACATATTGCTGACATGATAACGCAATTGAATGGTGCAATTAATGGTGCAAAGGTCTTCTCTCGCCTTGATTTGAATGAAGGTTGTCATCAGTTGGAACTTGAAGAAAACTGCAGGTACATTGCAACCTTTTCTACACATGTTGGTCTGTTTCGAAACAAAACACTAAGCTTTTGGGTGTCATTTGCTTCAGAACTCTTTCAAGATGTCATTCAATGTATCATACGGCCTGTCATGAATGCATTCAATTATAGTGATGACTTATTGGTTTTGGAGCTACACAAAGAGAGCACGATAGAGCTCTCACACAAGTATGTCATTTACTGGCTGATGCAGGTTTGACTTTGAATGCAGATAAATGTTAGTTCCACAAGACAAAGCTAAAATTCTTTGGCCATATCTTTTCTGATGGGGTAGGACGCCTGATCCTGTTAAAGTACAAGCACTGTCAAATGCTGATCCCCACAGAATGTTTCAACAGTGGTGTAACAAAGGCCCCCACAGCACTGCAGTGCGGGGGGCCCCCCAAGCTCCAGGGGGCACCCCTCAGCACAGTACCCTGGCCTGAGAGCTCCTAAGTGAGTTCCGAGTGGGATCCCTCCAGGTACTTTGCAGGGGGCCCCCTAAAGTTTCATTACACCACTGTGTTTTAATGGTGCATTCATTTCTTGGCATGGTCAGCTACTGTTCCAGATATAGAAGAGACTTTGCCACTGTAAGTGCTCTATTGAGAGAGTTATCGGAAAACAATATTTCATTTAATTGGTCACGTGAAAGTGAGAAAAGTTTCAAGAAAATCAAACAGGCTATTGAGAATGCTACTGAAATGGGTTATTTCAATCCGAAGCTTCAGAGAGAGGTCGCTGTTGACGCTAGCCCAGTCGGGTTACGTGCTATCCTTGTACAGTACAGCGGACAGCCTAATGCATATTGTGGCATATGCAAGTAGGAGTTTGTCCCAAACAGAAAGTACTTATTCACAACCTTAAAAAGAAAGTTTAGCCATGGTATGGGCTTGTGAACATTTCCATGTATTCCTGTACGGAAAGCCTTTCACGCTAGTAACTGATCATCAAGCTTTACTTACTGTAGTTGTCAATCCACAGTCCAAGAAGCCTCCGCGCATTGTACGATGGGGACTACGATTGCAAGAGTACAGCTATGACATCATTCATCGCCCAGGGACTGGATTAGAACCCTGCTGACTACTGACTACCTTTCCAGAGTGCCTATCCAAGGTCTTGGTATTCCATCCAAGACGGCTGAAGTCTAAATCAATTTTATTGTAAACTCAAACACACCAGCTGCCATTTCATTATCCAGATTATCACTGCCATAAGCCATAATAGTGATATGTTCAAGTTAAACGACATAATTACCTATCAATCGTGGAACCAGCACCTTCGACCTCTCACTTGTGATAGTGAATATCAAAAACACAAAAATGTTAAAGATGAACTGTCCATAACTGAGGAGGGAGTTATACTGTGAGGGTCGAGAATCTTGATTCCGGAGAGTCTGCAGCAGAAAATGATTGCAGTGGCCCAAGAATGACATCGTGGAATTGTTGCCACAAAATGAGCTCTCCAAGACAGAGCCTGGTTTCCATATCTCGATGAGCGGGTTGAAAAGGAATTAAAGGCCTGTCATCTATGCAACTGCCTTTCTAAAAATGTTACTCAACACATCTTAAACATGTTAGAACTCCATAAGCATGCCTGAGAAAGAGTAGCCATTGACTTTTTCAGCCCACTTGACAATGGAAATCACCTAATGGTGATTGTGGACGAATACTCACGATTTCCATTAATTGAGGCTCTCTCATCGACCACTCAAGACAGAGTCATTGAGAGACTAGACGGCATCTTTACGACATGGTGTGTTCCAGCCATATTGAAATCTGACAATCGCCCGCATTTTAACAGTCGAGAGTCCAAAGATTTCTTAGAGCATCTGAATATAAAACATCAGAAGAGCACACCTTTGGGCCGCAGGCCAATGGCCTGGTTGAGTGTTTTATGAGTACGCTAAAAAAAACAGCGTAGCATGCTACTTTTGAAAAGCTTGACTTGAAAACTGTATTAAACTCTTCTTTAAGAGCTTATCGTTCAACACCTCACTCAACCACAGGCGAAAGTACTACAACATTAATTGTTCGGGAGAGCAATGAAAACCAAGATATCTCACTGGACCAATCTGAAAGAAAAAGACGACAACGCAACTCGTGAGATGGACTTGGTTCATAAGCAAAAGATGAAAGTGTATGCTGTAGGAGACGACATGCGACGAAAGTTGCTTTCAAAAAAGGAGATCGAGTGCTTGCATGCCAGGTGCGGAAAAGAATATCTAATGCTCCATTTGATGTCAAACCTTTTCAAAAAGTGGTGTCTACCAAGGGACAAATGGTGACTGCCCAGCACCCTGGGGAGTCTATTATCAGAGACTCTTCTCACTTTCAGCGTTTAATTCTTAGTTCACCAGATCTACCTTTTGAAAGAGAGACTGGGTCTGAAACACCAGTGTCTGCTGTTGCCGCTCCATCGTCAATACAGACCCCAGACATTGATGGTGATCGTTCCCAGCTCCAAATGACAAGATCAGGTTGAACAATTCAAGCGCCTAAGAGATTAATTGAGGAGATCTAATTGCATATGTGCATATATGTATACATTTTTTTTTTTTTTTAAATTAACAAACGGAAAGATGTAGTGCCTTGCGAGTTAGCAATGACGCAACCCTTATGGCTTCTGAAGGACTCTGTAGGCTGTGACCTAAGAGCTAGAGTGGGATGCATTGAAGGCTTTTAGAATGTTGAGTTTGTGGTTACACGCAGAAGAATAAAGATGTGTTATTCTAAGCTCCATGTGTGGCGTTGTCATTGGCGAGTACCCGGGATGGGAAGGATACTACAGTAGTGAGGTTTGCAAAACATACAGTTTAGATGTGGACAGGAAATTCAAATCAATACCTTGAGAGACACTTGCTTTATAGTGGCAAAGCACACTTCTTAAATTGGAAAATTTCTAGGGGTGTGTGAAATTTGCATAAATAGTTTTTTTGTAATTATGTAAAATTTCAGAAAAACTATGTGAAATTATGCCTAATTGGGCAAAATGGAAATCCATCATGTAGCACTATATTTTAGCGTGAAATGCATCCTTGTGTCAATTTTTGACACAAGAATACTTTCACTTTTAAAAGACTTTATTTGGCTTACAGTAACCATAGAAGCATACAAGCATATGTTAAAATCAACTTGAAAAATACATTAACCATTTACAAGATATACATCCAGAGATATGTACAGATAATTGTCAAGCAGTCTATAATAAAGTGTCTTGGTGCTGCAATAAAAAAAAGTTCATGATCTCCTCACAGTTTAAAAAGGGTACTACATAAAGACATTATCTGTTCTTACTTGCCCTCCACTGTTTTACTACTAAAAGGTTGGTCCAAAACATAGAATCACATATCCTAGAACAATTATATTCCTGACGCAGGGATCCGTTTTGCTCTTAAAAAAAAAGCACAAAAGAACAATTGCTCGCATTCTGGTTGTTCGTGCTGTTTCCGTGCTCCTGTGCTACAATTTACTCTGGAACCCTTGGTCAATGGACCGCTATTACCTGCTGAGAAGTGTAGAGGGGAGAAATCATTTAAGGCAAACTAACAACTTTAAAGGAACATGGCACTGAAGAATCACAGACTCCGAATTCCAAGCTAGTGAATTTATTACAAAACCAAAAATAACTGGACATACAGACACCTCAAGATGAGGTTGTAGAAGTACATGGAAACTAATACAAATCCAACCCTACGGGGAAGATTGAAACGCTGGAGCATGAAAAGAATGACAAATTCCAGAAGCAGAGCGCAGGCAATGATTGCCTCTACAACAAGATCCGTCTTCATTTGGGGTTGATAAGTGAAAAACATTAATCTGTCCCTACACTACTACTACCGTGACATCCGTACTTAGCATTCCCCCAGGCAAGATAAGGAAAAGGTGTCAGCGCGTGAAGACTTCTTAAGAAGTGCACTCACGATGTGTGGGTCAAGTAGCCAAAGCTACAGAGCTCGTTCTAAGATGCTCCTTCCCTCTCCATCGATCTCCTCACCTTTTCTCCTGCCTCAACCCCCTGGGCACTGTCCCTAATTCAAAACACAAAAACACAGAACACGCCCACAGCTTGCATCTGGATCACCTCATCCTGCTGGACACTTCTCATAGGTGATTTTCTATTTAGTTTCGATACTCCCAGCTCCTGGCTCGATGACCTTGATTCCCAGGCCTCCTCCAGTGAGAAAGAACACAGTCTCCCAATTATCAAGCCTAACTTCTAAAACAAAAGGCGTTATTCTAACTTACAAAGACGACTTCTCCACCTGCAACAGAAACGTGAGAACAGAAGGAACCCAACATGTACATGAAATTCAGTTTTCCTCATCACAATAGCGGTCAGGGAGAATACATTTCAGGCCTACAGAAATTGGCCAACATAAGAATAAAGCACATAGGCCCTACAAATTACACATAAGTGAACATTTTATATGAGCATTTCCAAACTATCATGTCACATGAACACATCAATGCACACATCATTGTGAGCAGCCTATGAAATCTCACATTTTAAAGCTCAATTAACCACGTCCACGTGCAACTTCAATGTGGTGCACATTTAAATCTATGCATTCCATTGTAAAAGAACAAACTTTGTTAATCAATTGCAAGAAATGCTAAGGGTTACATTATTCAAAACACAACTGCCACGTTAGTTTCTTTACATGGCACGTAATAATTCTATCATCTCACTTTCATATGTTACTACCAAATACATTCTAATAACCAAATGTTAACACAACAAAGAAATAAATGTGAGTGCAGACAACTCGTGATTATGAATAACCCCTACAAACGTAAGAGCACCAGCACGCTCCATCGAGGTCCTTCCTGAATTGAGGCAGTGACGGTCATTGCCTGAGATGTAGAGGCAGGGAGTTCCAGACATATAAATATTTGATATTCTGTTGGTAGTGATACACTTTATTGAACACTAGAAGTACACTTAGGGTATTGTACAGGCAAGGACTGTGTGACTGTGACACCTTAAGGTCTGCAACAAGGTGTTTTGAAGCTGATGGAGCAGGGTAAATGAAAATTTTTTAACCTCCTAATAATTTTCGTAAAATAATTAATAAACATGTTTGTTTAAGTAAATAACCAACAATGTATGTTACATATAAAGGGTTAAAGGTAACACGCTATTTTGTGTGCACATTAATCAACTTATAATTGTTTACGTGTCTAACATAACGTAATATTTGCGTACTAATAAAATAATAAACGCATGATTTGTGCTTTTTAAATAAAACGTGTAGTGGCAAAATAAAGCAATGGTAAGTAAGGGACGGCTTTATATGTTGCTTTTTGCTAGGTAATACCTAATTGGGGTACGTAGAAAGACGGGAGGGAAACGAAAGGGTTTATATTCTTTATTTTAACAATATTTTGTTTATCTTTGAAAATAGTGCGCTTAGGCCTGTTGAGCAGCGATATAAAATGGCCGCCATTTGCTAGAGTACGCATGGGCAAGAAACCGTGTGGTAGAAGAGAAAGGCTGTGAAAAAGGATGACCACGTGTTCGTGCTGAGAGGCTAAGACGGAAGTATGGTCAAGGCTATTGTGACCTTTCTGAGCAAATGTGTGCCAAGATGATCAGCAAGAAGCGTGAGAAGTCAAACTGAATAAATGGACAGAACTGTTGAATCTAAAAAATAGCAGAAAAAGATACAAATTGGACTGATCGAAACTGATGAGTAATGTCATGAATGGTGGGAAACGATGCAAGCATGGACATTCCACAAAGAACTGGTTAAGACAAGGAAGTTTTGATTAAAATGTATATGGACATGAATGAACCAATGAGAAAGAATCACGCCATAGAGATGCAACATTTTTATTCAGTAAGCTAGAATTAGGGTATAAGAAGACCTACTCTTGGTGGGAGGGGTTAGATGCTGGAGAGTTAGATGCTGGAGAGTTAGATGCTGGAGAGAGTGGATGCTGCAGATGAGTGAAGTTGCGGTTGCTGAGGCTGACGAGCTGATGCTGCTGCTGCTATTTTATATTTCTAGTTGAGTATAAGATGCTGCATTTGGAGAACCTTTTTAATCCTGATAGATTTTTCATTTAGAACTATTAGATTTTCCAAGACAGATAGATTGATCTTTTGGAGTTCTTGCTCTGATAACCTTATTTTTCCATCTAATAGGTATGCATTGCAATTTCAATTTATTCTTATATTGATGATAAATGTAATAATCTGAATAATAAGCTCAAACTTATTTCTTGCTTCGAAACTTTATATAAACTTTATTATTCTTTAAACAAATGACTCAGTGATTCTTTAGCTCAATGATTAAGGTGAAATGTTAAAGAATTTATTGTGATTGAGCTGGTCTTAATCACCATCAACTGATTCCTACTAGTTGGTCCATCGACCAATGAGCGGAATACCTTAAAGCAAATGAGAAACATTATGTCATGTTAAAAGAGGTATCCCGTCTCCTTCCAGCGAATCGTTTTCTCCTAGGTTAAGGACGGAGGTAATCCAGGGAATAAATGAGTGAGTGAATGTATATGCGGTGTTATGGGCCCCACCGTCATATGGATATAGTGTGTGTGTAGGAGGAATAGTTGCACCTGGATGACCAAAGCATATAGGAGAAGAATGTTTATTGTTAGCTCTGGATCAGATTTCTTGGTAGCAGAGTTATGGTTACTATAGATTAGTTTGGTGATTATTGATTATTGATAAGTTCATGTCTAACACTTTATGTTGAGTCGCGTTATGTTATATGTAAGTTTTCACGCTTCCGGGAAGTAGGAAGTGGAACACGTGTGGCAAGAGAAGTCACATGGAATGGTGAATTGTCTGAGTTCATATTGGTGATAACACAGGTTGTGTTATGATAGGGACATTTTCCGTATAAAAGGTGTGTAAGTGAAATAGTGATCGGTTTTCTTGTGAAACTCTGGCCTTAATTCTCAGGAGCAGTATAGTCTCCACATGTGTTTTATCCCCAGAGAAACGGGTTTACCGCTTGCTTGAAAGAAGGGTAAGGTAGAGGGAAGTGCTACTTTATCGGCGAAACAGAAAATTCTGTGGTAGGGTAGAGGTAAGCGCTGCCTACTGGAAAATACAGAGTTCTTGTGTAAATGGTCAAAGCTATCTCTTTTGTTTAGCGAATCAGACAATGGAAATGTGTTTTAAATGTTGTAACTAACGAAGAATTGTTGAAAAAGAAATTGCCGATAAATTTTGTAAAGGAGGGGTTAAGAGCAGAACTGACGTAGACAAAAGCCGCGCTGGGATTGGACAGTGCGTTAGTCATACGGAAACAGGAGCAGAACTGACGTAGACAAAAGTCGCGCTAGGATTGGTCGAATAGCCTAGTGACGTGAAAGTTTGTGATTGGAGTGTTAGTGTGAGTCGCGCTAGTATTGGTTGGAATAACGCATAGAGAACAGTGTTGAATTGCGGATCATTTGAGGAGAGAAAGCGATTGTGACTCATGTCGTATTATGAATATGGTAGAGAGAAAACGTCGTGGATGTCGAAAGTGAAGAACTTCTTTAAGAAAGACAAAAAGGTAGTGACTAGAGAGGGACAAATAATTCCTCCGCCGAAATCACCAGCTTCGCATATGATGCTGAAATATGGATATCATACATGCATATGGTTAGAAAATTGGACAAAATATACCAAGAATGATGGAGCTTTGGCTTTCCCTGAGAATGGTTCATTTAATGTAGCTGTACTACGGAATTTGAGAGAAAAGATGGCAATGTTAGAACCTAGACCTAGACCGACACAGTTTGAAGCTTTAACGGAATGGGAAGATGAGATGTATGAACGAGAAAGATTCAGAGGATTAAAGAATCATGAGTTTGTGCCTGGAAGGTTATGGGGAGTAAATCATGAGGACAGAATAAAGCATTGGAGATGTGCTAATATGACAGGAGGTTTGTTTCCAGCTTTTACAGTTGAGGAAGAAGCAAAGAGAAAGTGTACAGAGAAAAAGAAACATGTAGTTATAGAAAAGTATGTGTATGGTGGTAGTGAAACAGATGACGAATTGCTGGAAGATATTTTAAACAGAAACCCAACTCCATACCAACAGACTTCTGTGGTGGTGACACCTAATGCACCGCCAATGGAAACTGGGAGGAATAAAAATCCCGAACGAAGAGATGAGATAAATAGGTCACAAGATCAATTGAAAACTTCACAAAATGAAGAGATAGAAAGTGACAATGCAACTGAATTAGCAAAAACAACAAGAGAATTGACTGAGAAAATAAGAGCATTGACAAAGTATATGGAAGCTGTAACTGTACCAGTGACGATAGGTCCAGTAATGCCAATTTTTGAGAATCAGAAAATTGATGAACGTTCTTTAGTGATTCCCATGAATTCACATTTGCAAAGAAAAAGAGAAGGGATGGAACTGAATAATGAAGGTGCACACCATTTGGTTAGTACCTATAGACCAAGCCCACCTACTAATTTGACGATAAATGAGAATGAGATTAGGAGAATACCCATGGTAACGGAGTCTGCATCAGGGACACCAGAAAGAAGTAGCAATTGGATAGAATTAAATAGTACGCCTGTAGGTCCGACTCCAGATGAGTTAAATGAATGGATGAAAACGATAAAAACAAAAGAAACAGAGGTAAAACCATTAGATGTAATTAGGTTAAAAATAGACATGGAAGAATTGATTTTAGGAATGATTGGTACAGAAAAATTAAAAAATTATCTGGATGATGAGATTATGTTTTTGTGCAAAAGTCTTACATGGAGAGCTAGAAATTTACATGACAAATTGGAAGAAACAGCAAGTGAACTAGGAGTAGAGTTTGTAAAAGTGAGAACGTTGCAGAAACCATACAGAGTAGATTTTTGTGAGAAAGATATAGAGAATTTGAACACATCAGGAAGATTGACCCAAATAAAAGAGTTAATTGTTTTACTGAGAAAATGGGGTGATGTGGATAGATGGAGAAATAGATGGACGAAAAAGAACGAGAAAACAACAGATAGAGCATCTTTGGCTTTTGCAGTGACAGATAAGGAACCAGTTGTAAGGGAGTACCCGATGAGAGAAACTCCAGGTGGTAGTTATGTGCATGTTCCATGGACTAGACAGGATATACTGTCATTTACAAATGACTTCCCAAAATTGAGAGATAAGCCAGTAGAATGGTACAGACAAGTGGAGAGATTTGTGAAAGTTTCAAAGGTGTTGTGGATAGACTTGGATGGATTGTTTGATATAGTAGTGCCAGCTGATTTGTGGACAGAATGTAAGATTACTATTGATTGGCCAACTGTAGAATATCCAAGGGATGCTAAAACAGGAGCGCCAGAACCAGAAGTGATGAGGAAGTATGACCAAGTAATTACCTTTTTGAAGAATAAGATTCCACCTAAAGAAACAGATTGGGTAAAGATAGACAAAACAACGCAAGAAAGTAAAGAATCAGTGCATGCTTATTATGAAAGGCTGTTGTTAGTTTTTAAACAGTATAGTGGTTATGAGACACTAAATGAGAAGGATATGAGTCATTTTGTATATAGATTTGTTTATGGTTTGAAACCAGAGATAAGTGAGATGATTAAACAGCATATGATTTGTTGGCAGAATAGCACAGTTGACGAAGTTTTGAGATATGCTAAGTATTGCAGTGATGATATTGAGAGTAGACAGCGTAAATTGAAAGAAAAAGCCATGTGGGCACAGGTGAAAGTTGCAGAGAAGCAAGAAGCTCAATTGAGTAATACTGGTAATGAAGCAGGACAGGCTAGATCTCGACCAAATATAGGTAAAGGAAAAGGACAAATGAGCATAGATGAGGCAAAGAAAAAGTGGCCATGCCACAACTGCGGAAAGCTAGGGCATTGGAGAAACGAGTGTAAATTTCCTCCAAAACTTAATGTGGAAAATCAATCATTAAATTCACAGGTGCAGAGTGAGGTAGTTACTCAACAGAGTCAGGTGCCACAACCACCACTTCCCAAGAGTGTTAACCAACAGAAATACAGTGCAGAAACAGGATTCTACGGAGGAGAACAGGTAACACAGTTGCCGCGTGCAGCTGCAATTTCTCAATATTGGTTACGACAGGATGAGGATGAAACGGATGAAAGTTTCTGACGGTGCCTAGGAGAGGGGAAGAGTGCGTGCTTGGCGCAACTCTAGAGGTAGATCAGTCTGGTCCATTTGTGGATGGAGAAGTGAATGGTGCAAATGTAACATTCCTTGTGGACACTGGAGCTACCCGTTCTACTGTTAGGTCAGTGGAAATTCCAAACCTTCCTCTCTCAGGTGAACATATCCAAGTAGTTGGAGTTTCAAATCAGCAAATTAAGACGCCTCTTACTAAATTAGTGGAGGTAAAGATTGGTCCATTTAGTGAAATGCACCGATTTGTGGTATGCGATTGTAGTCCCGTGAACCTATTAGGACGCGATCTATTGTGCAAGATGAATTGCACTATCTATTGTACTCCAGATGGAATTGCATTTCAGACCCCAGATGAAGATGTGCTGTATAAAATGACAATGGTAAATTTAGAACCAGAAGTAAATGATTTGTTTCCTGTATTTGATGCAGAGAAAATCCCAATTGAATTGAAAAAGACAGTGAAAGAAGAAGTGTGGGACTTTACAGGAGAAGATATAGGATTAATGAAAGAAGTAGATCCCGTTAAAATAACCGTAAAAGAAGGAACGAGTTACCCAAATACGCCTCAGTATAAATTGACACCAGAAATAATTGAAGGAATAACGCCAGTAATAAATAAAATGGTTGAACAAGGGATTCTAAAAGAAATCATGAGCAGTCCATGTAATTCGCCAATAATGGGACTGAAAAAGCCAAACGGAACATATAGAATTGTACAGGATTTGAGGAAGGTAAACAAAATTGTAGTGCCTTGTTGCCCAATAGTACCGAACCCTGCTGTGATTCTATACCAGATTCCACGTGAAGCAGAATGGTACACAGTAATTGATTTATGTCATGCATTTTTCTCTATTCCATTGCATCCAGATAGCCAGCCATTATTTGCGTTTAGGTTTGGAGAGCGTATTTTGGCATGGTGCCGAATTCCTCAAGGGTACACAGAAAGCCCCTCAATCTTTAATCAGATTCTAAAGAAATCGTTGGAAGATTTAAAAATGCCAGAAAAGTCAGTGATGGTTCAGTATATTGATGACCTACTGGTGGCATCAAAAACGAAGGAAGCATGTGTCAATGATACAATTGCTTTGCTGAATCATTTAGCAAAAAGAGGACATAAAGTGTCCCCATCAAAATTGCAGTTTTGTCAACAAGAAGTCCAATATTTAGGGCATAAAATTGAGAAAGGAGTGCGAAAGGTAACGACTGAAAGAATAAAAATGATTCAAGGAATGAGAGCTCCAATGACGCAAAGAGAGGTAAGAATGTTTCTGGGAATGGTTGGATATTGTCGACAATGGATAAGCGGTTTTTCGCTGATTGCTAAACCGTTGCAAAAACTGACAAAGAAGGATGTTAAAGATCCTTTTGAAATGAATGATGAAGAAATGAAAGCATTCAGAGAGCTGAAAAAGAAATTATGTGAAGCTCCAGCATTAGGAATGCCTGACTATGAGAAAGATTTTGAGTTGTATTGCAGTGAAAGAGATGGATGTGCATTTTCAGTCTTGGTACAGAGACATGGAACTATGAAAAGACCCATTGCATATTTTTCAGCTGTTTTAGACCCTGTAGCGAAAGCGTTGCCTGGATGTTTGAAAGCAGTTGCTGCTACTTGTGTGAGTCTGGAACAGAGTGAAGGCATAGTGATGGGATATCCACTGAGAGTATATGTTCCCCATTCTGTGGAAATTCTCTTGACAAGAACGAAAACCCAATACATGACACATAGTCGGCTGACTAGGTATGAAAAAGTAATTTTGAGTGCAGATAATGTGACCATTGACAGATGTATGAATGTGAATCCTTCGACATCTTTACCAGATGAAGAGAGTGTAATTGAAATGGATGAAGTAGATCACGATTGTCTGAATGTGCTTGAATATTGTACAAAACCGAGATCAGACATACGAGATGAGCCCTTAAAGGAATCAGATTATATTCTGTTTGTGGATGGCTCATGTTTGAGAACGAGTGATGGAGTTCTAAGTGCAGCGTATGCGGTTTGCACAGTAGCAACTGTAATGGAAGCATCTTGTCTGAAAGGGATACGGTCTGCCCAAGTCGCAGAACTAGTAGCTCTGATTCAAGCATGCAAGTTGGGAAGAAATGTACGGGTTACGATTGTGACAGATAGCCAGTACGGCTTTGGGGTGGTGCATGATTTCGGTCAGATTTGGTCACAAAGAGGTTTCTTGACGTCTGCAGGAACGCCAATTAGAAATGGAGATTTTGTGAAAAGGTTGCTTGAGGCGATACAGCTGCCTAAACAGATTGCTGTTGTGAAGTGCAATGCACATAAAAATGGGGAAGACTACATAACTGTCGGTAATAAATATGCTGACGAGATTGCACAGTACTGTGCAAAGAATGTGGTTTCTTTAAACAGGAACCGAGAAAGAGAGCATATTTCTTGTCCTTTGCTTTTTACTAACCCTGTTGAGACATGGGATGAGGTGAGACAGTTACAGGAAGCAGCAGATGATGAGGAAAAAGATACATGGATAAAAGCAGGATGTAGAAAACATGAAGAAAATGATGTATGGGTTTACAGAGATGAAAGACCAGTTATGCCTGATAGTATGATTTCTGACATGGCACGGATGTACCATGGACAAGCCCATATTGGGAGAGATTCAATGATCAGACTTTTTAGACAAACATGGTATAATCCAAAATTCAGAGCCATAGCTGAGAGTCTTTGTCAAAGATGTCTTATTTGTCAACAGTTAAATCCAGGAAGGAAGACAGTAGTGAGTCTAGGAACAATAGGACGAGAAGGAGGTCCGTTCACTAGAATGCAAATGGATTTTATTGAAATGCCCCCGTGCAACAGACTAAGGTATGTCCTTGTAGTCGTCTGTTTGTTTTCCCGTTGGGTGGAAGCATACCCGACCAGAAGGAATGATGGAATCACGGTAGCAAAACTTATGCTGCGAGAATTCATTCCGAGGTATGGTTTTCCAGTCACGATTGAAACAGATAGAGGAACACATTTCCAAAATGAATTAGTTAAACTGATTTGTGAAGCACTTAGTATGAAACAGAAACTGCATTGTGCATATAGACCAGAGGCTTCTGGAATAGTAGAGCAAGTGAATGGAACAATTAAGAACAGGTTAGGAAAAATGTGTCAAGCTACAGGACTCAAATGGCCAGATGCCTTGCCATTAGTTTTAATGACAATCAGAAGTATTCCGGAAAGGAAAACTGGACTCAGTCCCCATGAGATAATTATGGGACGAGCAATGAGACAAGCACATGTACCTGTCGACAAACTACTGACTATAACTGATGATCTGGTGCTGGATTATTGCAAAGGATTGGCTGATGTGGTGCGTTCTGTGTTTCATCAGGTTGGACCGGATGCGACCACTCTTGAAAGAAAACCAGCTCACGACTTGAATCCAGGAGATTGGGTCCGCATAAAAGTCCACAGGAGAAGAAACTGTTTGGTTCCTCGCTGGGACGAACCACGACAAGTGATCCTGGTGACAACCACTGCAGTCAAATGTGCAGGAGTGAAACACTGGGTGCATGCCAGTCACACCATCAGAGTTCCAGAACCTGAAGATCGACATGTGAGTCGACATCTGGAAATATTGGATAACAGTTCAGCATCAGAAGCGGAAGAAGAAACTAACAGGGTGCCAGAATCTGAAGATCGACCTGTAAGTCGACATCTGGAAGACCCAACTACAAGTGCAACGACAGAAGAAGTAGAGGAAATAGCTGAAGTTCCAGAACTTGAAGATCGACATGTAAGTCGACATCTGGAAATATCAGATACCAGTTCAGAATCTGATACAGATCATTCGGATTGTGAAGAAACTCTGAAAAGAAATTGGAAATTTGAAAGCATAAGAGAAGAAACTGAGCCAGAAGATAGTAACAGTGAGCAACCAAGTACAAGTTGTGGTAAAAATCCTTCGGAGATAATATTAATAGATGAAGAAGGGAGAGTTTCAAACAGAAAGTTAGAAAAATCGGAAGATCCCCGAGGAGCAATAGGGACAGATAGTCAAACAAAAGAACAGGGAAATTTAGAAGCAGATAGAGAGACTGACACAAATTCGGAAGAACCTCGAGGAGGGACAGAAATAGGTGAACGAAGGAAGATAAGAAAAGAACCACAAGTAGAGGAAGAAGAAATTATAAAATTCAAAATAAGAGACAATAACGAAAAAACTGAAACAGAGTCTGAAGAAAGTGGAGAAGAAAGAAACCAAAAACTAGAGTCAAGAAAAAGGAATTGGAAAACAGAAAGAGAGGAAAAAGGAAGTGAGGCAAAAAGGCCAAGAAAAGGAGACAATTGGCCCAACGAAGTAAGAAAGTTAAGATACAGAATCATAAGGTTAGATGGAAAAAGTGCTGAACAAGTGAATGAAATAACAAGTCAGAAAGAGCAAGAAAAACAAGGTGGAAAACACTTGCAGAAAACAAAAAGAGTAAAGAAGGTAAATCCGAAGTATAGATCGCCTGAATGGTTGTATCTTGCTTTGACTGATATCAAAGAAGAAAAGAACACTCACGAGAACCCAGAACACAGAAACCTAATGGGTGAAGGTGAGGTGCAACAAACTTGAAGAAGTTTAAACAATTTCTACCGGACTTGACAAAACACTGGATCTGACGAACTTCTACCGGATTTGACAAAGAAAGAATTCTGAAAAGAATTAAAAGAAAGTACCAAGCAAAGACAAAAACATTGGAGTGCAGAGTGGCAAATAAGTCATTTCTGAGGTGTAGTGACACAATTTTCTGGAAAACAAATAAATAAGGTTATAAAACAAAATGGAGAATACTAGAGATAGAAAATGTAAATGTGAGTTTTTAAGTAGATGGTGTAAGATGTGCTGCTTTTGTACAGGATTATTAATGACAGTATGGGTGGTTTTAGCAATCACTATTCCAATTAGTTTAGCTGTAGTAGAAACGTCTAATAAAACAGAGAAAGAAAAAGGAGCTAACACTCAAGAACCAGTTATATTAAAAAGTAGTGCAGAATTACATAAGGACAAATCAATAACAGATTTTTCTAAGAATGTTTTTACTAAATTATTATATGAGTATGTAGAAACAATGGATGTAAGAGATTGCTATGTTTGTATGCAATTGCCTGCATCTGTAGCAGAGGGTGTGACTTATCATCACCTTCCTTTGACGTATGGAATAACATGTAGTGTTTTAGCAAGTTTATTTTATAAAACAGGTAGATTAGAATATTATTACACTGACATAGATAAGATTTTTGCGAAAGTTTCTGTAGTTCCCGAGCTAAACAAAATAAAAGAGGGAAAAACGTTTGGTGAATATTTTTTAGAAGATAAGATTTTAACATTAGATAATATAGTTAAATACAACCTTACCTGTGAGTTAAAGAAGGAAGAAAAAGTATTTTTAGAGATGGTTGAAGAAAGAAGAGTGAAATTTCAAAGAAAAGTGATAGAAGAGACAAAAACACCTCTTTGGGCGTTTGAGGAAGACAATCATGACAAGAAAAAGACAAATGCAGCTATGACTCTGGATTGGCCCCAACAGGGAAGGTTGTGCATTAGAAGAAATAAGACAAGATATGACAATTATTTTGTGGGTTCCAGTATTTGCCATGACAATTATCAAATTTTAGGCGGATGGGGATTCAAAGGGGGAAAAGATCCAATATTTCCAGGGATCTATTATGTTTGCGGTAATAGGGCTTATTATAGGTTGCCGGACCATTGGTATGGGTCATGTTATTTAGGCCTGGTCTTTCCAAAGATTTTTCATATGGATAGAAAAGAAAAAGGAACACACAAAATGATAAATACCTTTACACGTAGAAAAAGGGAAAGTTTTTCAGAAATAGTAGGTGATATTTTTGGTGCATTGATACCAGCAGTGGGAATATCTTTGAATGCATTTAGAATTCGGAAATTATCCACAGTGGTAGATCGTTTATCTACAGATACTGCTGGAGGGTTCTTGATGGTAAATACCGAGATGGTTGCCATGAGAGCTATGGTGATGCAAAATCGACTTGCCCTTGACATTCTTTTGGCAAAAGAGGGTGGAGTCTGTGGAATGCTGAAAGTCCAACATTGTTGCACTTACATTCCAGATAAAAGTGAAAATATACAAAAGTATATAACGAATATTACAAGTTTGCACAAAGAACTTGTTCCACTGGAGGTTGAAAGTGCATTGGGAAAACTTGGTAAAGGGTTTTCTTCAGTAATAAATTGGTTAACAAGAATGAGTGGATTAATAATAGGGAAAGTTATAATAATAGCAACCATGATAATAATAATAATTTTAGTGCTGAAGCTTGTAATTACATGTATAAAGAGAAGAAGAAGACAGAATAAAATAGAAAAAGAAAACATGATAAACAAGGAGAGAGAGAGAGAAATGGGTGAAATAGAGTTAGAAGAAATAAAAGAGAACATGTACAAGAAGACGAAGAGACAAGTTGAAAGGGATACAGTTGTGTAAACTAACAAAAGCAAACGGATAAAAGATATATGCTGTCTGAGAAAATTGTATAACTTGGGTTTTGTGGTGATATTAAAAATCACCAAAGGGGGAGTTGATGGAGCAGGGTAAATGAAAAAATTTTAACCTCCTAATAATTTTCGTAAAATAATTAATAAACATGTTTGTTTAAGTAAATAACCAACAATGTATGTTACATATAAAGGGTTAAAGGTAACACGCTATTTTGTGTGCACATTAATCAACTTATAATTGTTTACGTGTCTAACATAACGTAATATTTGCGTACTAATAAAATAATAAACGCATGATTTGTGCTTTTTAAATAAAACGTGTAGTGGCAAAATAAAGCGATGGTAAGTAAGGGACGGCTTTATATGTTGCTTTTTGCTAGGTAATACCTAATTGGGGTACGTAGAAAGACGGGAGGGAAACGAAAGGGTTTATATTCTTTATTTTAACAATATTTTGTTTATCTTTGAAAATAGTGCGCTTAGGCCTGTTGAGCAGCGATATAAAATGGCCGCCATTTGCTAGAGTACGCATGGGCAAGAAACCGTGTGGTAGAAGAGAAAGGCTGTGAAAAAGGATGACCACGTGTTCGTGCTGAAAGGCTAAGACGGAAGTATGGTCAAGGCTATTGTGACCTTTCTGAGCAAATGTGTGCCAAGATGATCAGCAAGAAGCGTGAGAAGTCAAACTGAATAAATGGACGGAACTGTTGAATCTAAAAAGTAGCAGAAAAAGATACAAATTGGACTGATCGAAACTGATGAGCAATGTCATGAACTGTGGGAAACGATGCAAGCATGGACATTCCACAAAGAACTGGTTAAGACAAGGAAGTTTTGATTAAAATGTATATGGACATGAATGAACCAATGAGAAAGAATCACGCCATAGAGATGCAACATTTTTATTCAGTAAGCTAGAATTAGGGTATAAGAAGACATACTCTTGGTGGGAGGGGTTAGATGCTGGAGAGTTAGATGCTGGAGAGTTAGATGCTGGAGAGAGTGGATGCTGCAGATGAGTGAAGTTGCGGTTGCTGAGGCTGACGAGCTGATGCTGCTGCTGCTATTTTATATTTCTAGTTGAGTATAAGATGCTGCTTTTGGAGAACCTTTTTATTCCTGATAGATTTTTCATTTAGAACTATTAGATTTTCCAAGACAGATAGATTGATCTTTTGGAGTTCTTGCTATGATAACCTTATTTTTCCGTCTAATAGGTATGCATTGCAATTTCAATGTATTCTTATATTGATGATAAATGTAATAATCTAAATAATAAGCTCAAACTTATTTCTTGCTTCGAAACTTTATATAAACTTTATTATTCTTTAAACAAATGACTCAGTGATTCTTTAGCTCAATGATTAAGGTGAAATGTGAAAGAATTTATTGTGATTGAGCTGGTCTTAATCACCATCAACTGATTCCTACTAGTTGGTCCATCGACCAATGAGCGGAATACCTTAAAGCAAATGAGAAACATTATGTCATGTTAAAAGAGGTATCCCGTCTCCTTCCAGCGAATCGTTTTCTCCTAGGTTAAGGATGGAGGTAATCCAGGGAATAAATGAGTAAGTGAATGTATATGCAGTGTTATGGGCCCCACCGTCATATGGATATAGTGTGTGTGTAGGAGGAATAGTTGCACCTGGATGACCGAAGCATATAGGAGAAGAATTTTTATTGTTAGCGCTGGATCAAAGCCAGTATATCACCACCAAGGTGGGACTGCCCTTTTTGCCACTCTGGCGTTTTCCTGGTAGGTTTCAGACTAGGGTCCTCTTTCAGAGGAGGATGGGCTGCCATGACCCAACTATGCCCCTATGCTCCCATTCTAGCCTCACCTCCTGCACTGTGGGGCTGGTTTGATCTTTTTTGGCAGGGCTGATTTTGATTTCTAGTCTGGCCCTGATCATGACTCCTTTGGGGTCAGAAAATAATGTGATGAGGTTACTTCTCAAGGAGAGATCAATTATGTTGAAAGTAGAGGGTGGGTGTCACTACACTGCCGAACATTAGTTACTAATGGAAAATCAATAAATAAAGGTCTCTGGTTGTAATTAAGGTCCTGTTGTTGCAAACGTTTTTTTTCCCCCATGCTGAGCCTATAGGAAAATGCGCTAGTACATATGGGTCTAAGGGCCTGACTAGGATGGTGGTTAGACCACCACCGACAGGCCGTCGGTGGTGGCCCGACCGCCATCCAGCATTGCGGTCCGACCGCTGTGGTCAGAGGGACCGATCAACACGCCTGACAGGCTTAAGGAGCCCATCAGGCCGTCGGTCGAATCGTAATTCCTACAATACGGGCGGTGCCTGCGCAGACACCACCGTAGGATTACGATGTCCCTTTCCGACAGCCTTTCCATGGCAGTCCGACCGCCATGGAAAGGCTGTTGGAAAGGGACTTTGAGGGCCCCTAGTAGGGCCCCTGTGGGCCTCGTATCTTAATTTGGTGGGAGGAACAGAGCGTCCGACCACCATCATATTAAGGCCCATAGTCATTTATTTTGTCTAACTGTCTGGGTTGGAGGATTTTGAGGTTTCTTTTATTTGAAATTGTATTTCTATCCTTGGGCGCTCCTTATGTTTTGTTTTAATTGAAAATGTTACACCATTTTATAAATTAATTTACACTCCACTGTGGCCCACGTCCTTTTGCGGTGAGATTTGTACTATAGAAAAGTTTAAAATAGAATTAATCAAATGTGGCAAGCCAATGGAAAATTTAAGGAACCCCACAGAATATTTATCCTGCAATCTTAATCCTGGCAAAAGGATACTGTGTTCCAATAAAAGTGCAGATGCACACCTACCTAGTTAAAACTGAGCAAACACGCTTAATTTCCCCGAGCAGTCACGCCTTACGCACATATTAAGTATATGTCAGCTAACAGTCTGAAATCATGCACAGAGCTGTATTTGCAGGAAAGAAGCAGCAGTGTTGGGATAGCCAGGGAGTGGCTGCAGTTGCACGCGCGTGCATCCTGTTTAGGCAGAATGGCCTGCTAATCTGTCTCTGTGACTGTGTATATTCCCAGGCGGCAGCTTGAATTACCATAACGTCAAACATTTACTGTAGTCAAAGTAGTTCTCAGGAATCCGCTCCTCTGATCTAATCAGACACTGAAACGCGATACCACCTGCTTTAAATCCCCCATCAAAAAAGTCAAACATATGCCTTAGACATGGCAAATAGCACATTCAGATGAGACAGCAAAATCCAGAGACGTTATTACAGTTAAGTCTGTTGACAATTCAGTTCTGTTAAAAAGTACGCACTTTCCATGAATACATTTCCATACTAAACTGTGATAACAACGCAGTTGTAAGTAGTGCGCTGTCTGCAGGGCACTGTTGACCCGCAGGTGACGGGTTCGAATACCGGCAGGCACGATCAAAACCCCCACGCTTCTGATATCTATAAATTAAATACCACTAAGTAGACGGGTGCATTTTTTTTCGCAGTTGAAGTTTTGTAAACTTCCCAGTTTTTGCTCCATGCAACGCTGGCAGAGTTTGACGGATTCCCTTCACTTTTGCCAGTACAGATCAATGTCACCGCAGAGCAAAATAAATGTGACTCTCGTCTAATCGAACCCTGCCAAATCCGGAAAATGTATGCATAATGTGACCCTGATAGTTTTACTTCTGGGTAACTTCTCTTCTACGATGTAGGGCTGTTTTTTTAGTGTTAAATAAGAATATAAAAAATGTGACATAATTTGTGACAGAAGTCACGGTTTATTATGCGCACGATGAAGTAACTTGGCAAACTTTGTGAAATGGCAAAGTGTTCAATAGAGTTTTATGAAGGTTGCTAAATAAAACACTTTGCAATTTCTCACACTTCTTTATCCCTGACTATGTGTGCGTGTTGGAGGAGTAAGTGATATTTGTAGCGCCAGACAACATCTGACTCCCGAGGGGTGGGGGATGGGTCGAAATTAATCTGGCGCCATAAAAGACACCTGTTGCAGATTTCGGTGCGTCCTGCACCAAGATACGCACATGTTAAGGTGAACACCGCAGTGTTCCCTGTTATATTCCAGCTGGTTTGAATTATTTAATGCACCCGGTAATTACTGGGCATGGTAAATACCGCACACCTCAGAATACCGACCCCTGCGCTAACAGGGGTTTGTTTAGGGAATGAAAAGCCCTGACCTGCTCATAATTAAAGCCTCTCAGTAGGGTGATAAGTGCGTGGTTTGTTTAGAGAATTATGAAACTGCAAAACGTGAGGAATCCAAAAGTTGTAAGAAAACACATTTTTTTATCACGTCATTATAAGTGAAATGATAAGCAGAAAAGACACTAACAGCCACCAGTCCTCATAACACCCCTCACAATTGCCACAAACAGCCAATAGAAGTTATATTTGTCTTTATCGTCCACACAAATATCCTAAGATACTAGCCCACATGTTTTCTGTGGCTTTTTGAGTGCAGCAGCTTTGGGCTCCAGTTCGAGGTTTGTAATCACTTTGTTTTGTGATATGAACCCTTCGATTCTCTCGGCGGCTGCTTCATCGCCCTGACCTAGGCCACACCACAGAAGCCTCAGATAAGTTAGATGAGAGCTAAAATCAGCTCCAGGGGATATCTTCTCCAGCCAGAGTAACCTATATCTTGATTGGCCAGGCAGGAAATGTGATTTGGCGGGCCTGAGAGACTCAGATAGGTGCAGGAGGCCCAGAGAGAGAAGGAAGAAAACAGCAGCAGCATACCACAGTGGTACCCAACCCCACCCAGGTCAGGGGTCTTCAAGATCTGAAGATTTTAAACCCCCTTCCTCAAAGTGTTCACTACCACATCATTACGTGTTCATTGTGCTGTACTTCTGTACAATTAAGAAAACGATCTATATGTGTAATACCATGGCCAGACAATTATTCGACCATGTACCCATTGGGGAAAATTAATAAAAGCCTATATGAATATGGAAAGTAGTACTAAAGGAATACTCTTATATGTCTGTGTGAATCATACCTGAAACAGATAACTCACAAAAAGTGCCAAGAAAGCCAGTCTTTTCTAGTTGTGCAAACGCTATATTAATATTCCCATTGTATTCCTAATTTAGATGTTTTGGGGCCACATCAAAAAGGCATATACGTGTACTTAAAAGAGTACTCCATGAGTTCTATTTTACACACTTCAAAGTGCCTTTGCGAATAGGCCTCATTGGCCCTGGTGACATCAGAGTTAAACAGTTGTTCCACCACTAGCAACTTAGCGGCTTCCTATTTGCTTCTCAGGGTCTAGAGGAAGGGCAAAGTGTTGAAATTACAGATAATATTCAGTCAATTTCACCCTCTTTTTGCTCCTGCCTTTATGACCCCAAAGCCAGGGTTGTGAGTGCCATTGCAGGATTCCAAAGGGCTTGCCACAGATTGCAAATGTTACCTTTTGGCTACCTCAGCCATAGTCATTTTGAGTGACATGCAAATTAATTCTGTAGGTAATTAAATCCTTCTAGCAACATAAATTTTATTATTTGGTCCAAAAAATAAAGAAATACTTGAGAAAGCAATGTCACCTGAGGTTCTCTCCATTTATCTGCAGAGTGTTAGCCTCAGCTGGTGGTACGCTGGTATGGAGTTCTGTGCTTTAGAACATCACCCAGGCATCAAAGACTGTATGTCAAAATATCGACAACAGAAACATTGTGCTACCAAAATATTGTGGCCAAAATGTTGAGGACCAAAATATTGAGAAGTTAAGTGCACATAGTTAAATATAGATTTACTATTCCTAACTCCACATCTATGTTCCTTAAAGATATATTATTGTCAAGGTACATATTTATGGAGGTAAGTAAACTAAACCTACCTATATAAACGTACTTTCTCGATATTTGGGTCCTAAATCTTTTTGTCCACTATATTCCGGTAGCACGATACTCTGGAATCAATGTTAGGGTACAGTTCAACATCAAAATCTACAAAACAGGCAACATATGCAGTACCACCTCGCTTGCCCTCATTACATAGCCCTAACATGTGAGGTGAAACCTCACCTCAGAGACAGGCAATTCAATTGCCCCAAAGCTAACCCACAATTTCCCTCCCAGCACCCCTTCCTGTCTACAAAACTGACCCCCTAATTATAGAGCAATGGAGGTTCTACGTAAAACCCTCACCTGGTGATACTATGACTTCAAACCTGCATTTACTTGGTTGCCCTGGAAGAGAACTATGTAAATAAGTTCTCCAACACCAGTTATTTCTTTGCAGAACCTGAACCTGGTTATTCCTCTTTCCATTCATTCAGTATGATAATGTGAAAGCTTTTTTAATAGTGCAATTTTAGGTGACAAATTATTTGTGCGAATTTGAGATTTCAATAATGCATATGGTCGTAACAGATGAACTAATGAAGTTGCACTTAAAACAATTAGATTTTTTTTAAAGTAGAAGTGTGAATAATAATTTAGTATAGTTATGACACGTTGTCGTGCAAGATACCATGATTCTAAAAAGGATGCAGTTTCTGGTGTTCTGTTCATCTTGCTCCTGCTCACTCCCCCCTCCCCAATTAGCAACCTATTGCGAGTATTATCTCCCCACAGTTTCCATGGAGTACAGAGTACTATGACACACGAGTATAAATGTATTAGAAAGCATGTATTGTGAATTAAACTTTCCATCATGTACCTGAAGTATCATTTTGAAGGAATACGCTGAAAGTTCTGATGTAGGCATGCAGAAGAACATTATTCTATGAGCTATTGTTTAAGAAATGTTTTCATATGTTGTACATCTCAGTGGTGGCGGGGTGGGGGAGGAGAGGAAAAAAATAAAGAAAAATGTAAATATACTTACCTCAGCACGCCGTCTCTCCCACGTTGTCTCTCCCCTGTTCTCTCCGTCCTCTTCCTGGCTTCTGTGCGAACAGGAAGCAGGAAGCACCCAGGCTCACCTAAGCCAATTGGAACGCTGCAGTGCAGCGTTGTGATTGGTTGGTCTGAGCTGTGGATCAGAGCTCAGACTGGCACAGGGAGCCTGTGTATTATAGCCTGGTGGGGAACATGCAAAGTGCACATGACTGTTTGGCTGAGCCAAGACGGCCGGCCAAATCGTCATATGCACTTAAGAATGCACCAACCACTCCTCCTCCCCAACGTCATGGGAGCTCAGCCCCCCCGCCATAACCTGGCTGATACTAAAAATAAAATGATAATAACCTCTGTTATTATCATTTTATTTTTCCTTTTACACTGCTCCAAGAGCAGTGAGACGACGCTCCTCCGCCTTAGTGGAGGAGCCGCCACTGCTACATCTCTGGAGTGTACTTGCAGAGGAAGCAAGTGGAAGATTTTCCTTATCTTAAGAAATGGGTTATTGTTAAGATTATTTAATTAATATGAAGATGTTTGTACTTTGCAAGTGCGATCAAACCATGATCATACCATGTTGAATTTGTAGTTTTTGGTAATTGGTATAATATATTGTGTACAAAGACCCCTAGTTTTAAAGCTTTGGGGGTGACTTCTCATTTTCCTCTTGAGACTGTCCAATTATTTTGAGACTTTCTTTTTCCTCACTTACGATGCTGTCAGCACTCTTCTGACTTGACACTTAGAATTTGAAAAGACTCAATTGCTTAACTAGGGAATTTAATATGATTTTATGATTCTGTATTCTGTACTGGAGCCTTCATGGCAAGCAATACATTATTTTCTGTATCGTTTATTAATAATTCTGTTTTAAACCTTTTGAACTTATATTTGATTTAGAACTCAGTTTTTTAGTGGTCCCAGTTCTATTTTGAAATTACTCTTCTAAATACTGGGGTTATTAAAGGGGGGAGGGGTATTCTCTTGCTGCTTGATCAAAGAGAGAATCCAGAGCCGAACTGCTCAAGGTAAATTTTGGCATCAGAAGATATTGAGGTTCAGAAGATTATTGGGGATTTGTTCCCAAAATATCTCTCCACTTTCCTGTTTAACCCCTTTACCGCGGCGAACATTCCACCGCGGTGCGGCGGTTTAAAGGAGTGGGCGGGGCCGCGTCGGCCAACGGACGTGCGCAGCACTACCGAGGTAGTGCTTGCGACGGCCGTTGGCCGACGAACGCAGCGAAGGGGTTAATGAATTCTGAGACCCCTCCCACTGCACTGTCTTCACCAGATTCTTGTGTGCCTTCAGAGGATGAACTTGCAGTTGGTTGTGATTGAGCAATAGTAGGCTTCCATATTTCATCCATCTGTTTATTTAAATAAAGCATATTTTTATCTGTGTCTAATGATTCAAACATTTGGCAGAAATGTGTTTCACCATCAAAAATAAGTTCATAATTATCATAAATGTATTATTGGTAGCTTTATCATTCATCAAAAAATAAAAGTGCATCACAATGGTATTTCCATATCCTTACACAATAATCCTTTGGGTAGGCAGTCAGATATTCTAGTGTCAGTGGGTGCAGCTGAATAAATAAATACATCAATAAATAAATAAATAACAACAATAATTATAATAATAATGATGATGATAATAATAACAATGATAATAATAAGAGTGTGCAAAACATTGGAAGAGTGCATTTTAGGAGATCATGGCTTTGTGATCAGACTTAACATAAGTTGGTGATAATACCTGTGCCTTTAAACACCTTAGCTCCTCCCCACACCATCACACTAGGTGGGGAGTTATAGCCCACATCAGGGACCGGTTGGCTGGCCCGATGTGCGGAGGGAGCCCAATGATAAAGCATGTCACCTTTGGGTGAGTGAGGGCTCTCGTCCGATAAGGACATCTCTTCCCCACATACACAGTATGTCAACCTGATTCCTAGTAGAACATATCTTTAGTGAGTTTCCTTAACATAGATTGGACCAGCTGCATATTCATTAGACTTGTCCGTTGTATGGCCAAGCACTCGATAAGCACCCCTAACATTTTTCGTCCCGGGTTTGGATCCTCCTTATCGACTACAGATTATCATGGAATACTAATATTGTAGACAGAATATCAAGAGACAAAATATTGAAAGATAAGTATGTATAGACTTTTTACACCTATATTTAATATGTATTTCTTAAAGGTACACTTTTGGTGGAAATGGTTCTCAGAAGACTTGACTGGTTTGCAGTTTGTAAAACCCCATATTCTCACTCCATAATAAGCCCCTCCAACTGATGCTGGATGCTGAAAATGAAAGACCAGAGTTCTGTGTTTCCAAACATAATAACAGTTCATGAAATCAAGATCAGACAGCTCCCAATGAGCTTTTGACTCCAAGGTGCTGAACCAAATTCCCAAGTAATTATTAACAAGCATTGGCAAAGCCAATAGTTCTCTCCAATGCAAGAGCTATTGGCGTTGTTGTTGTGTTTGAGCTATGTCATGCAGCAGTGCGGCATCTGTGCAGCATGGCTTAAAGTGAGAAAGAAAAGTGCTATGATGTTACCAGCACTGACTACGAGAGGCAAGAATCCATTTTCTTAGTATGGGATTATTCTCTGCCTTCATCAAAAATCATTTTCAGGAACAAATACCAACAACTTGGTAAACCAACAAGAAATTTAAATACTGACTTATGCATCTATTTTTTCTAATGGGGGCAGGAAATGTGAGCCAAAGGCAGAGGGTGCTGGGCATAACACAAAATAAGGAATGATACCAAAAATAAATTATAACCGACATCCATAAACAGGGGCGAGGGCTGACATCTACTTAAAGCGATCTGAAGTTGTCTAAATTGAGAAGAATCATGGCATGGCTGCGATGTCTGAAACTAACTCACAAATAATAAAAGGAATTCATGGAAAAAAAACTCACTTCTTTAATTATCTTACCTCCAAGCTGAAGTTTGCAGTGTTGGTCCCACATGAAGAAAGCAGCAAAAAGGCCATGCAGAGCAGGGAATGCAGTGCCATCTGCATTTTTGTAGCATTTTGAAACCCATTGGTGTGACTTTTGGGTGTTTTTTTTCTGGTGGGACAGAAGGGGACAAGCAACGAGGTGGAGAAGGAGCAGGTGAAGGGCAAACAGAGCAAACAGCAACTGGGGAAGTGGCGGGCAGACTGGACAAGCAACAACACCGGAGGTTGAAGAGGGGGCGGGACAAACAACAATGCTGGAGGATGGAGGGAGGAAGGGGTGAGAGTAAAAGGAAAAACAGTACCTCTGAAAGCAGTGTGCAGTGGAAGGATACTGGGCATGGGAAGCAGTACTTGGGCCATGTTCCAGTGTAGGGAGAAACACACAAAGAGGAAGTGAAGTAGGCACTCACTGACCAAACAAAAGGAAAGAAATGACAGTGACGATGAAGCCAACCAATAGCAAGCAATGGGTGAGCTATATTACCCCCTAAATAAACAAAATGTCTCATAAGTGACAACACATGTGCTGTCTCAGAGGAGACAAATAGTATAGGGTGAGGAGGGAGGGAGGGGGCAAACTGTCAAAGAGGTTAAGGTGCCCATCAAACCTACTGAAGAGCATAAAGCAACCAGTAGGGCCCCTAAAACATTTAGGGGCGTTAGGGTGAAGGCTGAAGAGAGTTTAAAGAGGGGGTGGAAATGTGTATTTCAAGAGAAGTAACAGCCTTTACCACGTGGCCTTTGCCATGCAGGGCTTTTATCATGTAGTCTTTACCTCACAGGTAAGTACTATGCAGGTAAGTATTTGTGCTTTTACCATGAAGTACTTTACCATGTACGCAAGTATTTTAAAGAGCATAATTTTTATGTCAATTAAAAAAAAAAGTGATTTTGAGGTTTAGGGCTAGGTAGAGGTAAAGGGTGATTTTACGGTTTAGGGGTGGTTAGAGGTAAAGGGAGATGAGGGTAATAGTAGAGTTACTGTGTGGGTAGAGGTAAAGGTAGGTAAGGGTTAATTTAGGGTTAAGGGATGGGTAGAGTTTAAGAGAGGTAAGAGTGATTTTAGGGTTCAGCAGTGGGTAGATGTACAGGGAGGTAAGGGTGAATTTAGGGTGCAGGTGGGTAGAGGAAAAGCAAGGTAAGCGTGAATTTAGGGATAAGGGATGGTCTTGTGAAGCTGAATGACGGCACCACACACACAGGTAACTTGAAGTATTTATTTCAATATAGGTTTCCTCCTACGACAAGAGCGTAGCCATCCCTCAGCCAGCACACAGGTAGCTGCCTTCACTGGAACGCCTGCAGGTCTTCTGGAACTTGGAATGCTGGCTAGCCCTTCACTCCATGTTCTCACATTAAACAACACACACACACAGTAAATCAAGTACAAAACATATTCCCCCTTTGTAGGAAAGTGCTCCTTTTTGCATGGGTACCCACCACTTTTTGCCAGATGTTGATGCTCTTTGACTAAGTCTGCCCTGGGTTCCTGCCAACCAGGTACCCAGGGCCTATGTTCTTTCCCTAAAACTGTACTGTTGCAAACCCAATTGGCAACTCTCTGGCCACATGTAAGTCCCTAGTAAAAGATACCAAGGGCACAGTGACCAGGGAAGGCCTCTAAGGCCTGAAGCACATATGTTGCCAACCTAAGAGGCCCTGTACCTCAACACACACACACTGCCATTGCAGGCTGCGTGTTTTTGTGCAGAGAAAAGTGAAGAGTCGCCATGGCACACATCTCTGTGTGCCATGCCTACAATCCACTGCCTGTGGAATAGGTAAGCCGCCTCTCTATCTGGGTGCACTATACCACTGGTGAGGGTACAGGTGCATGAGCCCTGTACCCCTACAGTGTCTAAGTCCATTCTTAGGCATTGTAAGTGCAGCAAAGCCATAAAGAGTATATGGTCTGGGAGTTTGTCATTACAAACTCCACAGCACCATATCAGCTTTACTGAAATCTGGGAAGTTTGATATCAAACTTCCCAGCATATTAAACCCACACTGAAGCCAGTGTGGGATTTAATGCTAAATGCACTCAGAGGGCATCTTAGAGATGCCCCCTAAAAAATTACTTAACTCTTGTGTACTGGCTAACTGGCTGCGCGCCAGCTGCCACCCCCAGACATGTTTCTGGACCCTTGGGTCGAGAGCCTCCCTCTCTCGGGGTCCTGAAACAAAGCACATCCTGGGCAAAGGTGCCAAGTCTCCTCCCCCAGGATGGGCAGGGTCCACGAAGGGGAAGCTTCAAAGGCTTGCCGCCTTTGTAAGCTGACCCAGCCATTTGCTGCTCCCAGCAACTGGCCTCCACCAGTTCTGACCCCCACTTTGGGTGAGAGAATCGGCGGAAAAACCAAGATAGGAGGAGAGGTGTGCCCACCTTTGCCAACCCCACCCAGGTGGGGAAGGCGAGGCGAAGCACAACTCTCGGTCCCCACCATCTTGAAGAGTGAGGCTTATGCTCCCCTCCCATTGGAGGGTGGCATAATGGAGGTGTACCCACCCCAAGGAAGGGACCCATTAGCCCCGACCTGTACCTACCTGAAACGCCCCTAAATTTAGTATTTAGGGCCAACCCTGAACCTTGCCTCCTCAGTCAAGCAAGAAGAAGAAGAAGGACCGAAGAGCTGTGCTGAAGGAAGAAGAGGAGGACACCAACTGCCTTGGTACCAGCCCTCCCGGTCTGCCCCGACCTCGGCCTGCTCCAGCAGAATCCCGGCATGTCCTGCAGCCAGCAGCCCCCCATAACCCAGAGGACCTGCCCTGCCTTCCCTGCCAAGACTTTGTCTCCCGTAAGCACTGTACTTGGTCAAGAAACAGACTCTGGCCGAAACCCCGAGTCAGCACCACTCTGCACCCAACGACCACGGCCCGAGTTCGAGTAGCCCAACACCATGAAGAGGTCTTTCCGGCGATCGTGATCTGGAATATGGTGATCCCTGACCTACTTCAAGTCTCCCGACGACACCTGCAGCCTCTTTCTCGAGGGTCCCCTTGACCGCGACCAGAGCAGGTAAGGAAAACCCGACGTCAAAAGGCACCCCTGCACCCAATGCCCCACAGCCTTGGGTGGCCCAACCAATGGTGTCCTGGCATCCCTCTACATCCTAACTTACCTCTCCAACCAGTGGTCGCCTCCAGAAGATCTTCTTGCCCGAGTCTGCAGTGTTTGTTCTGACCAGAGCTTCACCATTGAAACCAACAGGGCTCCTGACAGAGATCCAGCACCCTGCCCCTGGCTGCCCCTGTGCCGCTGTGGGTGCACCTTGTGTGCTTACTTGGATCCCCCTTTGCCCTGAGCTTCCCTCTAGGAGCTTTGCTCCCTCAAGCTTGTGGCTTGCTCGTAAGCAGCCACCTACCGACGGCCCCCTAGCCCCATAGGCTAACATTGGGCCTCAGCACTCTTCACCCGGCCGCCCTAGTGCCGCTGAGGGTGCTTGTTCAGTGCATCCTTGACCCTGGGATCCTTGACCCCTTGTTCTAACCCCAGAAAGTCAACCTTCAAGACCCTTTACCTACCTGCAAAACGATAACCCCATTTTTCTCCATAGGATTGCATTGACTGTTTTCCTCTGAAAAACTTCTGTTGAGGCTGTTTTGTATGGAAACCTAAGAAACTGTGTGATATCTAGGCATATCCCACAGAGTAGAAAAAGTAATCCTGAAAGTAATCTAAAAAGTAATCAAAAGTATTCCAAAAGTAATTACAACTGTATTTGCACATTTTACAATCCTGTAAGAAGTCATTCTTCATCCAGCTTGCTTATGAACAATCTGTCTTGAAAAGTACAATTATATTTACCTGTACCAAGTCCTGCTTGGTTCTATAAATAAAATACAACAAAGAAATATTTTTGATACAAACAATTGGTCTGAGTTCAGTCTTTGAGTGTGTGATATCATTTCTTGCCTGAGTGTGTACAATAAATACTTAACACTACCCTCTGATAAAGCCTTACTGCTCGCCCACACTACCACAAATAGAGAGTAAGGTATTATCTACTTTTACCTCTGTAAGCCTTTGGGGGTCCACTGAACTCTGTGCACAATATACCTTACTTTGGTATAGTATATACAGAGCCAGCTTCCTACACCCTTACAATAACAGAAACATAATGAACAAAGAGATGCATGAAACGTAGTTCTGAGTCAGAAAATATTTAGTGTACAAGAATACAGAAAAAAACAGACAAGAAACTCAATGGACATAATTCTTCAAATAAGCAGGTGGTCTGCGGATCCTAACATTTCTCTGAATCACTCTCTCCTAACTTGCTACAGAAGTCTCCACCCCAACATCACCTGCCCCCGGCAATGAGGCATCACAAGGTCTCACAGAGGATCTGTTCATTTCCCCATCCATCATTAACATAAAAGCACTGTTGCCTTGCTCTTCATCAATCCGACCCTGACCACCTCTTTAGTATAGCGCCACTCGCCTGTTGTTCCAGCTCTCCCCATTGTCCAAGACCACTGAAAATCGACGAACATGTCTAACTTTAAACAGCCCTCTAAATTTTGACAACCCTCCTCCTTTCTGAGCACAACGTACCTTCACCCAATCACCCACCTGGATACATAGACCATGGTTAGCCCCTTGGCCACATGTTTCTTCTGGTTTGCCAGCAAACAACTTAGCCTTCATCCAAGCAGGCACTAATTTGGTAACAGGTACCCTTCCCCTCATGAGTTCAAAAGGGGTACTTTGAGTGGCCTCGTGAACGCTGGTGTGATAAGCAGCTACCATGGCCATAACCATCTCACGAGCATCACATCCATCAGCTACAGCCATTTGAATTGTGCCCTTAAGCATTCTGTTTGCCCTTTCCACAAAATCATACTTTGTGGGTTGTAAAAAGAAGTGCGGTTATGCACAGTGCCACATGACACCAAGAACTCCAGCATCTCTCCTGAAACCAACTGTGTCCTATTGTCAGTTATGATAACATTGGGAACACCCTCCTCCAAGCAAAAGATCTTTCAACAAACTGATGGTAGCTCTAGTGGTGATGCGCTTCATAAACTTGACAACCAACCACTTGGACTGAACATCCACTACTACCATAGCGCCGGGACACCTCCGTTGGGGGTAGCTGAGCACTTTATAAGCTTAAATACATACATACATACATACCATGGCAAACCTCCATTCAATCCTTAATTCATACATAGGACCAATGAAATCTAAACTCAACTTATGCCAAGGTTTACCTGTGTCAGCTATGTGACCCATGTTAGATTTAGAACTGACCTTCAATTTCTTCTCACCTTCCTTACACACCTTCCAACCCTGTACCCATTTATCCACCTGGTCATCCATCCCAGGCCATCACCAATTCTCTCTCAATCTCTTCCTTTGTTTTCGTTTACCCAAGATGTCCCTCATGTGCTATTCCTATTAATTTGGAACGAAGGCCATCAGGTGGAACAAATTTCTCTACTCTCATCAACACAATGTCATGACAACACGACAATTCCTCCAGGACTTTCAGGTAAGGTCTAACCAACATCGAAACAGTACTTTCTCTCCTACTGAATGCATCAACAACCTCTTCACATCTTTGAGAATGGCATCCAATGCCATTTCTTTAACTCACTCCTCTTTAGTGATGGCACACATACCCTCAAGTCCCGTCACATCCTGAATAGAAGCTACAGCCCCTTCGCTCTCTCTGGCCATGACTGCTGGCCCATCCACCGTCTGACAATCCAAAGACAGCCTGGACAGGCAATCAGCCTGACGGTTCCTCCACCCTTGAATATGTTCCATAGTGTAACAATAATCCTGAAGCCTTCGTGCCAGTCTCGCCAATCTAGCTGAGCCATTGTTTGCTCCCACAGCTAACAAAACCTCAACTAAAGGTTTGTGGTCAGTACTGCCATATGGCCGTTAGGGTCATTGTCGACATTGCTAAGTTAGCATGAGCTCTGCTGCCATGATGCTGCTTTTGCGCACGTTACTACATGACTTTATTTTGCAAGACTCTGTTTGGGCCTTTCACATGAGAACCGTCTGCTTCGTGCGTTCTCTGCCTGTTCCTGGAGTTTAGTCTGAACACTGTGAGCAAGGTCGATAAACAATGCCACTTGTTATTCTGTTCTGGTCAGTCCCTAGCACCTAGACATAACATGCTAACACAGCTGCGACTGCTGGAAACTCGTGCTTTGATATTATGGGGATGCATGTTTGGTTACAACACACTTGGAGAGGGACCTTTCCAGGGAGAAGAGCTATGATGTTCCTATGATGTAGAAATACCATCTAGGCACTAAGGTATGGGGTCTGCTGACAAAGCCCAGAGATCTTCTTTTATATAATAAAACTTCTTCTAATCATCGGGAGGGTGGCTAGCCTTATAGTCCGTTATCCACTGTCTGTATACGATGATATCCCCCTTTATAATCTATGGAATTGCAACAATGCTAACTGTTTTAGGTTTATGCGTTCTGCTGCTGGTAGTGGCTCGTATACTGGATTATAGAGCACTATATTTAAAATAAACATTTTGAACTATAACAGTGACTCTGTCAATTCCTATTGTGGACAAGTACGAGTGAGTGAGTGAAAGGGTACGTCTTGCTACCGCGATTCCTGAGAGAGTCAGCAGTGTTGTGTTCTGGGTTGTCTAATCATTTGCAGCTTCATGATTGTGTAGGAGAGCGAATGAGACACTATAGCTAGTCGGTTTTGGGATTTTGGGTACTGAGGCGGTAGGAAGGCTCAGCCTCTACACACCGAGGTCCTGTTTTCCTGCGCATAGTTCTGTGTATGTGCAGAATTCCTGCAACATGGCGCCACCAACGCTTGGTCTGGTACTTATCGGCGAGACTCCTGAGTAGTGCTTGTGCTTGTCCACAATCCCCTCACATCTGTTTCCGGAGACAGTTGTGATGGTGTAGCCTCCTATATTGTGATGTTATAGGTTTTTCAAGCTTGAATTCTAAAAAGTTATTTTTCTTTCTTTTGCCTGTTATTGCGCTGCCGCTCGTAGGTTGTTATTCTCTTACATTCAATATGGCGGTTGCCATAACGGCTCCGAACCGCACTCCAGTCACCACTTATTTGACCCAATATGGGGTCCCTAATGGTGGTGCTGATCTTATCTTTGTTGTTGAGGCAAATGCTGAACATCGCTTCGAGGTGTTCTACTCGTGGGTCACCTTTCCGGCAGTGGATGGAAGTGATAATTTCTTTCACGAATATACTGCCACCGCGCTACCGCGAAAATATCGACCTTATCGATCTCTTGAAGCTCTGTTAACGGCTTGGCAACACTATATGGTTTAATGGCGCCCTTCCTCACCCTTTGACAGCGGTCTGTTTAGGCCCCTTATCGATTGATGGGGCCACATGGCCCGTTTTGGCTGGGTATACCCCACATCCAAATTATCTAACTGTTACTGTCGCAGAGCTACGCGTATTACATACATCGGTGATACATGTACATAGAGCTGTTATACAGTTCATGTCGCACAACATGAAGGTGGGACCACCTGGAGTTGCTGCTCAGCCACCGGGGCCCGGTGGTGTAGTTATCAGTCCTGTCATGATTAATTCTGTGATGGGCAAACACCCACAAAATAAGGACGAGCTTCCTTATTGGCTTGCTGAAAAATTTGGGCAACTCGAAGCTGTTTTTCCAAACACAACACCTGTGAAGAAGCACAGGATTCTGACCATGAGCTTACCGAAAGGCCTTGTTCCTGAGTTAGCTGATTGTAACACTTGGGGTAGAGTGTTTACAGCGGTATATTCGATGTGTTTTAGCACTCCCTCAATGACTGTTCTCCCTTCCATGATAAAACGTGTTCAGGATGAACAAGGGGCCGAAGCGGCCCTGGAGTTGGGAATGAGACTGGTGGGTGTGTTCGATATTGTTTGCGATATGATCGTAGCTAATGTGAAGGGTGAAGCAGTAAGCTTACAAGTGGCACACCACTTAGAGGCGGTTGCTGACGCAGACAAACAGCGTGAATTGCCAAAGATTATTGCTAAAGCGTATAAAACCTTAGGGCACAATAGTCTGGGAATTAAGCCTTTTACTCAAACTCAACCTCAACAAAAAGCCCAGACTTATAAGGATGGGCGACCGTTCTTTCCTAAAAAGAACTGGAGAAATAAAAAGCAGGGGCAGCAACAACAGAAGCAAGGTTTGCGTGCTGGTTCACCGACACCTGATTCTTCTTGACATTAGCTGATGTCACGTTTATCTTTGATCCTGCTCATCAGACACAGGAGTTTTTACAGTATGAACATGTTCATCCTCCTCCGTTGTTGTTGCGTCCTTTGGACGAGTACAAACGTATCATTTACACCGACGGCTCGGCTCAACCGGACATCGGGTCCAAACATGCGCTATTTTGGCAGGTTCAATAGTAAATGGTGAATTTAAGTCTTCCATTGTACATACACAGGCACTGGGGGACTGTACGGCGCAATTGGTGGAGCTGCGTGCTCTTATTCTAGCTCTCGAGGTTGCTGATCCTAATGTGAATACTCTTATTGTGTGCGATTCTTACTACTGTGTCCAGTCTTATAATGACAACTTATTCTTTTGGTCTCAGAATGAATATCGGGACTCTAAAGACAGCGCAATAAATCATAAACCGCTTTGGGTTTGAGTGGCGGAGCTTAAAAAACGTCTGCCACTCACACAGGTTATACATACTTTTGGCCATCAGCGTGTGGGAGCACATGCGGTTGGTAATTCTTTGGCTGACGAGGCAGTCAAATCTGCAGTAGCCACGTGTTCCGTTGCAGTAGTTACAAGATCCATGACTAAAATAGATAATGAAATTTTGGCAGCTATAGCTGCTACGAAGAATGGAACTGCTTACCCGCAGGGCTTCCCTTCAAAGTATTCTTATCATTTATCTCCCAAACAAGTTCCTTATGCTACAATTCTGTTAGTTAGGGATCAGCTGATTCCCAACATGGACCGCAGGTTTCCTTTGATCATTGCAGAACACGAGGGCATAGCGTCTGCACCTGCCGGGGTGTCTGCGACTGTCTCTATTTTACAGCAACGTTATTGGTGGCGTGGTTTATATAAACAAACCCGTAATTATGTGCTTTCTTGTGACATTTGTCAGCAAATCAAACCATCTATGGTTTCACGACCACCACAAACACAGCTATGTATATCAAATCAGCCATTTGGCTGTGTATATCTTGATCACTGCGGTCCATTGACTTCAGATACTGCATATAAATATATTTTTGTTGCAGTTGATTCGTGCACTAGATTCCTTTGGGTTTGGCCACAACGCAGTGCTGACGCTCCAAATGTCATTAGAGATTTGCCTGTCTTTGTCGGGACATTTGCCTGTGGCACCTTCCATTCTGACCAAGGTCCAGCGTTTGCCTCTAAGGCGTACAAGGACGTGATGAAGTCTATGGAGTGCTGGTGCACTTTTCATCTCCATACAGGCCTGAGGGCAATTCTATAGTGGAGCAGATGAACTGTGACTTAAAGCAATCTTTTGACAGCTAGAGTCTTAGGTACTGGCAGGAACTGGCTGGCCCATTTGTATGGAGTTCAACGTGCACTTAATAATCTCCCGAGAAGATCTCTGGGTGGGCGCACCCCACACAAAATGCTCTTTGGCACTAAAATGTTCGTGCCAGACCTTGATGGTCTAGACGTTGTGGCGCCGGCTGCAACATTTGACGTAGATAACCATTCTACTATGTTACAGGACCTACAAAAGACCCGAGACAGCTTCGCTACACAACATTTACCCTCTTCCAATGAAACCGCAATGCTGCGTCCGGTCGCCGGCTGGCTTCCTAAGATTGGAGATCTGATACGAGAAAAGCTGGAGAACAAAAAAGAATTTGCTCCCTCTTATCGTGCACTGGTCCCAGTTCTTGGTTTGAAGGGTACTCGTACAGTGATTCTACCACCTTTGCCTGATCGCAAAGAAAACAGATACATTTCAATCGACAATGTCAAACTAAACAATCTGGCCGATTCTGAATAGTGTGGCTCCGAGTGTTTCATGCAATGCTATTTCTTTGAACCCGATGGCTTCAGCCTCTTCGACTAATGTCCGTGTCGTTGAGGGTGAGATGGAGACTACTATTGACCTTTTGCCTTTTGTGACTTCATCCTCTTCCAACGCAGACGTTGAGTATGCTTATCCTGCGGATGAGTCCCACATTGAAGTACCGGACAGTCCTTTACAACATCAGGCTGATGCTGCACTGCCACCGTTAATGAACTTGGGTGCAAGTGGATATTTTGGGGACCGTATAAGCTTCTCCTATGACTTTTCCTCCTCGTCATCCTCTGTGGCACTTCCACCGACAAAAACGAGTATTTTTTTCACTTGGTTCAAAAAGACTTACCTGGTCCCACCCTGGACCTACATCTGGTTGGTGCTTATCCTGATTTTTCTTTTCATGTCAATTGGATTTGTGACAGTATTTTTCATGCTCATCAATGGTCATCATTTGCCAGAACGCTCTGCGGTAAAGTTGGTCGATGGAATTCTTGCTCCACATACATTGTCCCACATCATGAAATGTGATCAAGCCCTTGTGAAAATTTCGGCTTTCCCTGTTGCAGATGGCATCGTTTGGGATAAAGTAGCATTCGAAATCCATGGTCCGACGGATGTCCTCAAGATACCATACGTGTTTTGCGTTTCATTAGGAGATGTGATTACACAGGACATACATTCTGATGATTGGAATGTACAAGCAGTACATTCGTTGTTTTCTGATTTAAAGTATTATGCTGCTTTTGATGCTGAAGATTTGCATTTAAATTCTGCCAATTATGCTGATTTTATTCTGTTATCAACACTATGGCCCTCATTTCTTACACAAAACAAACATGTTAAGACCTGTTTTTAATTACACGCATTGGGAACATTGTCCAACTCCCTTACTGGGGAGTTCTAAAACACTTAGAAATAAGTTCAACTATTTCACTGATTATAACACGTCCAATCCGGAATCCTATTTCTTTAAATTGACATTGCCATCACAATCTAAATTTATTTTCACACACACAAAATTAATATATTCCAATTCTTTTAGAACTGAATTAGCCTTACAGGGTTATGATCACTGGAGGGATACCATTGATTTGAAATCGATTTGGGGCACTAAGGCTTGGCAGGTCCAGGGAACCGAAGCTTTACATCGTGCATGCCTAATTCCGACTCAAATATTATTTTTAAATGCCACAGTCCACCACACCACTTGTTTTGGCCTGGCTACTGCCAAGAATCTGAATATTCCATCCATTCCGTCATTGGCTGAGTATGATAATTTGTTACACAAATTATACCATCGATGTACTACAAGCTCTGTTTCGAAATAACAGTTTCAATATCTCTGATGTTGACCCCTCAGGATGGTTATTGTGGCAAACCAATTCAAATGCATGTCAACTGCGTTTTTATAATGCAGCTACTGGTTTCACACAAACTAGACCTGATCCCCGTTACCCACATTCACACTTTGTTACCACATATTCAGTGGGACAATTGTGCCAACAATGGTTGGAACACTCTACTCTGTCATCAGTGAAACAACACCTGTCCCTCTTGTCGAGCGATATCGATTTGGCGGATTTTATTTTGGGTCCTAAATCCCCACGGTCAAAAAGGTTTATCTATGCGGCTTATAATGAATTATGGAAACTTTCGCAGATGGAGGCAGCGTTCCGCCTGCGCCAAATTGACCAAGCAAATTTGGAGAAGTTCTTGCAGTTGTCGACAATAGCATAAATACATTGTCTTCCCGCATTTACACCTTAGATAACATTGTTTCCTCTGTTATTGATATTGTTCAAAGTGAAGTATCTGTGTTATACCATGGTCAGAATCAATTGCGATCTGTGATGAAATTTGCATGGACGTTACAAACTCTCAAAATGGGAAAAGTACCATGGGATTATTTGAACGCTTCTGCTTTGTTTTTACCATTTAATCTAACTGATAAACAGAGATTCATGTCAATGAAAGATGCTATGTACACGCTTTTACACATTGAACAATTAGAACACTTGCCATTTTCAGTAGCAGAAACTGATTCGGCAGTGTGGTTAATTCATGGTGTTATTTCTTTACCTTTCTTGCTATTTCAATTTAACTCTTGCACAAAAGTATATTTATTCATGAAGTGTGGTCCTTGCCTTTTGCCTACAGATGTCAGCGGGAGGATACAGAAGTTTTCCTTACAGGGGAGGAGTGCGATTCCACAGTAGGACATTCCTTAGTCTGTAAACACATTAAGTTACACGGCGCTTGTAATGTGTCCGCACCTAATCTGGCATGTTTTTTGAAAGGGACGCCTGCCCCAGCAATAATTCCCGCTCTCACGTTGCTTTCTAACAGCAGTTATCTTATTTTGAATAACCACGACTGCTGTGGCTTACGGGCTGGTATCCCGTATATAGTAACAGTTTCACAACGTGTTACTTGTTGTAGCAATGTGCTTTTTTCACCCCCGCATGGGATGGTAGATAGTTCCATTTGGCCTTCCATTCCAACTTTGAAAACAGACTTCAATAAGTTACGCAGGCTCAAAGCGCTATTATTTCAACAAGAAGAAGCTCTCACTTCGGCTCGAGAGACCTTCGAATTGCAGGTGGCTAGAAAATCTAGTGAGATTCAGTCACTGCTCAACACGAATCTCCCACTTCATTTTGGGAAGCTGATACATCAAATATTTAATGCGTCTGACACAGAAGGCCTTACTCATTTTTTAAGCTTGTGGGATCCAGCCTTGTGACCGCTTTTCAGACGATTTTTGGAGTAATACCAGCCTTTATCCATTCTATTTTTTCCAGTGTCTTTGCAGGGTTCCCATTATTACTGGCGCTAGCGGGTGGAATCCTGATTCTTCTGCTCCTGCTACGCAATGGCTGCACATCATGTGGTAATGCGCAGACCAGTCCAATTGCAACTGTACCGTGACCGAATGCAACAATGTTTTGGATGCTTGCCATTAGCGACGCTTGGTGTGAGTTATGGACTAACTTTTCGCTTTGCCTACTTCACTTGCGTGCAACCTGTGTTCTACTGTCAGCTGTGCCCTTTCTATTGGGCATTGGATTTATGCCTCTCCAATACGTCCAGCACTGACCCGGATTATGACCGGTTGATGGGTCCATTAACGGCCCATGACCAGGCCTGCTCTCGGGATGGCCGTATGGCGCGTGCGGCTGCACTTGGAGTGTTGGCTGAGTGGAATATCTGTGCAGCTGCACAGAAGCTCTTACAACGAAGTTTCATCGAATATCACGCAACTTGCCCGGATATGCTATTGGAGGCATTGGATTATGAGGAACACATGTGTTCCTTTCAGCTACTCGAATGGATGGCATCCCTTTTTGCCACGAACGGCAGGGATGGCCTTTTGGAACAAATTGCATTCTTAAATTCACGTACTTTAATGGATTTTCCTACCACGGATTAATCCCGTTCTCGATGAACGACGACATTTTAAAAGAAAATATATATATATTTTTTTTTTTCTGAAAATTTCCAATTTGGCTTCTGCTTACCTTTGAACTCTGTTTGGGTCTTTTGTCTATATGCTACGTTCTTACCAAGGGGAGGGTGTCATATGGCCATTAGGGTCATTGTCGCCATTGCTAAGTTAACATGAGCTCTGCTGCCATGATCCTGCTTTTGCGCACGTTACTACATGACTTTATTTTGCAAGACTCTTTTTGTGTCTTTCACATGAGAACCGTCTGCTTTGTGCGTTCTCTGCCTGTTCCTGGAGTTTAGTCTGAACACTGTGAGCAAGGTCGATAAACAATGCCCCTTGTTATTCTGTTCTGGTCAGTCCCTAGCACCTAGACATAACATGCTAACACAGCTGCGGCTTCTGGAAACTCGTGCTTTGATATTATGGGGATGCATGTTTGGTTACGACACACTTGGAGAGGGACCTTTCCAGGGAGAAGAGCTATGCTGTTCCTATGATGTAGAAATACCACCTAGGCAAAGGTATGGGGTCTGCTGACAAAGCCCAGAGATCTTCTTTTATATAATGAAACTTCTTCTAATCAAGGGGAGGGTTGCTAGGCCTTATAGTCCCTTATCCACTGTCTATATACGATGACAACCCTTCTTTATAATCTATGGAATTGCAACAATGCTAACTGTTTTAGGTTTATGCGTTCTGCTGCTGGTAGTGGCTCGTATACTGCATTATAACAAACATTGTGAACTATAACAGTGACTCTGTCAATTCTTATTGTGGACAAGTATGAGTGAGTGAGCGAAAGGGTACATCTTGCTACTGCGATTCCTGAGAGAGTCGGGAGTATTGTGTTCTGGGTTGTCTAAACATTTGAAGCTTTGTGATTGTGTAGGAGAGCGAATGAGACACTATAGCTAATCGGTTTTGGGATTTTGGGTACTGAGGCGGTAGGAAGGCTCAGCCCCTACACACTGAGGTTCTGTTTTCCTGCGCATAGTTCTGCGTATGTGCAGAATCTCCGCAACAGTACGAGGGAGGAACGTGGTACCCCACAAATACGTTCCATAATACTAAGCTCCCCAAGCTGCCGCTAATGCTTCACGTTCAATCACCGAATAATTTCTTTTAGAGGTTGTCAATGTACGGGAGGCAAAAGCAACAGTTCTTTCACCCCTGCTGTGAACTTGGGATAACACCACTACTGGTGGCGCCGGCATCAACCGTAAGGATTGATTTCAATGTGGTGTTAAAAAGTTTAAGGATACCAGCGTTACAACTGTAATTTTTGATTGCCTCAAAACAAGTTTGTTGCTCTTGTCCCCACACTAAGGTGACAACTTTTTTTAACAATAGCCTCAGACACTCTGTTTTATCAGAAACTTTCTCTACGAACTTGGAATAATACTCGATGAGGCCCAAAAAGAACCTCAACATGTCTTTATCCGAGGGCGATGGGGCTAATCTGATAGCACATAACAGATTCGTTTTGTGTTTGACACCATTTGCAGAAATACACAATCCAAGGTAGTCTACCTCTTCAACTAAGAATTTACATTTCTCATGGCGTAAGGTCAACCCAGCATCCTTTACTCTATGCAGAACTTGCCTGAGAACTCGGTTGTGTTGATCAACAGTGTCACTAAAAATCAGGATATCATCCTGAAAGTACAAGATATCATTCATGCCTTTGAATACTTCCCCCATCATCCTCTGAAATACACTTGCGGCAGAACAAAGACCAAACGGCATCCATGTGAATCAAAAGGTGTCCTGCATAGTGATAAAGGAGGTGAGTGACATGGATTCTTCATGCAATTTGACCTGGTGATAAGCATTTTTCAAATCTAATTTTGAATAATACCTAACACCACCTGAAGCCAAAATTTGTTCATTGACATTGGGTAGGGAAAACGTGTCCACCACTACACACTGATTCAGGGATCTCAATTCCACATAGAACCTGTAATGTCCTTCCGACTGCTCCGTGATAACCACTGGAGATACCCAATTGGACGCCTCTACAGGTTAAATAACCCCACTCAGTAACATTTTATCCAACAACTCCTTCACAGCTGCACGAGCAACCAATGGAATTCTCCTGACCTTGTGCTGAATGGGAATAGCACCATCTTTCAACACAATTTTGTGTACATACCCTTTGAGCAATCCCAACTCCTCCTTGAATACATCACATGCTTCATCTAGTATATCTGCTAACAACAATCCATCCACCACCATCACCTGATTAAACCCCCTTGGATTTATGATGATGTTGAGCTCATACTGGTGCACCCAACCCAAAATTGGGGGCCCATCCTTTACCTTCAATTTCTATGCCACCAAACTATATGCCAGCAACCATATACACTACTAGGTCGATGATCTCCCCTTGATAACCATTCGGACAGATTTCCTTGGGTAACAGAACCACCTCAGGCAAGTGCTTCATAAACATACTTTTAGGGATAATGGTATACATTGAACCACAATCTATCATAAGGTCTACCTTTTCTCCGTTGATTACAAAAGTGGCACTGTTTCTTACCCATTTCCCATTCCTGGTGTCATCACCCTTCACACACAGGATACGATCTCCACTGATTACTGTACTGCTAATACAGGCACCACATTCCTCATCCACTGTAGCAACTTTAGATTTCATACTTTGCTTGCAGACTGACGCAAAGTGACCCCTCCGACCACATTTCCTGCACTCCTTATTGAGTGCTATACATTTCTTATAGTCAGCAGTGTGATAATTGCTACCGCAACAGTGACATACTCTGTTACAAGATTTTGATTTCATGATCCCAGATTTGATGATAGCACCCACATCCGACTCCATTTTGGACACATTAGCAACATCACTACATGCAAATTCTCTTTTCTACATCTCTCTCATACATAACTGAGATTGCTCCACCACTTTAGCCATATCAATAGCATCCTTCAAGGACGGAATTTTAGCAGCCCATAATCATAATTGAATTTTCTTGCTCCTACATTGAACAATGAGTTGATCACGTACAAGCTCATTGCCCTAAACTTACACTTCATAGACAACTCTCTAAATCTTGCTACAAATTCCTCAATGGTTTCATTTTCCATTTGAGGAAACATATACAATTTGTATCTATCCATGACCACATTTACTTCCTTTGCAAACCTATGTTCGAGGCATTTCTTGGCCTCAACATAGACATCGGCAATGCAATCCCCATTAGGTTCCAAAAACGCTTTCTTTCTTGCAGAACTAAACTTTTGCCCATCAATAGATTCAATGTATGTCTCAAACATCCCTATCCAGTCTTCCCATTCTATACTTAGTGAACCTGACTGAACTAAAAAGAGAGGAGGAGTAACAATTGCTCCTTGTGTTTGCATAATGAAAATGAATGAACTTAAGTCAAGATTAAAAAGTTACGGTATAAAGCAAACAAATATAAATATGAAATATAACTATATCCTAAGCACCTGTAACTACCTTCAATGCCAATTTTTTTTTTTAAAACTACACTCTATAATGAAAAGGTGTTTTACACTATTGCAAAAAATTCTGACAAGCGAGAACGTAATGATAAAAGCAGTCAAATGGTGTGTGCATCACCGATCACATGAACAGATGTACAACTGCTGTGAAGTACCCAACGGAGATTTCGCTCCTCGCAGACTGCAACATAAATGATACATGGGGAAGGTCAGTTGATGACAAACATGGATGTGCATGTCACCGCAGTAGTCACACTACATAAAATTAGCTGGAACTGCAGTAGTGGTGTGTGTGACACCATTCGTATGCTGCCAATAACAATCCACGGTCATAGAGACTCCGACGACAAATGTGCGCGACAGGTCAGACATTTCCATAATAGGCGAAGATTATGACAGGTGAACGCTGACGTCAAAGGCTGGAAAGGAACTTCAAGCACATCCGCGAACTCCGTTCCAAGCGTCTGTTCCAGACCGCATATGTCTCCTTCCAAGATGGCGGCTGGTGAATGTCAGTTTCGTCGGTGGTAGCACATGAGCATGCACGCTCTGTCTCACTCCCCACATGCGTTGTGCCTCACACGCTGCCAATGGCTTCCCTCATGCTCTTGGACGGAAAGCCACAATTACTCCAAATTCAGCAGGAAATTCCGCCCAAACAAAAACACCAATGTAAAGGCGGCACCAACGATGAAGCAGCAATACAAACACAGGATGAATTTGCTTCAACATCACCCAAATTCACCAACATGGGTTCCAGACTGCCCAAGAATGTCGTAGGATGATCGCTGGCCAACTCATCGCCAATTTTTGCGATGCTGAATGACGGCACCACACACACAGGTAACTTGAAGTATTTATTTCAATATAGGTTTCCTCCTTCGACAAGAGCGCATCCATCCCTCAGCCAGCACACAGGTAACTGACTTCACTGGAATGCCTGCAGGTCATCAGAAACATGGAATGCAGGCTAGCCCTTCATTCCATGTTCTCACAGTAAATAACATACACACACAGATAATCAAGTACAAAAGATGGGTAGAGGAAAAGGGAGGAAAGGGTGATTTTAGGGTCCAGGGGTGCGTAAAGCTAAAGGGAGTTAAGAGACTTTAAGGCTCAGGGGTGGGTAGAGGTAAAGGGAGGAGAGGGTGAGTTTAAGATTCAGAGATGGGTAGAGGTTAAGGGAGGTAAGAGTGATTTTAGGGCTTGGGGTAGGTAGAGGTAAAGGGAGGTAAGGGGGATTCAAGGTTTAGGGGTTGGGCAGAGGTAAAGGGATGAGAGTGATTGAAGGCGTCAGGGATGGGTAGAGGTAAATGGAGGTAAGGGTGGGTTTGGAGTGGGTGGAGGTAAGGGTAAATTTAGGGTTAATGGAGGGATAGAGGTAAAGGGAGGTAAGGATGAAACAGAAACCTTTTGAAAACAACACATGTGTGACGATGAATAAAACATCCCCTAAATTATCAAAGAGGTAGTTAACAAGTAAATTCACTTGACACAGAAGGAAACGTTAGGTCTTAAACAAAGGGAGTATGTTTACAGCATTATCATCAATTAAAGCGACAGGTGGCCAAAATGTATGTTTCGGACATTGGTTGCATGCAACAAAGTTTTGGAATTGCTAGTTGTTTGCATTCAGCTCTTGGAAATACCAGGATGCGCGTGCTTCAGCTTTGATGGTTTCAAGTTGTCTTCCAAGAAAAAGCACAAAAAAGAAAAATCCACAATCCAAGCGCAAGCAGCATGGAAGTACACTAATCAAGGAATCAATCAGTACTTGGTCCATGCTCATGGAAAGAAAACAAACATATGGCAGCAAAGTGAAGCTCAATTAAAGCCAACAAATGCTGACACGCGCTCACCAATGAAAAAGAAGAAAATAAGAGTGACTATTAAGCCAACCAATGGTAAGTAATGGGCGAGATAACAGCCCCTTTTTTTTTCACGAAACAACAGATCGCTGCAAGCGACAGCACATACTCTGTCTCTGGCGAGAGCAAAAAAGAATCCATTTTAAGCATGTATTGATTGAGAGCAAACATTTTACTAGAAAATACTTAAAACCTTCAATCTTAACCTTTTTCTGACCCGCATTTATGATCATCTTCAAAGTGCATTCATCAACCACTAACATCTTTTAATCAGGAAATGAAGGTCGTTTTTTGCAACAGCAAGTACTATTGCATCCTTCAAAAAAATTAGGATAGAGACTGGTGTTAATGTATGTTGTGACATCTCCAAGCCTTATCATTGCTCGTTTTAGGGCATTCAGCATAAAATTAAATAAAACTTGAGAAACAATGGGGCCGATTCACAGAACTAATATGAGACTAAATCCTAAACTTACTACTTTTGGTATTCACAGAAGGCATTTAGTAGTAGTAAAGTTAGGATTTTGTCTTAAGTTTGACTTAAGACAGACTTAAGACAGACTTAAGACAGACTTAAGACAAACTTAAGACAAAATCCTAACTTTACTACTACTAAATGCTTTCTGTGAATACCAAAAGTAGTAAGTTTAGGATTTTGTCTCAGATTAGTTCTGTGAATCGGGCCCAACGAGTGTAACTAAATTAACCAACAACGCATCTAAACACCATCCTATACAATTGAAGTTTAAAGCAGTGGAGGACCATGAGTAGTAGCTGTCTTTAAATCGATAATTCCCAGAATAAGCAGGCTTTTCTTTGTTTAGCTTACTTTTCAATAAATATAAAACACTCAAGGACTGTGGAATAGTATCCAAACTTGTCCTGAACCCTATTTGGAAAGGAGACAGTCAGACTCAAATAACCATCCAAGCACTCGAAGTCTCAGTGAGATGAGGTTTTCAGATAAATCGGTGTCTTATTCACAAATGGTGGTGGCACTTATTGAGCATGAAAGGATGTCAGCCTTGGCTGGTGACCTTTCAAAGTGGTAATGCATAATTGCTGTCTGGAATAAAGAAATAGTCTGGATTTCTCTTGGAGTATTCTGTAGGCTCTTCCCGAGAAAAGTTTGAAGACATGTGGTAGAAAAGTGTATTACCTGGACAATTCTCACATACATTCGAAATGGCACCCATGAAACTTTGCAGTGTTTTCACAGTGTGCCAAGCAAACATGAATTTCCTCAGATGTGTTGCAGGCTCCATTGTTCTAAGATAACTTTAAGTAAATGGTGACGAAATTGCATTTCCCAGCACGATTCCCCACAGAAACTAAAAAGCTGTAGGTGATACGGGCATTCAGGATAATGCAATTTCAGATAGCCTATCATGTACTTCTACATTTGACTCCCTTTCATTTTCCAATACTGTCCCTGCCAAGTACACTTTCAATCATATGGTAAAGCTGAGAATCTTCTTGGAAGGGACAACATGAAAAATGCAAACATATTAGACACATCTCGCAATTGCTGGCAGTACAATAGAGCTAGTCCAATAAACAGGCTGACTTTGTTCCTATCTGGACCTCTGCTTGCTCCCACTGTGGTTTTACCTCCCCAACTTGGGAGACTAAGGGGCATATTTACGTTCCCTGGCGCATCCCTGCAAATCAGCAGGGATGCGCCAGGGAAAATGCGTCACGCAAGTTTACCCTTGCGCCACCTCCGATGCGCCGCATTTACAATGCGGCGCATCGTGGCGCAATGGTAAGCAGATGCGTGACGCATCTGCCGGTGAAAGGTTGGCGCAGTGCTGAAGTTGTGTCGCAAACTCGACGCAACTCCAGCACTGTGCCAACCTTCCCTATCCCTAACATGGTGCGTCAATCCTTACGCCTGCTTCAAGCAGGCGTAAGGATTTGACGCACCAGCGTCGGAAAAGTGACTGCGTGAAATCTCGTAGATTTCACTGCGTCACTTTTCCGAGGCGTCCCTGCGCCGGAACGCCCCCCCTGCGCAGGAACGCCCACATGAAACCTGACGCAGGTTTCATGTGGCGCAGGGGTTTACTACGTGACGCATCTCCCTAGATGCGTCACGTTGTAAATATTGCGCAACGCGGCGCATGGTTTGCGTCGCCGCTGCATCACATGCGTGACGCAACGGCGGCGCAAAAGTGGCGCAAGGGGCTTGTAAATATGCCCCTAACTTTTCAATAGTTGGCGACCATAATTGAGCTCCCAAACCACTGAAATATTTCTTTACGAATCCCAATTAGGAGGATACCCACCTCTCCTAATTGTGATTTGAAATGAGGTGCAGATTTGGAAATGCTTTTTTGACTGGCAAAAGGGGGGGGTTGTGTATCGCAAAACACTCTTTCGTGGTCACAAAATCAACGATTTTGCAATTTGCAGGGTTTGAGTCTGCTAAAAAGTTTCATACATCAGGTACCTATGTCATAGATAATTATGAAGGTAGCAGATCTTTGCAGTGGCGTATTTAGCGTACTGCCACCTGGGGCGGCCCCTAAGTTTGCCGTCCGGATGCAGGTAAGAGCGTTGAGGGGGGCAGTGGCATAACGAATCTTCAGGGGGCCCCCCTGCAGGGTATGTGGAGGGGCCCCTTCCAGACTCAATCTGGAGCTCTCCAGCCGAAGTGCGGTGCTGAGGGGGCCCCCTGGAGATAGGGGGGCCTCCCGCACCACGGGGGCTGCGGTGGCCTATGTTACGCCCCTGGGGGGGGGTGTCCGCCGAAGGGCAACTTTCTCGAGGGGAGGGGCTGCAAGGGGGGGCAGCCGACAGCCGACTTGTTCTCAGGGCCGGGGGATGGTGGTAGTTGAAAGACACGACTCCTGCCGCCCCCAAAAACAGTGCCGCCCCTAGCTACACCTTTGATCTTTGATAAATTCACTATGTTGTATTATGAGCTGTTCTCTTAGGAACGTTGGTTTCATATTTGTTTAGGTGTGTGTTTAGCCCTTCCATGATCAATTGCCTTTTTGATTTTCTGATTGCTGTTTACAGAAAATTCTTCATTAATTAGTGCTAGTTCTACGGTTATTACTAATATGGTTATGGCATTTATTTTTCTTATTCTGCAGTGCAGTGCTATCGGTCTTTATAATATACTCTATAATGCTGTGAAATGTATCTTTTTGTAAATATATCATATACATGGAAGATTTTAAAAATGCTTGGAAACAGTGTTCAAATATCTGTTTTCATGTCTGAGTTAGTAGCTGATGGGAATAAATATATTTTCAGAGTTAAGATTCAGCACTAAAAATACAATTAATTTCAGTAATAGGTGGTTAAAGGGCTTTCCACTCATTTGAAGGAATAAATGACAGAGCTTGATGACCACCAAAAATAACCACATGGATATGACACTTCATATATTATAAATGCTCACCAAAATGCACAGAAGAATGCCCTAAAGAATGACATGAATGTCCTATGTTCTCGGGCTCTGTAAATCCTGGCTGACAACATCTCTGGCTGTATAAGAAATATTTTAAAGCAAGTACAAGTAAATTACAAACCCACCTAAAAACAAGGTATTGCAGACACGCTAAAGAAAACACAGATTGCTACCCAATTCTTGGAGGAAAAATAAGAGCACTATTGACATAAGATCCTTCTGCACCAATATTTCCCATAAGGACTTAATGGCCACCAGTGGGGAATAACTGGAAAAGCAAGATACACCCGCAGAGATAGTAACACAATCCATCAAATGTTTATCTGTCCAGAACCACTCCACATTTAGAAATGGAATGTGATTTCTAAATATGGTAGCAGAAAAGGGAACAAGGACACAAGTCAGCATGCCTATCTAATAATAACACAACTGTGAAATAGCTTATCACCTGCTACACCACTCATGTAGTATGTAACTCAGTACTGAGTGTTACTGCTATTTACCAGAAAGAATGTTATTTAATTCCACCAAAACACCTACATGAAACTCATCTATTTGATTTTTTTTAAAATAGGGTTATAAAGTAAAATACAAAATTTCCCTAAAAGATCTTTGGATTTAAATCCTCCAGCCTAGACATAAGGGATATGGCATCAGCCAAGCAATATGTTACAAATTTGATATGCTCTGGTACATCAGGTAGGGACCACGAGACACAAGTTTGAGATGGTGATGCTTAAATCACTGCTTTCACCACAGACCTGCAGATGACCAGATCAAAAGCTTAAGCAGAATATCTAGAAAGACTTCCTAGGAATAATATCCTGGAAAGCCAACTTTTGGGGGGAGCCAAGGTTTGACAAATCCTCAATCCTACTTGTGGGTTGAGGCTCAAGGTAATTTAAAGGTCACTTAAAAAACAAGGTCAGAGTGCAGGAGCTGGTCACGAGCCTGGGAAAAGTCTCAGGGCTGGTACAGTACTGTCTAATCTTGAAATTGTTGTTTGGTCCGGAGGAAGTCCTAGGAGGGAAATGGAGACTGCCCTGCAGTAGGAAGTGTTACTGGCTACAGCAAAGGAACACTGTTGGGATATTTAAAAGTTGTCTGCTTTGCACTTCGCAAGCATAGTCACCTCACTCTAGACTCTAAATACATCTACTTTTCATAAACATGTCAGGTCCTATTCACAAAGATAAATTCAGTTGTAAGCATATGTTGATGACAGAATTTACCTTGCACCTGCCAGGAATTTACAAAGGGATTCCTGACAAATGTAAACCCATTTACATAAATGGAGATCTCTGCCACAAATGTGGTAGGAAACTGGTGGGAAAGTGGGTGTTGCAAGTGGTGGTTAGTCTTGGAAGTTTGTGAATGCATCCAAATAAGGACGTTTGTCAACATTAATAAACTTCTTGCCTTCCAGTTCCATCCATATTTTTACTCCAGCCAGGGACTGATGTAAATTCAAGGTGGGACTGGATATGGGGCGGTTTCTCCATTAGGGCTTTGGAGCTGCGCCCCCCTGAAATTCCTACTCAGTCCGATACAAATATTAACTAGATCGATTTATTTAGAGAAACAATTGTATCTCTAAACAAATCGATGTATTTAAGTCTGGGCTGTCTGTCCCAGGCTGCCTGCCCCGTCTCGGAGTGAAGCAGGAGACGAAAGCCAGGCAGTAAATCAACTTTCTGAACTGTGACGCAGGACGCAGGGCTTACTGTTCTAAAGCCCTTCATTGCCATTGCAGTCTATGGCAGTATCCACTATAGGCCAGTGACACTTTTAGTGTCATAATTTCGGGCGCTGGAGTCTCCATCCCTGTGTGTTTTGGTGCCTTGTTCTCAGTAATGGTAAGTGTTAGAATGCTAATCTTCTGTTAAGTATATTATGCTGAGATCCCTCGCCAAGCTAACCTTTCCCACTGTGACACCCCAGGCTCTGGCTGTAGGTCGCTGGCCCCGTTAGAAGTGGAGCTGCTGAATTTGTTCCACCGTGAAATTGATCCAAAAGAGGAGCAGGCCTGGCTTCTTGTTCCCTTGTGAAGTTGATCCAAATATCTGAGTCAAGCGCAACGCAAGAGATATGTGCTTATACTGTATGACATTAAAACTGGCCCTATCTTCATGTCCTTAACAAAATTAATGCCAAATACATGGATTGATTTGCGAACAATGAGTGTTAAAAACGTTAAGGCAATGCATATCAGCGAATTAGTTCCTCTGTTATTTCACATTTTACTTAATCTTGCCTTCCTCAAGAGTTAGCTATTTAATCATGTTGTGTTTCTGTATTTTTTTCTGTGCATTCTTTGAGCCGTGCAAGGTGTTTATTATGAGTGGCTTTGATTGAGAGCTCTCATGCTGATGCTGAAGCCAAAGCAAAGTGCTTGTCAGTGGGTTGGCCTCTATGCAGAGCACACAGAACAATGGTCATGTATTCCAGTTGTAATTGCAGTTCTGTGGAAATGTGTGTGAAGGGGGTGCACAGATGGCAAATAATTACAGGGCAAAAGCAAAGAAAATAAATTGCAGCGTATGTTTGGAAGTGGTGAAGTGAGGGAGATGCGAGGAAGTGCAGTCGGGGAAGAGTGAAAACAGGGTGCTGAAGAGGAAAAAGAGGAGGTTGAAGATGTGCAGACAGACGAGATGTGCAGAGAAAAAGGGCATTCATATCTAACATAAAGTGCGCATAACTGAAGGCCAAAACCCCTTCCACAGGCCTCAATACTATTGTAATTTCAGAATTTAAACATTTTCAAGGTTAATTATTTATAACAAATCCTTGTTGTTGCTCATTTATCTTAAACAATTAACAACATTAACCGAGCTAATTGTACTGACAAGTTTTAGGTGTAGGTCAGTTGTTGTGTTATATATCTGGATGCAATTACATCTCAGAGAGAAACCAAAATACCGGTTAGGTAGCACACTATGGGAATCACAGAAATTTATTTTACATGTTCACTTTTAGAGAGCCCCCACATTTTTCATTCCACTTAAGGACCTGTCTTCACATATTTCTATATGACTGTATGCAGTCAGCAACTGTGGGTCCTTCCCGAAGCCTGATTAGAGCATTTTCTTTCAAAGTTGATGCTGCATGAAGTGCAAGACACTGGGCAAGCATGCACTTTAAAAGGTTGAAGTTGTCGCGTTGTACAATTTGCACTTTACAGTAACTGTTGAACGTATTAATGCAGTTAGATATAGGACAGTTTTTAATGTGTTTAATATTTTAAGAGTCTATGTTCCCACTGCTTTATAAGCCTTGCTTTATCGCTAAATGAATTTGCTTTAAAATGTACCATTTTCCAATCTTTAAAAAATAATTTTCTGGAGGACCCATCCTGGACCCCACGTTTGTACATCAAGCTTGCTCGCGTCGCTCACTACATAAAGTGTCATACCAAACTGTTACGCCCACCACTTTAAAATGTCACAAGCCGGCACTGGAATGGATCACCCCCAGAATTGATACAGGTGCAGGTGAAGGGTTTCGCCACAGGGAAAAATTATTTCGCCGTTGAAAAATAAGACAGGATTTTCATCAGGACAACAAATAGACAAGGTAGTGACCTGACCCAACTAATGAGGTCTGTCCTTAAATGATTGCATGAAGTTAGAATCATACAGTCTTGCAATTTCAAAAACCGCTAAATTGTGGGCTCACTGCCTGTGCCGGCTCAAAGCTCAGAACACACTGAGAGATACCTCATTAGTTGGGTCAGGTCACTACCTTGTCTATTTGTTGCCCTGATGGAGACCGTGTGAAACTTAGGGGCCGATTCCGATCTCGGCCGGTAGGGCTCCGAATCGGATTCGGCATAACCGGATCCGATTCGGAGCCCTATTTCCCGACCGATTCGTACGCGCGTCCGGACGAGCGAGTACGATGCGAAATCGCCGACCGACTCGTTCGGGCGTCCCAACCACTCCGACCGACTCGTTCCCGGGTCGAACCGCACCGACCGACTCGCTCGGACACGACTCGCACCGCGCAATGGAGACGTTCCTCGGCCGGGTAACTACGATGCGCGCCGTGAGCAGTCCGACCGACACGCGCCGCCCGGCTCGAAAGAGCAGTCGGAGCCATACTTCGGGGGTCCGTGTCGGACCCCCCTGTATGCGTAGCCGCGCGAGTTGCACACAGGGGGGACCCATGGGTCCCCCCTACCTGTGCGTTTACGGCACGAGTCGCTTCGCCGCGTACCCGCTGTAGGGGGCGCCCTTGTTTGCCTCGCACCCATTGAGGCAATGGGAGCCCGCGTACGCGTTGTACGACCGGCTCACATTGACTTCAATGGGAGTCCGACCGACTCGAGTCCGATAGCATACGGACGCATCGTACTCGTTCGGTCGGGCTGCACGGGTCCGATTCGGTCGGAAATCTCTCCGGGTCCGGCTCGGTCGGAGAGATTTCCAGCCCGAATCGGAATCAGCCCCTGAGTCTTAGGGGTCGAATCGTCGGTTAATTATGTTCCACCTATTTCATTTATTGATTGGACTACACAAATAAAATGGAACATATGATTGGGTTTTATGGGTTTATTTGTGTCCTATAGGTGTGAATCTTTGTGTATATAGTGTAAATATTGCTGTATGATTTTGTTTGCCTCACTTATTTGTTCAGTTACACTGCGCCGTCATTTGGAGTAGTTGTATTGATTACCACAGTTGGACAGACCGTCTGTGTTCTGTACTCATGTTTTGTAATATTCTCACCTAATACAAAATATTGATTATTAATGAAATTGAGTTGATTTTTGATACTTGGCCAAATGTATCTTGTTTAAGTCTAATTTTAAATGATTCCTAGGGGAACACTGTTTTCTACGATCTTGCTACACATGTTCCTTAGATTATTGGGTGACCCTCATCTCTGATGCAAACTTTCTAAAAGTGTAATTTTCAAAATTCTAATCAGCACTCGACTTTACCGTTATATAGGGTTTTTCATTACAATTCCCAAAGACACCAAACATGAGATAGCTACCTACTTCCAATTGGAAATTACAGCGTATTACATGTAATAAGGAATCCCCAATGTTATCCTATGGGAGGGGTAGGCCTCACTGTAGTGAAAAACGAATGAAGGAGTTATTCACTACTAGCACAGTTAAAATGTTAAAGTACATGTCCAAGCTGTAAATTACACAGCGCTGTGCCCACGGGGAACCTGGGGCCTACCTTAGAGGTGACTTATATGTTATAAAACGGGAGTTTAAGGCTTGGCAAGGGAGTTTTATTGCCAAGTTGACATGAAAGTTTAAAACTGCCTCTTTAACATTTTTTTTTAATTAAGTAAAAAGGTCAAGACATATAATAATACAATATATTAACACAGTCTATCACCGCGACGGCGTTACCGATGGACAACATAATTCATTGTTACTCAAATTTGATGACTACTAAAAACTTAGACAATACTTCATTTCATCATGACCAGACAGGCTTAAAAAAAACATGACTCACTCAGGTAGATAGCTCTATACCTCTGAAAAGATTTAGCAGACACATTCTTGCAACATATAAACTCTCATACTGCTTCACCCGTTTGATCTTATTTAACCATTGACTAGAACTAGGTACCTCCGCTGATCTCCACTTTTGTAATATTAATGATCTAGCAATCAATGAAGCGACAAACACAAATTGTTGTTGCCATACTCTGATATCGCTTCGTTGAAAAATCATTCCAGATAAAGCCCCATAGGGATCTGGTGGTTATACGGTCAGCTAGAGTTTTTGACTAATGAATCCACACCGGGACCCAAAAACAAAAAAGACGCGGACATGTAAAGCATTAATGCAGCCAAACACCATTAACGTTAGCACACCTAAAACATGCTGTTGAAGATGCTGGATACATCTAATGAATAAGATGTGGAGTGCGAGATAACAAACACTCGCTGAAGAAGGACATTCTTCTGTAACGTTGGGGAACTACCAGCACACGAGTTGCCCCATGCTCAGGACCCATAGGCTCACTATACGGGAGATCATTCTCCCAGTATATAAGGTGTCACCAGCTGCCTGGGCTTCAGCTTGCAGCCTCAGGCCCTCAAGAGTTGGGCACTCTTTCTGTGCCTTGCAGAACTTCTCCCTGGCGGGTCCTGCCTCTGCTTGCCATCCTGCAAACTCAGGCAGCTCATCAAAGGAGGCAATGTCCTACCCAGTAGGCTCTATGGCTGCCTCCTCTAGCACCCCATCCACCTGTACTGTGGGACTTTCAGCGGCTGAATTCTTATGCTCCTTACCCTTCTCTTTCCAGGCACTGTCTGGGCCAGCCTTTCAGACGCCAGACCTTCTTGACTCCTCTCCTGGGCAGCTTTGTACCTGGTGGTCACACAGATCCACTCAGGCAACCCTAACATTTCCAGGTGCGACCTGAGCTCTACTTACTTCCAGGCAGCGTGCTGCAGGTCATTCCCTAACAGACAGTCCACAGGCATTGCAGACCTCACAGCAACTTTCAGAAGACCTGAGACACTCCCCTCACTCAAAGGGAACTAGAGCCACAGGGTAGTTGTATTCCAGGTAGTCTGCTACCACAACCTGGTGGAATGTTTTGGGTATCACCTGCTCTGAGGATACCAAATAACACCTGGCATTAGTCATACTGACTCCTGTATCCCTCAGAGCCTCCACCATTAATGGTGACCCATTGCTGGTGGTCAATTGATGGTGACCCACTACTTATATTTTGAAGTATTGAAGGGCATGTGGGCTTTGTGAACCAACTCCTTGTCACCCAGGACACTAGTGTAATCTTTCTTGTCTCCCCTACACTAACTGGTGTGATCTCTTTCCCAGGCACTACACTGGCATCCCCTGTGCATGTCAACCACTGGGGGTATACCCTCTTGGAGTCCTTGGCATCTGCCTTGACATGCCCATAATGGTAGCACTCATAGCACTTAGGGACAAACTTTCCAGTATTCTTGTCTATGAAGCCTTTCTTTTGGTGGCCAGATTGGATTTTGGCCCCTTTATACTGTGAACTGTTTTGGATGCCTTGAGAGAACTCCTTAATTTTATTTTGACCTCCTCCCTCTTTCTTCTGTTGGGAACCCTGACCACCCTTTTGGGAGTCCCCTCAAGACGCCTTCTTAGACACTCTGGTGCTGACCCAAAAGTCTACCTCCTCAGCAAGCTTCCTGGGATCAGTAAGCCTGCTTCCACTAGGTGTAAAACAGATATTGAGCATGTGCTCCCTCAAAATTAGGTTGCATAGCCCAGCAAAATCAACCACTTTGCTGCTCCTCAACCAGCCCTTCAGTGCCTTGCTGGCATAATCTAAGAAGTCCACCCAGGACTGGTTTGGGAGTTTGTGACTGTCCCTGAACCTCCGACAGTACTGCTCAGAGGGTCAGCCCAAATTTAGCAACAAGTATTGCTTTCATGGAGGCATACCTTATCTTATATGATCCTCTGCCTCTAGTGTCAGAAGTGCATCCCTCACCACTGTGGTCATGTGCTTCCACAGGCTATCCCCCAGCCCCCCAGTACTCCTACGGGAACCTGTGTAACTTGACAGCAACTTCATATGCAGCAAATCACATGTCTATATAATATCCCACCCCATAGTTAGGCACCAGATTCTGTGGTATGCTGACCCTCACTTCTCCAGCAGACACTGTTGGTACGCTATTAACAATACTATTCTCCAGGCACACAGAAATAAGTTGAGATCATGGTTTCAATAGTCCTTTTATTCCTTAAATTGTTATACGAGGCCCTTGCCAACACGTGTTTCATCTCAAGCTGTTGTTGTCACAGCAGACTTCTTCAGGGCAAATTTTCGGTCTCTTAATGAATTCTATCTCGTTTCGGTGAGGTCCTACCAACGGTTGTCAAATCAGACTCAAGTCAGCCTACCGTTGTGTGTAGGGCTAATATTTGATATAAGTGAAGTATTTAATCACAAGGTGTAAGTGCTCCTTCAGGTAATGGGTCCGCCGCGAGTAACGGCGACAAGTGTTGGTACGCTGCCACTATTGCTGGATTCTGAGCTTTGTCTTGTTTTGATCTCTAGTTCTTTCAGGCTCCGCTCATGCTCCAGCAACATTCTCTTTTCTACCAAGGCTATATTCAGCCTTGTCATCTGTTTTCAGTTTGGCCATTTGGAGCTGAAACTCCCTTTTTGCTTTCCTGTCCACCAGCTCCTCTGGGGACAAGTTCCTAGAAGACACACTGCTGCCTGCCCTCACACTAGGTTCGTTCTCAGTGGATAAAAGGACTCCCTCCTCTGGGAGTTCTTGCTCAGGGCACACAACCATGTCATCCTCCATCCCCAAATCAAGTTCTCCTTCATCCAAATCCTCCACATTAGGATCCTCATCCTCAGTGTCCTCATGGTATTGCCCCAAGTCACTTCTTCATAGGCCTGGAGAGCTATCTGAAGGTCCAGCTTTGTGCCCTTCTTCCCTGCACGTAACCCCCCTCTCCTTGTAGAGTTTCTGCAGCTCAGCCCTGCTCAGGTTATCCACATTGAGCCTCTCCACTTCCATGATATAAGTGAAATCGGTTGGGAAATTAAATTTAGAAAAAAAGGAAAACCAGCCAATCAGAAAGCTAGGGAGAGTTTAAAAAGGCTCGAATTGATCTTGAATTATTAATGATATGGTAGTGTAACACAAAATTACTGTATGGCATTGCACAAACACAAGTCCAAATTCTCATTGCTGATCACCAGTGTAAGAAATTGGGTCATTGGTTGACTGAGATGTGAGCCCTGGTCAAGCGACAACCACAATCCTTGTCAGGGTGAGACACAAGCCTACCCTAAATCAACCAGTGCTAAACACTCTGGTAGGCTGGCACAGAGCAGTCAGGCTTAACTTAGCGGCGATTTGTAAACTATTTGTACAATACTTCAGACAGTAAGAAAGTGAAATCTCTACACAGAAAGGATTCCACACCAAGTTAGAAAAATACAGTACTTTTTAATTAATAAAACATGACCAAAATGACAAAAATCCAATCAGTAAAATGAGAAATATGTAATTTTAAAGATTTTAGTGAAAATAGCGCCAAGAAGCACAAAGCGCCAACTGTGGATATCGGGTTGCGCTGGACCGGCACAAAGTCACACGTCCGGACTGACCGCGATGGAGTCCGGATGGCTACAGGGACCCAGGTAAGCCCACTGAATACCTTAAATCCTGATTTGCAGAGCGTTGCGAGGATCTTCGTCAAAGATGCATCGCACAACTTAATCGATGCGTCGGTTCCAAGATGCAGCGAGGTCATTATTGCAGAGGATCCTGTCGACGAGGGCTTGCGATGCGAAGTCCGGCGTTTTGGATGCGTCACGCAGTTGGGGTGACAACTCGGTTCCAAAAAACTGTGAGGATGCGATGCGGAGTCCGTCATCGTCATCTAGGCTGCCGTCAACAAAGGATGTGAGGGCCTGCTCCGAGGATGCGTCAGGCTGCAGTGTTTCTGAGGAGCTGCAGTGCAAAGCAGATCTTTGCGGCAGTTCAGATCCACGCAGCAGCGGCAATGTGTCAGTTCTGCTCTGGGTGTGGCCGATCAGCAGATGGGTTCTACAGGATCCACAGGGGCTGGTAGAGCACCGTAGGCCCACTTTCAAGAGTCCAGGACTCGCATGGCACCACTTGGCAGGGTAGACTCACCGATGGCCAGGTGCTAGTTTTAAGGTTGTTGGAGCCTTCTGTCCCTGAGGCATTTTACAAAATGCTTGAAAAGATGGCTGTAACAGATCAGTACGAATTTACAGTGGCCATCGTTGAATGCATTTTGTTTTATTTTAAAGACTCTTGTTCAAATATGTCTGACTCGGATGCACATGGATCCGTGGTGGCCATCTTTCATTGAGATTTGTTAAAAATAAAAAACCTCATTTGGAGAGCCACTTTGCCTCACCATCTTGGAACAGTCAGAAATGTTTTTTAAATTGCCACCCAATGATAACAGCAGGGGTCGAAAAAAATTATAAGGAAACAGAGGGAGCAAGAGGACTCTCCCGGTGAGATGGGAGGGGGTCGGAAGAGAGGGGCATGAGGTAGGATGTAGAGTAGGGACAGAGAAGGAGAGAAAGTAGCCCATAACATGCCCTGAAAAGCAGGATCTAGTGTCAGCAGTAGAAAGATACATCATCCAGTCAAAATACTGCAAGACCAAAATGCTCCTCGGTGTGACAAACACAAGAACAGAGTTAAAAAAAAAAAAATTAGGAGCAGGGAAGTGAAACAGATAATGGGCTGACTTAAAGCCCACTTATAGGTATCTGTAATGTGTTGGAAACAATAGGTCTTGCGAACAGACAGCTGTCGCCTAGACCTAATGAAGTTATTAGTGTTCGTGTCCTGAAGAGCGTTGTGCATAGAAAAGTTATGCAATCAGTAATCATGCACAGTAACCTGCTGTGTTTCAAAGTTTTGGAAGTTCCATGGAAGCAAAAAATAAATGATCTATTCTAATGTAGTAAAAAATTAGCTCGGAATGCATAGAAAAAAATGCATGGATGTTGTCGAAATTAAACTTGAACATTTTCCAAACTTCAAGAAGGGCAAATATTGGGATCATCACAAAACAATGCAGGCGAAAAAAATGGTACACCTGTAATGTTAATATGGTAAATCTGGCTGCAGTTTGGGAAAGGGGAGACTTGATGCCAACATGAGCTGGCCTAACTCTATGGCAGCAACGTCCATGGCACATAGATTTAGATCTATGTTTATAGGCATGTGCCAGTGATTTGAATGGCTTAGTTTATATAGAGGCCATGGTTCAATGGCCTTAACAGGCAGCCTTTCAACAAATAGCCCTGTTGAGGTTGGAGTGTGCTGTACTCTCACGTCAGAGTATTACATTAATATAGTTAGCAGGTTGGATTATAAAACCACATCTTTTTTGCATTGTGCTCTTGGAACATGTTGATCAACCTCTGAATCTCATTAAAGCAAGAACAAAGTGAATTTAACAGGAGATGTTTGAAAGCATAGTCTTTAATAAAATGAGCTTCCTGGAACCCTTTCATGCTCAGTGGTGTGCATGGGGTGCTGTTGTGCAGATTCTGACCTACGAGTGACATCATTTTGGTCCTCAGGAAAATGGACAGTGCATTGCTGCAATCACCAGACTAAGCCTGTAAAGTTACAAATGTTTTAGAAACGTCTTCAATGTTTCATGAAAAATTACTTAGTGACCCATTTTTAGGAAACCAGGTTTTGTCCTGGAATTACCCAACGCCCAGAATAACCAACATCACATGCATCAATAAATCCTGGGGGGTGGGGGTGGAATTGGAGTAGAGAACCTCAATTACAGCTTAGTGGGGAATAGCTGACTTACATTCTAAATAAATGAGTACAAGCAAACTTATAGCTAAAAAAAACAATATGTAAAGCCACTTTGCTGGCCATGTAAACAGAGAGATCAAAGAGTGGACTGAAAGAGCCGGGCCTATTAATTCTGGAACTTTTCTAGAAACACACTCCGATGGTTCTTTTTAGCAGCATGAAAGTGTGAAGGGGAGAAAATCATTAATACACAGTTAATTTAGAAAACTCTCCTTAATACATAATAACACAAGGACAGTGGAGGAGTGTTAGTTGAATTTATTACAAAGCCAAAAATAACTGGACATAGACACACCTCAACACGAGAGTGTAAAAATACAAAGGAAATTACATGAAGCCAAATTTACGCACCCAGTTCAGAATGTGCAACATGAACAAAGCTATTAACTCAAGAAGTAAGATACAGGAGATCAAGAAACAAGAGTCTAAATTTCCCTGCATCAAGGGTTGTTAAATAAAGAGCCTTTGAATCTATCCCTTCTCTATCGATAACCTGACATCCCTACGTTAAAGAGCAAGCATTTTGAATAAGGAGAAAAGGGTGTCAGTCGTGGAGTCTTCCTAAGAATTCTCTCCACCGTTTGAATGGGTCAAGCAGCATGAAGCCACTATTGCAAGAGAAAGAGCTCGTTCTGGGATGCTCCCTCTCCAAAGGCAAGTAAGATGTGGGCACTATCCCTACTTCCAACAAACAAGTATCCACAGGTAGGATTCCCAGAATGCACTTCCCGCATGTACTTCACAATAGGTACAGTCATAAGCGTACTTTTACATGGTGTCCTCCATGTACATCCTTTGCAACAATTCGACCTTGGTTCCCCATGCTTTCTACCGTGGGTAACCAACTCTTCCCTTTATCGCCTCTGAACCATGTAACTTCTTCTCTCCTTGCCTGGCTGCTAAAACAAAGACATTTATTTGCCTACAAGGATGCTTCTCCACCTACAATGTAAAACGTGAGAAAGAACAGCTTCCACAGTGCACATGAATTTCGAAATATTAATCCTAAATCGAGGGCTTGTCAGGGGCTTGACTTCAGGCCTACAACTTAGGCTAACATAAGAATACATTCATTAAGCATTACGACATTGCAAAATGAGATTACATTTCAATTAGCACATTTACAAAATTATGGAAAACATTATTATTAAAACACCTATCACATGAGTAGTGTCAAAGCATCATAACACAGTTTCTTCAGGTTAACGGTTCTGCTAATTACATTTACTTCCTAAGTTAGTTTCTTATACTACGTGCCAGTAACCAAAATATAGTAAAAACAACAATTGGTCCTGAGTTAACGCTTTGAAACACCCAAAGAGGCAACCGACTCTAGAAATCCATTCAATGAGTCATCAGAAAGGTTTTTTTCAACAAATAGAGGAGTAAAACACTCTACAGCAATACACCAGAGGGAAAGACAAAAAACAACTGAATTATGAAGACAAAGAGCCAGATGTATCAAGAATTGCATTTGCGAACCTTAAATAGCGAATTTTACCGATTCGCTATTTAAGAAAAGCAAAATGCAATGTATGTAGGATTTGCAAAAAAAATTGCGAATCCTACAAATATTAATAGCGAATCTCAAATTGCGATTCGCTATTAAGGAATACCTTCCCATTCATTCTCATGGGCCTCTAGGCCCGTAGGAGTGAATGGGAAGACATTCGCAATTTGCGAGTACCAAATAGATACTCGCAAATTGAGAATGCAATTTCAAGGGTGATAGGGGGGCCAAAAGGCCACCCTGTTGCACCCCCTAAAAGGTAAGTGTGCACATATGGCGCACATACATGCCTTAAGGGCATGTATGTATGCCACATGGCACCTTGAAAAATGCAAAAAAGTGCATTTTTCATGGAAATCGCACTTGAAGTTGGTGGTAATTTGCGATTTCTTAAAGGCAGGTCGCAAATCTTTTTGGCTTCCTGCATTTCATTTAAGGAATCACAAAATTATTATTATTCAATTACCACCTCAATGTGGTGGAAGTTGATAATATTGGATTTTCAACCGCCTACATTCTTGTTTAGTTTCTGTTGGTTGGCGGTTCTGATTTGCAACATTATTCATGTTGCAGACCGCCTTTTCAATGAGATCTGTGTAAGGATTTAGTCCATTCCCATATTACGGATCACCCATGTATTGGATTGCCCTTGCGCTTTCAGGCACCAACCTCGGTAAGTGTCTCCATATTCTTTTCCTTTATGATATTACACACACCAGAGAGACGGGCTCTAACTACATTTTACTATGTTTAGGTTGTCTTTTTATTGTCCTGATGAAGACCCGCATGCGAAGGTCCTAAACTACCTTCAACGCCTAAGACGGGTCGAAACGTTGACACTCCTTATTCCGTGGCCTGGAATACATTATGCTAGTCCTTTCGGAAGTTGGAGGATGCATTCTAAAACAAGCAAAATGGACATATAATAATATACTACAACGGTATTGTAAACAGGCCTCAGAACATTGGCTTTGTTATCTTAGAACCATTTCAACCAGTGTTGTTTAGGTATAAATTATGGTACTTTGATTTTCAATTGTTTCCTTTCTGATTTTCTTTTTTTCCCTTCATTCACTTTGCACAAGAGCACTTTTTCTGCACCTTCTATTTGGACAACCGTCTGTTGCCAAATGCTTTATTAATTATGCTCAGTCTACCATGACTATATAAAAAGATTTTGTCTTCAGAATTCAGTTGTTTTTTTGTCTTTCTCTCTGGAGTATTGTTGTAGAGTGTTTTACTCCTCTATTTGTTGAAAAAACATTTCTTTTGACTCATTGAATGGATTTCTAGAGTCAGTTGCCTCTTTGGGTGTATTAAAGAGGTACGTCAAGACCAATTGTAGTTCTTACTGTATTGTTCCCAGGTCCTTTGACGCATTCTGGGAGTACTCCATCAGTATTTAATAGTAACTAAAATGTCATGTTAATACATTAACGCTTTTGCGCTTTTCTATTAGGTTGGTTTGGCGCATGTACCCTTTGGATAGTATGGCAGGACAGATGTGGCGAATTCCCTAACCAATGATGGTGAGTCACACATCTTTGTACTAATTCACATATGTACTAAATAGTGGTATGTTGTCCAGTGCTTTGACTCATGAGCGGATATATTGCATTTCTATTCAACCTAGTATTCTATGCACTGTCTAAATTGCACTTGCTTCATTGTAAATATTGCATGTTGTTTTTTTGTCTCACCGCAGGTTCCACGGTGAATCTACTGAACAGCAGGACCACTGGTTCAGTATAACACACCGTTAATACTGCACATTAATTTTTACATGTGCTTGTATTTTCACTTAGTTGCAGTAGCTGTACACTCGACCCTGATGAAGGCCATGACACTCTAAACAGGTCCCCAGGCCGAACCATGTTGGTCATACACTAACACAGAAGCCTCTAATGACGGCAGCTGTGTTATCAGCTATTTGTTTTTAATCCTGTCACAAGGTAGCCGATTAAAGTTGTTACATAGCTAACCTTGTAGCCAGTTTTAATCATGTTCACATTAGCACTGCACTTTTCATTAAGCACACCAAGCTTAAATAGGGTTTTAGTTCAACCCGCCTCATCCATACCAAAACATCCCTGTGCTCCTCCCTCGCAGCGAGGGGGTTGTAGCCCGCGTAGAGACTAGGTCTTTCACGTGAGGAGGCACCCCTATGATGAAGCATGACACCTTTGGTGTGTGAGGGGAACCGTCCTTAAAGGGTATCCCCCTCCGGCACATGGTTGAGTAGACCTTGTTGCACTTTTCACTGCTCTATTTTGGACCCGTGGCCTTTTTTTTGTGTTTTGATATTACGAGTGGGGAGGTGGCCCACGCAGGTCCTTAAATCTCCAGCCCCCCTAGTGTGTATCCAATACATTAACGCTGTCACAATCCTAACACTCACGTTTACATGAGACAGGATTTTAGACGGGTGCGCTCTACACATGATTATAATGCATCCCTACAGATGAATAAATGCAAATACGAAATTTCTGCCCCATCACATACATATAGCTAAAAAAACAATGGGTTAAGCCGCTTTGTCATGTAAATGGAGAGATCAAAGACTGGACAAACATAATAAATTATTTGCAGTTCTGCAGGGGAAAGGGTGGTGCTAAGAACCTTACACATCTTAGTGTCTCAAGAAAAAGAGGCAAGATGAGAGGAGGCCTACAGACCCCTGTCAATGCTAAATCTCGATGCTAAATCTCGACTACAAGATCCTCAGCAGGATCTTAGGGCCCGATTCACAAAGTTAAACCGAAACGAAAGTCTAACTTTACGACTTTTGGTATTCACAAAGGGCATTTACGAGTAGTAAAGTTAGACTTTTGTCTCAGTTAAACTTAAGCTTTGGTCTTAAGTTTAACTGAGACCAAAACTGAGACAAAAGTCTGACAAAAGTCTAACTTCACTACTCGTAAATGCCCTTTGTGAATACCAAAAGTCATAAAGTTAGACTTTCATCTAAGTTTACCTTTGTGAAAGAAGCCTTTAGCACCCAGACTTCTCCCTCTTATGCCCAGACTAATACACCCTGACCAATCAAGGTTTATACCTGGCTGGAACACAGCACTTAACATCTGTCGTCTCCTGGCGGCGATGGAAGCAGAGCTCTATGGTGGTGATGATGCAGCCATATTTGCTGTCAAAATTGAAAATGCCTTCAATAGCCTTGAATGGGGTTTTCCATATGAGGTCATCAATCAAATGGGCCTGGGGTCAGAGTTTTTAGCGTTGACCCGCTTGTTATATACCAACCCAACATCCCAGAATGGCCAGCCTATACGGATTGCCTAAAATTCATAAAAGTGAGACAAACCCACCATATAGACCTATTGTTACAACTATAGGTTCAATTACAGAACCAGTGTCGAAATACCTGGATGCAATTCTTTGGTCTTATGTAAATCATACACCAGCATACGTCCAGGGTACAAGACATATCATCAATCTTGTGGAGGGTACTCCATTCAATTCTGAACAGCAATGGCTGGTCACAATGGACATTGCAAGCCTGTACTGCAATATACCCATACAGGGGGCTCTGCAAGCAGTCAAGTGGTTTATTCAGACCATGAATATAGACTGCGATGAGATCTTCATCATTGAATGCCTTAGTCCTTGTCCTTGAGGAAAACGGGTTTGAATTTAATGGCCAACTGTACAAACAGGTAAAGGGTGTCAGTATGGGCGCATCTTGTGCCCCTAAGGTGGCCAATATCTATATGGCCCAATTTGAAAACACATTAATTTACAATGAAATAGCTCCGTTTTACGAGTCAGTTATGAAGTGGTCGCGCTTCATAGATGATATCTTCTTCATATGGGCAGATACTGAGGACATCTTGGCAGAATTTTTATCATGGCTTAACTTATGTGACAATAACATCCATTTCACATTTAACTTTAGCAATATCCAGATTGAATTTCTGGATATCATCATTAAGCATGTAACAGGACAGTTGGCGGTTGATCTTTACACTAAACCCACAGCACGCAACACTCTATTACACTATGATAGTTTCCATCCCTCGTCCCAAAAGAACAGTATACCCTTTGGCCAATTTTTGCGTCTCCGCCGAAATTGTACCAATATTGATGACTTTGATGCCAAAACAGTTGTGATGAAGGATAAATTCTTGACACAAGGCTATCCCCATAGACTAGTGAGAGATTCTTATAAGAGGGCCATATATTACGATAGGCAGCATCTTTTAACAAACAACAAGAAAATTAACACCTCAGAATTAGTCTTTGTTACACAACATTCTATGATGAATGAACAAATTTGTCAAATAATCTGCTCAAATTGACATATACTAAATGCCAACAAGGAACATCAAGACAAAACCACTTTTTGCAAATCGCAAAAACAGTAATCTAAAGGATTTAGTGGTTAGGTCGCGTATGCCCCAAATGTAACAGCCAGTACAGCGAAGTATTGATGGGCTACAGCCAGTTACAGGTAATTTCAAATGTGGCACCTGTAGGGACTGCCCCTTGGCATTGGAGACAGTTAGCCTGCAATTTAATGGACAGACCATTACCACAAAAGGGATGACGAATTGCAAAACAAAAAATATAGTATATCTATTAATCTGTCCATGTGGCATGGGATATGTGGGTGAGACGGCACGTACCCTAAACATACGCCTAACAAAGCATAAATCAGCTATTCGTACCAGAAAAACTGCAGCACCCATGGCACAACATTATATTGAAATGAATCATACAGCAGACGATATCCAATGGTTTATTATTGAAAAAATTCAACACAAACAGGGTCAAGATTCTGAATCCGTAAGAAAATGACGTGAGGTCTATTGGATCTTTGTATTGGACACCTTTAAAAAGGGCTTAAACCAGGAGATACCCTGGGAACAAGTGAGAAAATTCAATCAGCGATAGTCCTTAAAGTTGGTGGCTTATCTTAAGGAATAGTGCGAAAGTAGATACATCTATGCTTACCAGCATATAAATTGCTGGGTGTTTTCCATCACCTCTTGGCAATATTTTACTATTGCCTGCATAGATTGTACATTTACGTTCACTAATGGCACATATATATGCAATATGCCATCATATCTACTACAGAATGTATATTTATCTTTATTTATGGAAATTATTGGACCAATAAGCCATATGAGATAAGGCAGAACATAAATGTACACAATAACTTTGATACTCACCTCTGTGGATCAGCTGTTGAATCGGTCATGAACCAAAATATTTTATGGTTGGTTTTGAGACGTTGCGGCTTTCATCATAACACTAGGGAGCATGGCTGTTTTTACAGTTTTGCTTGGTAGTGGACAACTCGGTGATTGTGACCTCCTAATTAATAAATAATCTAATGGCATCTAGGTTGTCTTTATGACAGAATGCCAGATTCCGGACCATACATAACATAGTGCAACTTGTTTTATTATTATATTTATTTTCATTTTTTTTATTTTTCCAAAATAGATCCCATTTAGTATGGATAGTATTAGGATGGCTTCAGTATATATAAATATATGTACACCTATTCAAGATGGCGACTCATTTTTAGTCCGCCCGCTATCCCCGATCCTTTACTTGGCCGCTTTCTATTTTCTGTTTGAAACGTGCACCTGGAGTGAGAATTATGTTACGTTCAGCAGCGTATGCTTTCACACCTGGCCGTTGGATTTAAAAACCCGGGTAAACCACGTCTCGAGTTTTATCGATCAGCTACCCTGAGACGTACGGCTATCCATAACGCTGTGTGAGTAAGAATCCATTTCTTCTTTCTATTTGCCCCCAGCATACTACCAGCTTGTTATGATACCTTGGGCATTTGTTTCATTAGGTGAGCACAGGTCGGTACTCAGGACGACGGGATCCCATTCAATCAAATTGAAGCACATATTTAAATAACGGCCTAACATCATGTTTAAGACCCATAGTAAGTACAAAATTGATGCCATTCTGGATATTAGGTTTAAATAGGCAACCACATAGACGAGGGATTACCTACTAAAACTTATAATGATATTATTTATTCTGTCATCAGAGTCTCATACCCTATAGCGCCGATGACGGAGTGTGCCATTTTAAGACACTTGATTCAATCGAGGTCATGACTGCAATTAATGCCAAGGAGCTCTAAAATTTGAAGATAATACCGGTATATCATAATAGTAAGTATTTTTGTAGATCTCACAATGAGAGCTAAATCATCAGCACATTCTGGCACAATCAATCAAAATATGGCAAGAAACCTTATCTCTAATCAAGTGATATAGAAATCGAACATACTGCCATATAAATTAGAATTTAGCTATAACTGATAGGGTTGCATAGCTTATATATAACTATAAGTGACCTGGAATTGTTCCAATCTCTCTTTTACGATAAAAGTGATATCTTATATATTTCTGCAGTCTAGCAGCATTTGCAGGAAGCGATACTAGGAATCTAAGTACTTGGCATCCACAAGAGTCCTGATAACATTGCACAGGTATTGGAAAAAACCTGTCTTATTGAAGACCCTCTTAATATATAATGCAGGTATCATCGACCATCATGGGTAGTAACATATATTAATAAAGAGTTGTATAACCATGCAGTCATTTATAGTAAAAACCTTTCTTCCGTCTCTTGTTTTATGTCCAACATAAATAGGTAATCCCTAGGAAAGATCCAGACAAGAAAAAGCGGCTATACCTTAAATAGCCATCTTTGACACAGTAATAGGTAATTTTGCCTTCCCGCATCCATTTCTATATGTATCAAACACTGGACTAGCATGGGAGTTTACCCACTGGATGACATCACGAGTGATGCATGCCTAATTCACTGATAAAGATCGCACAAAGCTTTAACTCACGTCACTTTGGTTCTTTCTGCTAAATCACTCTCTATCTCTTTGAGCTTAAGGTATTCTCTAGGTAATCGTTTTAAATAAGCATGCTAATTAGCATTTTTAGCACACATAGCACAACATAGTTTTGTGTGGTACACCCTTTTAATTCTCTCTCCTTCCTGTTTCCCCCCCTTATTGTACTTAACGCAATTAATCAAGACAATCTAATTCTAGACGTTATCAATCATCAAAATGAATTATGGGCAACCAACAAATATATGTGCACACATATCCTTATTTGTGTTTACTATGTGTTCCATACAGTGAAAGTTGAGACGGTCCCCTGACAAAGGCACCCCAGCCGAAACGCGCGTAGTTCTTATCTACCGCCAGCCTTCTCTTTTTTCTACGATTACATTGGATCTCCCCGCTTATTTATACTGTGTAATGAAACAAACTATCAGAATACCTAGGAATGTTAATTGAATTGGTTCTCATGGATACACGTTTGTAATGCAATGTCTTTCCTGTATTGATGGTTTTAACTATTTATCACAAGACAATAATAATTTTTTTTGATAAAAGATATAAAAAACAAATAATAATAAAAAAGGTTTTGCATAATAAATAAGCCAACATGGTTATGTTTTATATTTGAAATCAATGCACATTGTTTCGTGTAAATAATATTGTTGTGTTGTCCCGAAATATTTTTTGTAATTTGTACACTTGCTTTAGTCCTTTTTCCCTTTATTGTCATTTTCCCTACGTCAAGCAAGTACATTTTGCATGTAGGGGCCTCTACTTCCAAAAGATATACCGACCCCACGGCCAGAGTCCGTACAGGACAAACCATCTCCGAGAGCTACGGTGTGGGTCCGGGGATCAGGCAGGGGTGCCCAGAATTGCCCCTGTTGTTTGCCCTGGCGATGGAGCCATTGGCCAGCCTTGCTTGAGAGGGCAACAGCTATCAGTGTATTCAGACTGGCAACTATCATCACCACATAGCCCTGTATGCAGATGGCCTTGTAATATTCCTCAGGGGCTTGACTACGGACTTAGCGGATGCTAGAGCCATGCTGGAAAACTTTAGCTCACTCTTGGGTCTTCAAGTAAATTGGCAGTAATCCCACCTATTGCCTATGAGGGCAAATAGTTATCTGCCAGAAGGTCTGGGGGAGCTGAGGTGGGAGCCTCGTTGTCTTACTTATTTGGGGGACGAAATTTACCATGACAGTCAAGACCTACTAGACGTCAATGTGAGTTCGGCCATCCGATCTTTAAGGTCGAGCACAGAGTTCTGGCGGACACTCACATTATCAGTGGCAGGAAGGGTAGCTTTACTTAAAATGATAGCCCTCCCCTGAATATTACATTTTTTAACTTTACTTCCATGTGGGTCCTTAGGGCCATGTTTCGAGACCTGGAATCCCCGACCACGGGATTCCTGTGGGGTTCTGGCCAAAGACGGGTGGCCCTTTCTAAACTGCAGTGCCAGTTGGGCGATGGTGGATTAACAGTTTCAGAGTTTGAGTCCTATTATTTAGCGGATGAGCTCCAATGGTACACACAGTGGTTGGTGGGCAGGCAAACACCGGACCCCACAGTGGGGTCGTTCGTACCAGAGCTCCTTAGCTTGGCAGGAGTACTACTGAGAACAGTCATTTTTCGGAGGATGATACACAGGAATTTAGAGACATACGACGTTGCTGGATCCGTTACTTACAAAAAACATGCACACGAATCCCATACTCCCCCAATCAGCCCCTCATGTTGCTAAAGATCCTATCCAATGGTGGGAATTGGGAGAAGCTTACTGAATGGCCGGCCGCAGGAGCGACAAGGCAACTTGTTTCAAACCAATGAGCTCCTACCCTTTGAGGAATTCCGATTAGAATTTGACCTTCTACAGGGTCATTTCTTGCTGCACAGAGTCGGGGCAATAGCCTTCCGTAACCACTGGAAAACTGGAACAACAGAACCACACCCTCACAAAACATGCCAATATATTGAATTGTTGGCGGGTACTGTTAAAGCAGTCACATGCCTTTATACATGCTTGGACCTGTAGACACTCTGAAAGCACGGTGGGAGGAAGACTTGGGGATCCCCATACCTGAAAATGTCTGGACAGATGTACTGGAATGGGTACCAAAAGTATCCAGAAACAATTGATTAAATTGATCCATTACTACATCATTCAGAGGGCTTATCTTACCCCAAGATACATTAACAAATATTTCCATACGTTTGAGGCGGTATGTCTGAGATGTTATGGGACTGCCCCCAATTGACGGGTTACTGGGAGGAGGTCACAACGGTAGTTGCAGATACCATCTCGAAAGAGGTTCCCTGTTTGATCGGCCACTGCATACTCCACTGGTTCCCACATACCTTCAAAACAATAGTTTCAAGCAGGTTCCAAGACCTAGCCTTCATCTTAGCTCAGAGGGAAATCACAAGACATTGGAAGGCCCAGGTGGGACACCAAATCACTATGTGGTGTAAGGACCTTGATCGATGGGCCGGATGCAAGGGGAGGGGGGGTCCTGTTCCGCAAGGCCCAGAGGGGATTGCACTTACTAGAAGTAGCACGAACCTGGGAGGCATTAGTGGCCAGCCTGAAAGAGCTGGAATCGCAATCCCACACACCATCGCTGGGGGGAGGGGATTTGCCGGCACCGTCTCCCCCAAAATATTAGTTTTTTAGATGTAGACAGTAGACCATATCTTCCATCTATTCTCTACCCGCCCGTAAAAGCCCAGTAGTGTGGAGTCCGATAACCAGAGAGCCCTGGGTAAATGCACGGGGCAATAGCTGGTCACCCAGTACCACTTGAGACTCTTCATGTTTTTGAGGGTGCGACTCATGGGGGGAGCTGAAGGAGGGGAGTTGAGGGGTGTTGGGACTTTTGTGACTGATTTTGCATTGACTGGCATTTCCTACTTGGAGATTTTGGTTATATGAGTATTGCTTTTGGATGACTGCAAACATAATTGTACTGGTAACATATTGCAGATGACCAAGCTTTCAATAAAATCTGTTTAAAAAAAAAATGATGAGAGGAGGCATGTGAAGGAGTTGTTTTTCAGGATCCATGTGTTTCTTTTGCGTTGAGGAGGCATACCCAGATCCCATTTCTGTATTACTCCTGTACATGAACATGTCAACTTCACCAGCCACCCTGATCTGTTATATGACCCTCCTTCCCAGAAATCCTAGTGTTGTGCCAGGTAAGAAACTAAACCCCTCTAGCCATCCACTACAGTACTACTCCCCACTCTACACGCTGACTCTGTCCTTCTCTCCAAAGATAGGCACAAATCTCACTTACAAAATTCCCTCCACCATTTAGAGAGTACATTTACTATATTACTCTTATTGCATTCTATCTTTCTTTTACATGGTTCCATAACAAAGGCATTAGCAGCAACAGCCGGACCAGGTGTAGCCGCTACTGTGGCAGAATGACAACCTGCCCCATGTCTACGTTTCCCTATCACCCACCCAATTACGACAACACACTCATGAAAAATTTACCTATTTGTTTGTCTTCAAGTCTAACATTAGTGTTTTTTAATTATGTATAGTGAAACAAATTGTACTCAACACATAGTTATATTGTAATTTCGTAGGTATCCAATATGATCATTCATATCATCTCATTTTGTACTTTAAAGATCCTGTGTTGTCTGCCCATCTGCCAACTACTGCTACTTCCTTTTACTGTTCGAACCAGTATGCCAACGTTTAGATTGGGCACGCACAACAGATGGGAAAGCTTCATAAGTGTTCAGCAACATGAATTGCAGTCAGTATATTCATATTACCCTTTGCACAAGTGTCAGGATATGTAGCATTATTCCATAACACAGTAAAAGCCATGATCTGCATGGATCAAATTAGATTTCTAATGAGTGATTTCATATGTATAATCTCTCTGTTCTTATGTCATTAAATACATCCTTCAATTTTGCTATTTATTGATGAGTACATGTATATATCTCTTATTACTGACTCTATCCAGCTATGTCCCCATTGCATACAAAAAATAATTGACATAGTTGATGTCATACTACTCAACAGTCTCTCTTGTGATGTCAATGTTGCCTCCAAATAGCAATTTAGAAACTTTATACCTCTATCTTTGATTCAAGAGATGTGTCTATGCTGGTTTATTGCATGTGTATCAAAGACACATTACTATAAAGAGATACTATTCTGATACTATTCATTTTTTTTTGTTTCATCTGTTTTACTGACTTTTTTAGAAATATTATGCGTATTACAAGCTTACATGTTACTTACAGGAACAAGAGTTACATTCAAAAACATGTTATGCAAGACAATGCAATTGTATGCTAGCAGATAACATATTTGCAAATTTATGTCAGTACAGCTTTAAGGGCCATATGTATCAAGCCTTTTTCCCATTTGCAAACGGGAAGATTCTCAGAATCGGCCCATTTGCGAAATTGCAAATTGGAAAAAGCCTTTTGGGATGTATCATCCCAAAAGGCCATCGCAAAATAGAGAATTGCAAAATTTGCGATTCTCTATTTTGCGAATGCAATTAAGGAATTGCAAATTGCGATTCCTTAAATGCAATTCTGGAAGCACCAGAAATTTGCTATTTGGCCTTAAGGAATTGCAAATTACCACCAACTTCAAGTTGGTGGTAATTTGCGATTTTCTTTAAAAAAGCACTTTTTTGATTTTTTAAAAGTGCCACATGTCGCACAAACATGCCCTTAGGGCATGTATGTGCGCAAAATGTGCACACATGCATATTTCAGGGGTGCAACAGGGTGTCCTTTTGGCACCCTTGCAACCTTGAAATTGCATTCTCAATTTGCGATTCTCTAATTGGTAATCGCAAATTGAGAATGTCTTCCCATTCATTCCTATGGGCCTCCTAGCCCATAGGTATGAATAGGAAGGTATTCCTTATTTGCGAATCTCAATTTGCGATTCGCAAATAAGGAATATGTAGGATTTGCAAAATCTTTAGCAAATCCTACATACATTGCATTTTGCGATTCTCTAATTGCGATTTGCTAAAAATCGCAATTTGAGAATCGCAAAACTCTTTTTGATACATATGGCCCTAAGTCTTACAGCAAATAGAACTCGCACAACAATTGTAGCATGTAACGTTAACAGGTAATTTTATATACATACAGAAGTTGCCTGCCTGTATGTGCGCGTGTTTGGTGTGGGCGCTGTTATTAATTCCTTGTAACTGCGCTTTATCGCCGAAGGTTGTTGATCAAACAGCTATATATATAACCCCAAAATTTGTAACATCAAATAATCGGGAGAAGAATGGGGGTGGGCCTAGTTGGTGGAGGGGGCGTGTCGCCGCAACCACTGTGTCACACCTGTGGTTTAAATCAGTTAGTCCTGTTGACATGGTCCTGCACTCAATTCTATTGTGTGTGATATTTGCTGCGTGCGCCTGACCATACCTTATGAGGGCTGCAGTGACATCATGTGCATGATTCACGGCATTCGGCGTTTGGGTTGTCTGTGGGATCTCCTGGAGCTAGTTCTAGTTGAAGCATTGTTAGGATTACGTTCCAGGAAGCTGAGATTGGATATTTGCATAATCCAAGGGCATCTTCCCTTTGAAGGGAGGTGCCCTCAGCGCAAGCCCAGTTCAGCATGGATTGAGACCAGGCTTTCAGTGTTGGGGGGCTTCAGCTTTCCAGCGTCTTATTATGATAAGCCTCTTGGCTACCACCAGGCCTAGGTCTAAGAATCTGGAGGTGACTCTATGTTTCTTACCCCTGGCGAATATCCCCATAATACAGGCTTCCCACGTGTTAGGGAGTACCCTGTCGGTGCTTGTGGACAAAAGCTGTATCACTCCTCTCCAATAGTTGTGTAGCTTGGGGCACGACCATAGCATGTGCAATAGCCTGCCCTCTATCAATTTACAGCGTAGACAGCAGCATCTGCTCCATTGAAATACCTGTTAATTTTGTCTGGGGATAGGTATGCCCGGCACTATGTAAAATTGAATCAGGCGAAACCTGGCATTCCTGGGGATTAGTCTGGGGCTTTCCAACATCATAGTCCATTCTTTAGGTGTGCACTGGCGGGCCAAGTCTACCTCCCAACGGTTTCACAGGGGTTCCAAATCAGTTGCAGAGTGTTCTCGAAGCGCCTCTGCAAACCATTCAATAAGGTGTCATCCTGTGCCCATCACATGTGTGATGTTATTCTGATACTATTAATTTTTTTATGTTTGATCTGTTTTATTGACTTTTTTTGAAAGATTATGCGTAGTACAAGCTTACGTGTTACTTACAGGAGCAAGAGTTACATTCAAAAACATGTTATGCAAGACAATGCAATTGTATGCTAGCAGATGACATATTTGCAAATGTATGTCCGTACAGCTTTAAGTCTTACAGCAAGTAGAACTCGCACAAAAATTGTAGCATGTAACTTTACCAGGTAATTTTATATGGCTTTGCAAGCGCCACCCTGCAGCGTGTGTTGCACCATATGAGGTCTCTAAGTGTACCTTCGAATGAGCGAAAAAAGGACACTGGTAGGTATAGTGGGAGGTTAGTAAAATAGTACAACAGGCGAGGGAGCATCACCATTTTTCTGAGCGCCACCCGACCTGCAACTGAGAGATTGAGTGTTTTCCAGAATTCTATCTGTGACCACTCTGGTTAGGTTACTATCTGAAACGTCCCGATCTGTTTGATATATCCTTATTCCCAAATAACGAAACATGACCGGCTGCCATACCACTGGTGTGCTATCAACTGCCAGTAGGGGGGGCTGCTCCGTTGGGGGCAAAGGGAAATAGGCATGATTTCCCCCAGTTGACACATAAACCTGAGAGTCTCGCAAACAGTTTAAGAGTGTCCGGTATAGCCAATGGTATTGTTAGTAGGTTCCTGATGTACAGCAGAATGTCATCCTCATATAGTGAAATAGCATGCAACTCCGTCCCTAACTGTATACGCCAGTATTCTGCAGATTGTCGCATGGCCATCGCTAGTGGTTCAATAGCCAGGGAGAAAATTAATGGCGAGAGAGGGCATCCCTGCCTAGTGCCCCAACCGAGCTTTATGGGCCGCGAAAACAAGGATCCCGTACGAACCCGTAGTGTAGGTGCTCCATATAGTAATTTAACCAGACTTAGAAAGTAAGGTCCAAACCAAAATCTCTGGAGTAACGCAAACATATAGTGCCAATCAACAGTATCAAAGGCTTTTTCTAAGTCTAATACCAGGCAGTCCGCTTCTGGCTAGTTCTCTGTAGCATTCTGCATTACCAAAAATAACCTGCATATGTTAAGGGAGGTATTTTGAGCTGGGACAAACCCATTCTGGTCAGCATGCACAAGATGTGGAATAATGGGTGCTAACCGTCCTGCCAGGACTCCTGCTAGTATTTTATAATCCCTGTTCAATAGCGCCAGGGGTCAGTATGCACCTGTATGCATGGGTCTCTGTCTGGTTTCGGGAGGGTGATTAGCGTGGCTTCTGTAAGGGAGGCTGGGAGGCATGTAGTTTGCGGTGCCTCAGTATACACTTGAAGTAGCTGTGGACCTAAAAGGTCAGTATACGTTTTGTAGAACTCATGAGGAAAACCGTCTGAGCCCGGGACTTCTCCAGACGGTGATGCATGCATTGTGCCTCTTACTCCTTCTAGTGTGAGCGGGGCTTCTAATTCCCTGCGTTGCTCAGGCATGAGATTAGTGAAGGCAAGGCTATCAAGGAAGGTATGTATGTCTGTCTCGGGTGTTTCCAGTGCTGATCGATATAGTTGTGTGAAATGTGTCGTTAGCTCGCTGTGGATTTCATGTTGTGTGTATTTTAGCCCACCTTCCTGGGATCTAAGTGCCTTGATGGGACCTGAGGATTGATCTTGTTTGATCAACCAGGCCAGAAGGGGCCCAGAACGGTCCACCTTAGCATGTATTTTCACTTATTGTGCCATATAGTTTAGGCATCTTAGGCGCTCTAAGAGCGCCGTATGCTTATTGCGTGCTTCTAACAATGGGGTGGAGTCGGAAGCTTCTGTTATCGCTCGAGCTTCTAGCGCCAACAAATCTCTTTCCACTTCCTGCAGTTCTGATTCTATGAGGAACATGCCACAGCCCAACCCCAGGCACGTCCCACGCAACATAACTTTCAGGGCATCCCTGAATGAGGCAGTACCTGTATTGTATGTAAAGTACTCTCTAATGGCCTCTCCTAGCGATTCTCGGAAGGCGGATGTTGTATTCTTCCTACCCTACCTTCCTTCCTCCTCCTCCCTCCTTAGTACGTTCCATTCCCCCTCCTCTTTTGGAACGCTCCGCTGGAGTGTACCTTAGAATGTTGGCAAATTCTTGGAGTTCGGAGAGCGGATGACTGGAATAAAGACGCTTCAACTCACCTCTGCTTTCAGCGTCATACTTTACTTCACTGGCGACGATTTGGTGAAGGGGACCTCTCAGTCATCTCCCCTTTCAGTGCTCTCTCCATTGCGACATCGTGCTGTGTCCGTCCTTCACAGCTGTGAAATTTAAAGCTTTCAACCTGCCTTTGGTGTCTTACCAACTGCTGCTGTGGGTGTTCTATACTTGCAGTCTCTGTGCCCGCTGCATTTGTATCCTGCAAGCCTTCGCCTGTCTTCTCAAGTGGTTGAGTTTCCTCACAGTTTTCCTGTGAGTGGAGCCTGCCTTGCGGTGTCTTCAGTTCTCACGGAGGGAAGCCTGCTCTGCCATCCGGAGCTCCGTCACCGGCTTTGTTCCACTTGTATGAGTGGAGCACTTTCATTCTTGTCGACTCTTCCAGGAAGTGCTCGCGCCTGCGCATCGTGAGGTAAATTCATTCCTCTCCGGGCGGAGTACTTTCTCCTCACACAGAAACCGGCTGGTACTTTCTTCACGCTTGCGCATGGTGAGATTCTTACTCATATTTACGGCGGACCCTGATACCAAGGTACTGTGTTTCGTTTTCTCTTCCTTGGAGGCATTTTATTACCAATGTTGGAGATTGTCTCACTACTATCGTGAAGAGTTGGAGGCACCTTCTCTTTCTTTCATGTCAGCACTGTGTGTGCACACGCTCTTCGGGGTGACACGCACACCTTTACAATTTCATCTACCACTCAAAGGGCAGTAGTACTTTTCAGCCTTCTCTTCTCAGACGCTGTGGGTGCACACGCTCTGCGTGGTGACACGCACACCTCAAGTGTAAACCTTTATTGTGTGTGCCCCCGCTCTACGCGGTGACATGCACACCTTTCAGTCGTTTTTCCTCAGGCGCTGTGTGTGCACATGCTCTTCGTGGTGACACGCACACCTCAAAGAAATTTCATCTACCGCAAAGGGCAGAAGCACCTTTCAATAGTCTCTCCTCAGGCGCTGTGTGTGCACACACTCTGCGCGGTGGTTACATGTACACTTTAATCTTCAACTACTAGTTATCTAGTGTGCAATTTATGAAATTTGTAAGGAATATTTTCCACCACATTACATTTTTTAACATTGTTAACCTTTACATTTATAGTTGTAACTAAGTACTACTTCTTTCTTTGTTATGGCTGTACCAGCGATGAGTCAACTACCTGCCTTCCTTAATGAGATTGGGGAACCAGAAGGCCATTGGAAGGACTGGGTTAAGTTGTTTGATTCGTACTTAATCGCCATAGGCGGCGAAAGGTTTTCTGCTGTTCGCAAACAACATGTCTTATTGCATAATCTAGGTACCCAAGGTAGGATAATATATGAAACATTACCAGAACCAGAGTGGGAAAAAGATGATGATGATGATGATCGAGATGTTTTCAAAGTTACTCTCTTGAAGTTAGAAACGCATTTTGGTGACAAGATAAATGTAGTTTTGGAACGACATACATTTTTTAGTCATATCCAAGGGAAACAAGAATCTGCCATTAACTACGTAGCAGCTTTAAGAGGCCTAACCAAGTTATGTGAATTTGGTGAACTCAATGACTCTCTTATCAGAGATCAGTTAGTTAGGTGCACCAATAATAATCGTGTACAAGAGAAACTTCTGGCCAAAAATCCAACTTTAAGGGAGGCAATTAGCATTGCACAATCCATAGAACACACAGCTAAGTGCATCAAAGAAATGAAAACACCCAATGAGGTAGTTGCAAGAATTCAAAATCCCAAGAGTACTCTTGACAATGGTATAGAAAATGAAGTACTTAAGGTCAGAACCAGAGAAGTCAGAGTTAATAAACCTACTAGAGAAAGCAATACTTTAAAATGCTACAGATGTGGCAGCAGCAATCACCTTGCGAATAATGTTCTTTGTACTGCTCGCAATGTGACATGTAAAAAGTGCAATAGGAGAGGGCACCTTGGTAGAGTTTGCAGAGATGGAGAGAACAACCAGGTTAAAGTGGTTTGCAATGAAGGGGCCCAATTACCTAAGTATGTGTTTCAAGTAAAAGACACTGAATTGGACACTTCTCATAGATATCCCAAATGTACCATTTATTTGAACAATAAGCCCCTAAGTATGTTTGCCGATTCGTGTTCCCCTTTCACCTTAGTTAACCAAGATGATATAAATGACTTGTTTGACATCTCTAGCCTTGACGTATCAGAACCTGACATCTCACCAGAAGGATACACCAGAGAAACTATACCTTTAGCTGGGATGGTGAAGATGCTTATAAATTTCAAGGGGAGATCCACATGTGGCAAAGTGTACATTGTAAAAAATGGGTCCAATCTTTTAGGTTGGCATCATCAGAAAGAGTTAGGAATCATTCTTGATCCTAATAACAAGAACCAAGTACTCCTCATTGAACGTGATGAGGGAACAAATGAAATTTGTAAGGAATACCCTGAATTATTCTCAGAAAAGCTTGGGTTACTTAAAGAATTCCAACACCGTATAAAGGTTAAACAGGGTGCTAAACCTATTGTACACAAACCTCGCCCAGTTCCCCTTATGTTGAGAGAGCCCTTGAAGGAGGAGCTGAGTAAACTTTGCGAACTGGGAGTCATACAACCTATAGACGCCTGTGAATGGTTGGCCCCCATTGTCTTAGCTATCAAAGCCAGTGGGGATGGGATCCGTTTCTGTGTGGATCTCTGCAGCTTAAATGACAATATATGGGTGGAAAGATTTCCTCTTCCGCACATAAATGAGATGCTAAACACCATGGGCGACGCCAAGGTATTCTCGGTTATTGATTTATCTATGGCATACCATCAAGTAGAGCTTCACCCCGAGTCCAGACCCCTTACTGCGTTTACCACTCCCTTTGGGGCTTACATGTTCACGAGAATGCCTTTTGGCCTGGCCTCTGCTGCAGCAGTTTTCCAGAAAATAATGCAAAATATATTAAATGGCATAGACAAAGCCTTTTGCTTCCAGGATGACATCCTAGTATATGGATCATCTGCGGAAGAACATGATTACACTTTGAGAACTGTATTTCAGAAACTGTTAGACTCCGGGTTGACTGTAAAACAAAATAAGTGCAAGATTAAAGTCAGTTCGGTAGATTACCTGGGACACACCATATCGCAAGAAGGATTCAGACCCAAACACAGCCTCATACAATCTGTAAAAGATGCCCCTTACCCTAAAAACAAAGAAGAGCTAAAATCATTTTTGGGGTTAATTGAATACATGGCTAAATGTGTGAAAAACTTCTCTGAGAAATGTGAATGTCTGAGGGTTCTTTTAAGAAAAGACAATGATTTTATATGGCAAGCAGAGCACAGTGTTACTGTTAACAAGTTAAAAGATGAAATATTACGGTCACCTGCATTAAGTTCATTTGATCCCACAAAGAAAACTATCCTCACCACAGATGCCTCTAACAAGGGGTTGGGAGCCACACTATCTCAAAAAGGGGAACATGGAGAAACCATCATTGCCTTCGCCTCACGTTGCTTAACCTCTGCAGAACGCAACTACTCTATAATCGAAAGAGAGGCCCTCGCCTGTTTCTGGGCGGTTCTACATTTTAAGTTTTATCTGTGGGGCATAAAATTCACGATTCGTACCAACCACATACCTCTCACATTCATATTCTCTGTTAAAAAAACTCATTGTGGTTCCCCCAGAATTTCCAAATGGATACTAGGGGGCCCATTATGATAACGGGTGGATCGTCACCGCCCGTATGGCGGTGGCGATCCGCCTGCCATTTCCCACCGCCCGCCTCACATTTCCCCACCGCCATATTAGTATGGCGGTGGGGACCCAGGCAGACGGAAAGACCGTCCACTGGTTTTCTGCCAGTAGGCAATCCGCCCGATTGCCTACCGGGTGGAAAAGGCCAGGAATATGGAGGTGGTGCCTTGCAGGCACCGCCATCCATATTAGGATGATGGCGGTCACATGCCTTTCCATGGTGGAGACTCTGCCATGGAAAGGCATGTGGAGAATGCCTTTGGGGTCCCCTTGCGGGCCCCCTGGGGGGTGGGGGCTGCACTTGGGGGGTACCCATGGTACCCCCCAACATTGGCATGCACAAGGTGGCAGGCACCGCACGGTGCCTGCCATCTTGTGCATGCCAATGCACACAGTGCAATCCCAGCATTGTGGCGGGGGGTGCTGTGTGCACCGCCCGCCACAATGCTGGGAATGGAGGATGCCACCGCCACAGTGGCGGTGGCATCCTAATCGCTGGTGTGGGACCGCCGCACCACTGGCGGCCGGTCCCAGCACCGCTAGGGTGGCGGGCGGACGGAAGTCCGCCCGCCATCCTAATAGGCCCCTAGGTTTGGAAAGCTATTCATTCAAAATTGAATACCTACCTGGCGGAGAAAATATTATTGCTGACTATCTTTCCAGGGCACCCTTAGAAGTGGATGTACAAGATGAACCCCTGGATGTTCCCATTTTTGCTGTGCAATTACCTGCCATAACTGAAAGCGAATGGGAAAATTGTATGTGCAATGATAGTGATCTGTGCATGCTCAAAAATCTCATCATTAATGGTTGGCCAGAACAATGCAAGGACATTGCAGATGAATTGAGAAAATTCTGGGAAGTAAGACATGAGCTAACTATACTCAATGGAAATATATGTAGAAATGATAAAATTGTGTCACTTGTTGGTCTTCGTGACAAAATCATAGATTTAGCTCATGAAGGTCACCTAGGAAGGAGTATAACAAAAAGCAGAATAAGAAATAAATTTTGGTTTCCAAACATGGATTCTATGGTCGAACACAAGGTAAAAAATTGTATTAGCTGTGCTAAGAGCGATAAAACAAAAATAACGCGTAAAGTACCGTTATCCCCGGTAGCTGTGCCAAGTATTCCATGGAGCAAACTGGCCATGGACATAATCGGTCCAATGGATCACTTGGGTGTCCAAAGGAGATTCATGATTGTACTTAATGACTACACTTCACATTGGATCAAGTATAAGTTTGTTTCGCGCACCACAACAAGTGTCCTCATCGAGTTTTTGAGAGAATTGTTCAGTAGTGAAGGAATTCCGGAAACAATAGTCACAGACAATGGTGTCCAATTCACCTCAGTGGAAATGAAGGAGTTCCTAAATGAACTTGGCATCAAACATGAGAAAACTGCTCTATACTGTCCCAAAGCCAATGGCTTGGTTGAAAGGACAAATCGTATGATCAAAGAACACATTCAATTGGCTGTTGTAAATGGCCATGATGTGGACAAATCCTTACGTGAATGTATTTGGTCGTATCACACCTCTCCTAACTTAGTAACTGGAATTTCGCCTTTTGTCTCCATCAGGGGAAGAGAACCAAGCACTAAACTTAATCCTCTATGGTTGGGTGGAGGGAAACCTGTTTCCACCAATACACAAGAAATCATTACTAAGATACAAAAACATCAACTCAATTATAAAAATCTATACGACAGAAAACATGGTGTCAAGGAACAGTATTGGAAAGTTGGTGACTCTGTAAGGGTCAAAATACCAACCAGAGAGAAGGTAAACCACAGCAAATTTTACCTGACACATCAATTGACAAAGGTTAACAAAAATGTTGTTCAGATTGACAATAGTCAAACATGGAGTGGAGATAACCTAGTAAAAGTTGATACTGACTAGCATGACATTTTCTGGAACTATTAACTCCTTAGTTTATAACTAGGGCTCCCGGTTTTATGGTATTTATTTTTTTGCCATTTCCGTCTGTATTTATCCATATTTATTTTTTGGGCATTTTTTCTGTATTTATCCACATTTATTTTTTGCCACAAGCAAAAGACAACGCTACAGCTAGTATTTTTCCACATTTATTTAAATTGACAATGCACACATGCGCTCGGTTGTTATTGGTCAACACTATACATTCATCTGAAAACTTTGCCATTTGCAGAACGTCCCAAATATGCTTAAAAGTGCTATCACAAGCCATTTGTCTCAGAGCCTTGCAGTTTCTGTCATCTGCAGAGTGCCACATCCTCTCCCCCACTGAACACCATACTGCCCCACTGAGAGAAACTCACACTGCCTTCAGCTGCAACCCAATTGTGTCCCGCTATAAACACCTGGAAGCAATTCAATTCAAATTATGCACTAGACTACAGTAATATGTTGCCTGAAAAAAAGTAACAACATACTGGAAAAAAGCAAACACTTATAGGGAATACAACTTAAAGCTTTTACACTCATTATTCAGAAATCAATGAGCGTTTTTGCTTGAAAAGCTAACAACATGAAAAGAAAAGTAGCGCTTCACTGGCAAACTCTGTAAGGTGGCGCTAATGTGTTTGAGTGTAAATAAAACCAATCTGGCCACTTTGCGACTACTCTGTCTTGCTTTATTTAGTTATGTATTTATTGTTTGTATTTTAAAACCTTTTTCTCTCCTCCTGAGGCTGCATTTTGGAGTAGAAAAATGTCTGACAAAGACATCTGCAGCAAAAGTGTTTCTTCTTTTTTTGGATCCATTTCACAGAGGAACAAATGACGGAAAGGAATGCAAAGAACAATCACGGTTTTCTACAAGTGAGGAGGAGCGCAACAGAAAGAGAGAGAAGAAGAAGAAGAAGAAGAAAGAGTGGGGGCAGCAGAAGTGGAAACTGTCCTTGACCTTGTCCGGGGAAAAAAGGAAGAGACCGCCGCTGTCTAATTGAGCACTTTGAAGTGGCTTTGAATCATATCTGTGAGTGACCCGCTAATGCTAGACACAAAACGCTAGAGTAGGTACCTTAACCGATTGAACTCTCTCTGAGATGCGTTATTGCTGGTGTTAGCTGTGGACGGCCCTGTAATAGACGAGTGAGGCTACTGTTCGTACCCACAGTGGGGAGGGCACAGACCGAGGCACAGGCAGGTGTTATGTTAATACTTTTACTCAGACAAACTCACTGACGGCCCATGGCCTGTAGCGAGCTGCTGCCCTCCTCCACCTCAGTTATGCAACCTCCAATGGCACAGTAGGGACCGTCCCCTGCTTGTCTCTGGCACCAGCGACCTTTCCACCCTAACCTGTTGGGCTACTGCTACCTGCACAACAAACGCGCTCTTCAGATAACAGAGGCTGCAAGTGCCCCCTCAGTGCCAGACCGTGTTTAATTTAATAGGCTTTGCCGCCCCACGGGGTGCTGGAATTCGATTCCTGCTTTTGCCGCCCCCAAAACTGCATACGCCACTGACTTCAGCCCCCACCCCCTTCCCCGAGGGCACCTACTTTTGTTTTGAAATGGCTGCATATGCTGCAATTAGGCAGGTCTGGGGTCAGACTGTCAGCCTCTTGGCCACTCTGGGCGGCTTCTTTCTATTCCTGGAGGAGTGAAAGAACAACAAAGCCTCGTTACCAAGTAAATGGTCTTTCAAAGACCTGTGAAGTACTCGGGTGCGGCTGTGTGTGCCCGGGAAGGCTGACACCTCTTAACCCTCTAAGGAGGGGGAGACACCAGATGGTTGGGGGTGTGATTCTATTGATGCCAATGAAGACCTCACTCGAGGGGCGGAGCGGAGCCCCTGGAAATGGCTGGGGCATCAATAAAAGCGTTTTATGTTACTGTAGGCAGGTCTGCTGGTGCACAGCAGCGCGGCAAAATGTACTAGTATTTTCCCATTTTTATATATAAATACAGATAAAGGAAAACTTGTTTTCCGTCTGTATTTATATGTAAAAATCCGTTTAAACGGAAAACCGGGAGCCCTATTTATAACATGCCTTTCCTTTCTCAGTGGACTCTCGGGTACTTGGATCGAGTACCGGTGCATTGATCTCTTGTTTTATTGGAAATAATAAACTTTACTGTATTGCAGATTAGAATGTTTTTAAAATAATAACACTTCTTATGTTAACCTTATGCTATTCTGTATTTTGATTGTTCTTTTAGGTATCATTGTGATAACATGATATTTGCTGCATTTATCCTTCTTTACCTACATTGTAATGTTTCTAGTCTCCTCCTCGTCATAACCTTCTCTTGCTAGCCTTTTATCTAATTCATTGGCTGCAGGGAGATGTGTTGTATTCTTCCTACCCTACCTTCCTTCCTCCTCCTCCCTCCTTAGTACGTTCCATGCCCCCTCCTCTTTTGGAACGCTCCGCTGGAGTGTACCTTAGAATGTTGGCAAAGTCTTGGAGTTCGACGAGCGGATGACTGGAATAAAGACGCTTCAACTCACCTCTGCGTTCAGCGTCATACTTTACTTCAGCGGAGTCTTCCAGCATTGCTGGCTGTAGCCTCCATGTCGGAATGTCGGGGGTTTTGTGCTCCCAGGCAGTTGTGACGTGGTGTGGGTTGTGGTCGGCCTAGGTACTCTGAGCCCGTCACAAAGGGAAGCAAGGAAGGTGAGCTCAAGAACCTGTCCAGTCTTACATGCAGGTCGTGGGGTGTGGAGTAGAAGGAGTACATCCGCTCTCCGGGATTACAATGTCTCCAGACATCAACCAGATCCCAGCTGTGCACCCAGTCACTCAGTACAGTTGAGTTTGCGGAGGCAGTAGTACATCGTAGGGGAGGGAAGGATCTGTCTAGCCCTGTGTCCATGACACTATTGAAATCCCCTATCAGCCATGGTATGTCACACCATTTGGTCAGTATCTGCGACAGTGAACTCAGGAAATGTCCTTTGTCTGAATATACATTACCCAATAGGAGATGACGCCCATCTAGCCTACCCTTTAGAAACACATCTGCCTTCTCTGTCTGTAATAGCCTCCTCTACCAGGAAAGGTGTGCCTTGGCAGATCCAGATCAAGATCCCACGAGCATATAAGGAAAAGTCAGTGGCAAAGACTCTGCCCCTCCACTTCCTCTGCAACCTAGCATTCTCAGTCCAAGTCAAGTGTGTTTCTTGTAAGAGAGCGATGCGTACATTGTGCCTCTTAAGATATGAATACACTGCATATCAGTGAGAAGTTGTGCGAAGGCCACGCACATTCCAAGTAAGAATCTTATGGTCTGTCATGGCACTGCTATATGGGAAGAAGGAAGTGTTACCAGGACCTTGTGTGCAAACATATGTATAGGTTGGTTATCTTCAGTGTCACCACACACGCCCCCCAAAACTGCACAGGTAACTAAGGGCCAGATGTACGACCCTTTTTTGCGGCCGCAAACAGGAGATCCTCCCATTTGCGACCGCAAAAAAGGGTAATGGCATGTACAAATGCTATTTTGCGAGTCACTTACTCTCAAAATAGCATTTGCGACTCTTGCTATTAGGAAGGGGCGTCCCTTCCTAATAGCGAGTCACCATGCCATGTACTATTGTTTTGCGACCGCATTTGCGGCTGCAAAACACTCGCAGTTTACCACCTACTTCAAGTAAATCACTCGCAAATGGGAAGGGGTCCCCTGGGGACCCCTTCCCCTTTGTGAGTATGTGAGAAAATATTTTTTAAGAGCAGGCAGTGGTCCCTGGGACCACTGCCTGCCATTAAAAAAATGAAACTGAAAAGTTAATTTTTCTTTTTTAAATGCATCCCGTTTTCCTTTAAGGAAAACGGGCTGCATTTTTTTTAAAAAACTGCTTTATTAAAAAAGCAGTCACAGACATGGTGGTCTGCTGACCCCAGCAGGCCACCATCCCTGTGACTGCTAGCCATTCCTAATGGGGTCGCAAATTGTGCCTGCCTCATTAATATTAATGAGGCATGCAATTTGCGACCTCATTAGGAATCGCAAACAGTGTCTGAGACACTGTTGTGCATCCCAATTTGCGAGTCGCAAATTGGAATGCAATTTGCAAGTCGCCGCAAATTGGTGGGTCATACATCTGGCCCTAGGTTTAAAACTAAAGGGCCAACATGGCAATGTAGGAATACTAGTAGAGTGGCCCCCATTAACAACAGGAGCTGCCCAAACCTTGGCGGGGAGAAATACTTCCCGTGTAACAAACTAATTCCCTGTGTGAGGGAGAAGGAGAGGGGGTGTGGGGCCTCGCGGGGCATGCCATTGAAAAATCCCCTACGTTTTGTGTAGTGTTTCGCGCTAGCGTGCTTAGAGTGAGGGTAACATCACGGGCATCCTGCGCGGCCCTTAATACAATGACTAAACCTATATCCCCCTTCAGAGTTACCAGTGGGGCAGGATTACAGTACCAACATGCATTGGGGTGCAGTCTTCTAGAGAGGCCGCAGTTCAGGTGCGAACTCTGCAATATCATATAATGTCATCTGATGTCTGTGGCATTATATCTAGTAAATGTAGTGAGGCAGTGTCTGATGGGCCTGCCGCTGATGAGCTCTCATCTTCTTAAGAGGGAATTGGAGTTCCTCCTTTGCTGGCTGCTTCTGAGCCAACAGCTATGCGCTCTGCCGCACGTACAGCTGCCTGCCGCTCTTGCCTGATTTTCTCCAGACCTGGTACTGCTGCCAGGTTGGAAGATCGTTTCTTGGTACGTCGGTTACGATTTCTGGGCCCATTTGCTGCACCATTCCTGATTCCTGGTATGCCTGATGGACGAGGACCGGAAAACTGGGCTGTGGTTTCCAGCCAGTCCCAGGTGTCTTGCGGTGTGTCAAAAAATCTCACCTTACCATCTGAAACCACTCAATGTCTTGCTGGGTACAACAATGAATATGAAATGACCAACTGTTCTGTTTTACTTGAAGAAAAGAGCCTCTTTGACACTGTACTCTGAATGTGTAGTTCGGAAAGAACAGGACTTTCGCATTCTCAAATTTGATTTCAAGGAGTTTCATCGTTTCTCGTACAATCATGTCTACGTCCCTGAAGTGCAGCATCTTGAAGATGAGTGGGCGTGCCCCCATACCAGGTGCTGGTTTTCTAGAGGCGATGCGGTGTGCTCGCTCTATGGTGAAAAATGGGGATAAAGATGAGGAGGGTAGAATGTCTTTAAGCCATTGTTCCATGAAAGAAACTGTGTCTTGACCCTCCGCTCCTTCCAGCAGGCCATTCAAGTGGACATTGTTCCTTCTGGAGCGGCCCTCCGCATCCTCCACTTGATCCTCAAGGTAGCGTATTCTGGCCTTGTGTGCATTTTGTTGTTTTTCAATGAAATCTGTGGCCGGCTTGAGATCTGCTATATCTTGCTCCGCGGAGGCGACTCGGTCCTTCAACTTCCTATGATCCGCATGCAGTTGCGTTAGGTCTGCTGCCACTTTATCAATTTTAGATTCTCACGACTCTCTAGATCTCTTTATGGCATTCAGAATTGAGTCTAGTCTGTCCTCCGGGAAGCTCTGCTGTGGTGCATGCTGTGTTTGTTCCATGTCAACGGTACCTGCGACTTGCGAGGAGGCTCGGGATCCGGTGCCTTTTGTGCGGCCCATCTCCGTGGTTGCGTAATCCAGCTTTCCTAGCTGATGCGTTTTGCCTCACAAGCCTGATCAATATAGCAGAGAGTGTCTATGTAGGTTGTGGAAGTATGCAGTGTGATCTATAGCATTGCTCCTATAGTTGCGTCGACCCAGAGAGAAGTCCAAGTCTCAGCCTGCCCAACGTTTAATGTTCTCACTGCGTCACAGCAGTCTCATAGGGCCATTCCATGGGGTGTTGATCTTTGGGCTCCCAGTGTTTATGCTATGTTTAGGCGCCGCGTGGTATCAGCCACTCTTAGCACCTGATGCAGATGACTCCCTAGTGATACGTGGGTGGCATCGATTCTAGTGCGCACCTAGCGGGGAGTCGCACGTTGTGTGCGGGGCCCAGTATGCTACCGCAGGCCTCATCTTTCGTTTAATGTCAGCAGTGTCTCTCTCACAGCAATCACCGGGGATCTTCTTCATAGGGCCCAGGGCCGCGGCAACTCGGGCAGTTTCGTGAAATTTTGTCTCCAGTTTCCTCTTGCCTCCCGTTGCTCACAGGTGATGCTGGCGCTTGCAGCTCACAGGGTGGGTCGTTGTTTGCCCAGCTACTGGAGACTGTTCTCTGTCTTCCAGGCCCAGTCTGGCACGGCCTCTTCCCGGCTCATGCCCAGGCTTCGTCTGCGTGTGTCTGGCAGCAGCGCCTATGTTGGGGCTCACCTCCACAGCTAGCCATTGCAGCACCTCCCTCTGCTTACGAGCTGCCGTCCGTGTCTCGTCGTTGCTTCAGGGTGCAGTCTCCTTGACCCTCGCAACTCCCTCCCTCAGTGACGATCACCAGCTCGTCTCGCTTTACCTTCCGTCTCTGCTCCATGGGCATGCTGACTGGCGAGCGTTTCTCCAAGCCGGCTCGTCAATCCGGATCTCCACAGCAGGCCAGGGCCCACGGGCGGCAACTGTCTGGTCCTTGCTATCGACAGGCTGGTCCTTCAGGGGTGATTAGGGTCTTCCTCGCTAATCCTCCAGCTGCAGGCAATCTTCCACTGGTCCCTGGGCTCAGTCGTACGCGGTAGCTTCCTGGCCCGAGCCCAGGCCCCGTTCTGCGTATGCCCGGCAGCAGCACCTCCGCCGTGGCTCGTCCCCACAGCCATCCGTTACAGCGCTTCCCTCTGCACCAGTTGCTTCTCGTGTCTCGTCAGTGCTCCGGGGTACAAACTCCTCGCCTCCTGCAGACCTCCTTCCCGGCCGCTGCCTTCTCCACTTGTACACCGGTTAGCGAACGCTTCTCCAGGCCTGTTCACTAATCCGAGTCCTCACATTGGGCTCAGACACTTAGGCGACGGTTTTCTAACCTGCACTGCCGCTGTTCTGGACCCCCAGGGGTGAGTAGGGTCCTCCGCTGGGACGTCCCGTATTGGATGTCGCACGGCTGCTCAGAAATTTGTCGGATTATGGGGATATGTGGCAGAGCTCCCTTAGAGCGCGTCTGCCATGTTGCCCCTATAGGCCAAGCCCCCAGCACTGTCCTATTCTGATACTATTCATGTAGATATTTGTCCTAACTCTCATCACAATTTTAGTGAATCAACTGCCCTGGTATCCATATTATGCCCTAACCATCACACAAAATCAGGAGACATAATGCAGGCAGCATCCCAGTCCTCATCTATCCGTCGGTGAGGTAAGCCGGTGACATGAATAACTGTACTACTATATGCAATATTTTTAAACTTATTTTCAGTCTTTGTAGTTTAAAAAAAATGTTTGCCCACTCACTAATTTTTCTCTCTGAGTCATCATCACATTCTCACGGCCAAGGTGGGACACTGCAAGAAAGTTCAGATGAGTCAGGGGCAAATCCAATACTCAGCCACTGATGTTCTGGGTGGGCACTTTCAGAGGAGAAGGGACAACAGGGGGTGAAGCTGGAAGCTCCGTTGTTGTGGGAGGTGGGCAGTTGTCTGGCAGAGGGAGTGGCTTCAGTCCCTGATCATGGAGGGTGCTGCTAGTGTGACATCAGAGATGTTAGTTTTTGTTGGCCAGGAGCCCCATTGTTTCCTCATGCTGGCATGTGGTGTCTAGATTGACAACCTCCTCAATGGTCTCCACAGCCTCCTTCTGACGTCTTTTACATTCTGACCATGTTACCCTCTGGGTAGGTGAACGCTCCATGCTGGTGAATGTGCCCTCCACCTCTTTGGTGTGCTCTTCTCTTCTTTCTTGGCCCACCTAGCCGCAAGGTCCTCTTATGTTTTCATTCCTGGTCCCACTGTTCCCTTCTTTCTCCTTGGCTGCCTGCTGAAAAAGGAAGGCAAGGCAACAAACAAGAGTGCATGTGTCCACTTCTTAATTTAAGTAATAAAAAAATATATATGTATTTTAAATGTGACAAAGAATGTGAATTATGCATAACCATCTTATCATTTCCATGCAAGGTTATAAAGTATGTGTTGGTATTTATATAGCTCAAACCTAGCTAGAAAACACTGAACTTTACTTGGCGGAATCAGAGACGATCTACAAGATCATGTACATCAAGTGGGGGGTCACACAAACACAATCTACACATTGCATGTAGGGGTGGGCATAACTGGTGCAATTCCGTGTAGCGTAATCACGCAAAATTACCCAGATTAACTGCAAGATTACGCAGAATGATACGAGAAGAGTAATTCTGTGGTTAGCTCTATTTCTTAGCACAAAAATGCCCCCTCATATCCAAAATGGAAACAAGGATGCATTTTGTGCTAAGAAATAGTGTTAAATGCAACAGAACACAAATAATGTATGTGAGCGGGCTCTCGCTAAATGTGATCTTGGGTTAAAAGTTTTCCCCAACTTATTCCTGACATTTAGCGCTATTTTCTTAGTACAACATGCACTCAGTTTGGAGAGTGCTGTGTTGTTTCATGAGATTAAAAGAGGATGAGGGAAAATTGACAGGGTTAAAGCGTGGGAACACCTGGTGGATAGTTTGTTGGCCTCGGAAGCAGACACAGATTCATCAAAGAGTTCCCTGAGTCCTTGCGGGTAAGGGAAGGGAAATCTAGTTTAATACTGCTAAATTGGGTGATAATGGGTACTACTGTGATATACTTGTGCATGTGGAATGGATATGTATGAAATTTACAGTAGTTGGAATAGGGTTGAATGCTTGTGGATGCATGTCATATGAGATATATTGATATCACTTTTACTCTGTAAATTATAGTTATATGGGTATTTCTCCTTTTATCCTATATTTTAATCAATTTATTATAATTATCTGTGTACCTTTTTAAAACAAATTACTGTATATGTAGTGCACATCATTTATGATCTGTATTATTTGCTTGGCAATATTGCACTAAGGTCTGTTTAATGAAACGAAAAAAATAATAATAATCTGACTAGTACAAATTGCACTCTGTCCAAAAAGGAGGATAGGATGCATTTTGTGCTAAAACAGTGCTAAATGCAGCAGAACACAAACAGTGAGCACAGGCAGCAGCTTGCAATCACTAAATGTGCTTTTGTGGTAGGATCTTTCCCCCGCAAATTACTCTTAATTATTATCGGTAATTCTGTGTCAAAGAGTAGCGCATAATTGGCGAAATTACTCCGGCATAATTGAATTTCCACCCACGCCTAAATGTATGTCAAATTTATTTAGGCAAAGTGAGAATAAGTGATTGGCCGAGAATCACGCTATGTTGAATCAAGTGTGGGGGCCGGAATTCGAAGGTGGGTTCTCAGATCCAAAGTTAGCAGCACCAGCCACTAGGGCACATCTCCTCCTTGGAGTACACATGCCACTTTTACCAATGGGTCACACTGGTTTCCAAGGGTGCAAATGATGCATATACTTCACATATAAAGGTATTCTTTATGTATTAGGTGTTACATAGAAATCTCACCATAGCATATGGGATACCTACATATATGAAGACGATGTCACACGAACATTCCAATATGATGGCAAAAAAGAGACATACACATTATTTGAAGTTCCAGCATGCATGGGAATTATGTAGACATATGAAGGCTGATACTAGTAATTGCACTCTGTGCAGTACAAGACAATGACTATTGTGTGTGTGTAATTTAAAAAGCCTAAGATGTGTGCTGCATACTAAATGTCTTGCATAATAAAAACTAGTTCATGTGTTATGTTTGTTTGACATTACTAAGTCACTCTTTATAATAAATAAGACCTTATAACAATTGTGATGTGCTGTTTTTAAAACATTGAAAAAAACATTTTGTAAAAAAAGATTCCTGTATTCTGACACAATATTCTTCAAATTGAATATATTTAATTTAAATAAATGTATTTATTTAATTTATAACTATTCACATTAAAACTTATTATAAAACTAAACATTAATAATAATCACATCTTAGACAAAAGCAGGCAAATGAAACATAACATCTGACACTAAAAACGTTCAAACCACAGACAAAGTTTTTTCTTTCTTTTGGCATATTTACTGCCTTGCTGCTGCTTTTGTGCCGCCAGGTGAGTGTGGAGGGCTGGCCACGCTGTTTTCAGGAACCTACTGTGGAGTGGGGAGAATCTGGGCTTCTCCATATGGAGCTGCGAGTATACCCCACACTCACATCCTGTCCCTTCAGGCATGCCCAGAGCCAAAGGTTATCCCATTCTTGCAGTACTCCCAGGCTCTTTAGATGTGGAAACCCACTGAACTGCTTTGTGTGATGATGTATTGCCAGATCTCTATCTATGCTACATTGCTCAACTGGGTTTCAGATCCCCCATAAATGTCAGAAAAGTTTGGGAGGACCCCCTCCACAATGATCTAGATTCTCATTTGGAGCATATTTGTCCTCAAGGAGCAGCAAAGTGGAGAAGGACTATGTTGTGGTCATAGGATGGCTCATGGATGGCCTTCTTCCTATTTCTCTATGAGAACTCCACCATGACCAAGAAGTTCTCTGTCACAACTCCAGCTTTCTCCTTCTATACAGGAGAGATGTAGAAATCTATTACATACGCAGATTAAATTGGTATGAATAGAAAATGAAGGGAAGCACCTTCGGGCTGCAAAAGTCTCCTGAATACTATAAGAATATAAATTGTGTGGTAATGTCACAATATTGCATAGCAGTACATGCATATGAATATAAAGATGTGTAGATGCAATCCTACATGTATTACATGTAATTGTTCGTTCAATACATATGGGGTCTTATTATGTGACTTGAGAATGCATGTGTGTATGAATGAATGGGGTCTTATTATGTGACTTGAGAATGCATGTGTGTATGAATGATGAATGTAGTCACAAAATACACTCTATGGATAAATAAGTGAGTGATCTATTAGTGGCTGCATATTACATTGTGATTTGTAATTCTGGTTGTGCCATCAATTTGATCATTGATTCAACACTGTCTAACCACTGGGATGCAGCAAACAAACGAGTAGTTCAGGTGAAATATGAGGCTACTAGACTGTCACCCAGCAACAGACCCTTACCTCTTTTCTGTGTTCCTTCCCAGGAACCTGGCTTTGAACTGTGGGTACCAAGAGGATGCTTAATGATGGAGTGTGTGTGTCTGTGTCTTCTGTTATGAACTGTAGAGACAGTTTTTTTCACCATCGGAAAGGGATGACGATATGGGGCATGTCAGGCATCACCTGCAAGAAAGTTATTTGATAGAATGCAGATAGCTTAATCGTTTGCATACAATCGATACAAGCATGCACTCAGAGTTAGTTTTATTTGTGTCTATTGTGAAGGGTTGACAATTATGAATACCTATGTTTGTACTGGCATTCCTTAGATATGCATACAAATCCAATGTGAGTTTGTAAAATGTACCTTCTATCCACATGTCACCAGAATCCGCAGCTGCCAACTAATGTGCAACTGTTGGGAAAAATTTCGGTTGCCCATCCACCTAGGAAAGACAGCGTACACAGCAGTGAAGATGCGACTGGCATTGCAGACAGCTTGCAAAATGATGAACTGCCAGAGACGTCGGTCGCGGAAATGCTGTACTCTGTGGCAGGGTAGCTGAAGTGACACTTGTGTGCAACTGATGGCACATAATACCTGAGGCAAATAGGCAATGGAATGAAACTCCCTTGGCACCTGTTGCCTTTCCGTCAGTGACTGTTTCATGGCAATAAACTGGTGCCCTCGATGCATCTCAGTACTTGTTACATGCACCGTGATTGGCTAGCCCATGAAATGCTCACCATGTCCCAACTGACCTTCCGGAAAGATCCAGTGACCGGAATATGAAGTTCACCATGTGTTTTCGCATATGCAGGAGTGGCTCGGATCGAACTCTGGGTGAATTGAGCTCCTCTTCCCAGTCTGGAACCATGTCCAGGATCACATCTGGAGAGAAATATTATCTAGCAATGACTGCTTCCTTGGACACCCTGAAGAGGTTGGTTCTCTGCCTGTAAATTCTCTCTCTCTCTCCTCCTCCTCAAGTATTTCTTCCAGGAAATGACAGGCTAAGCAAGAAAGATATCCACCAACATGGTGAAAAAATGCTTTTGTTTGTGGATTACGTTTTTATGTGGTCTGACTGTGTATGGTTGGTTGATGTTGTTATGAGTTTAGTCTGTTGATGGATGCAGTGAAATCCCGATCCAACTCCCCCCCACACTTCGAAATATTAGGTGTTATTTGTTAATAAAGCTTTGTTGCAATATATGTTATGTACTATATAACTATATTAATTTTTTCAAACAAATACAAATGTAAATCATTAATTATAAAATAAACATGAATTATATTTTTATACACATAAAATATGTTTTCATTTTTTTCTATATTTATTTCTATGTAGTGCTAGTGATTTCTATGGGAATGATTTGCAGTACTAGTGTGTCAGAACCCCTTTCAGAGAACCACGAGATATGAAGGAGCTACTTTGAGGGTTGTGGACATTTACGCCTGATGTCTCGGGCCCCACCTACTATCAGTCCTGAGTAACTGGGCAAAGTTCTACCCGTTCATCACTTGACTATCAGTGGTAGCCTGGTGTAGTATTCAAAGGCTCTTCAGGAACAAGCTAGGTGCAAGTTATGCAAGGGGCCATAAATCAACATGCCTACAGTGATCCCAATAAGATGATTGTCCAGTCCAATGCTGATTTTTTTAGTGTACAAACCAGTATTTATCATACACCTTAAACAGAGCACACTAAATAATCCACACAAGGAGTCTCTCAAGACTAAGCACTTGCACTTGTCGGTCAGTGCTACCCTGTGTGGTTCCTCTTGTTCTCCGTACTCTTCCTTCACTCTATAGTCAGCGTCTCTGGTGGACATTAGGAGGTGACCTGAGGTGCTGCCCACACTACCAATGCTCATCAAAGTCTGGCTCTGCCCTTGAAAGCTTTGTGCCACCAAGCTCAAAAAAGAGGCTGCAGCCCAACTTCCACCTTACTGCAGCCTTCAAAAGACTTCAACAGTCAGGGTGCTTCTCCCCCATGCTCCACAAAGAGCAGCTCCCACCGCACCACACCCTTACCATGGTCTGTGGGGTCAGTGCGCTGAGGCAGTCGTAGACAGTGATTGTTTGCAGGTGCAGCAGCTCTTTCTTCTTTGCCGGTCCTGCCAGTGAGCCAGAAAAGCAGAGGTGGTCTGTCAAGTTAGTTTTGGGCTGGTTCTCAAGTTCCTCTGTTTGTCACGGGGACTCCTCTGACACATCAATGACCCTAGTGGTCTTAGTGGCCACCTCCTAGCATACGGGGGTCACAGATATGTGCGACAGTCCCAGTCAGGTGGGATCCACTTGCGATGGCCCCAACAGTCTCTGTTGCCCCCTCCTGGCATACAGTGGTCACAGACATGGATAACAGCCCACAATCTCAGTTGTAACAGCCCCAACAGTCTCAGTGGAAATGGGTGACAGCCCAGCAGTCCAGGTGGCCCCATCCAGGCACACCACCGGTCATGGACGTGGACATGGCTGACGGCCCAGTGACACCAGGCTACAGCCTGAAAGTTCATGACAGCTCTGACGGGGGTACCGACATCCACAAGATAGGGGACGGCTCTCTCACAACACACATCCTGACTGGACCAGGTGCCCCACACTCTGCTCACCGTGATCCACTCACCAGGATCCCAGCTGTACCTCGTTCTCTTCAGGCTCTTTCCTCCTCCTCCTCACAGGGCACACTTGTCTTGGCAGGCAGGTACATGGTAAATCTTCTTGGCTCCTGGGTGATGACCCCCCACCCAGATGAGAGACTGGCAGACCTTGGTCCCTAGTTCTGGTTCCAGCAGCAAGAAGACTTGGTGATTTTCCGTCTCCTGATGAGACGGTGACCTTTAAAGTTTAAATCCAGACACATATTTGATTTAGTGTTTAGCCTTTGAAATACGTGTTGGGGGTGACAGATTGTTGGACGTGTTCTCTTCTCTGCACTGCCCTTTGTCAAAGTGACAACCTGCCACAGCAGGAATGGTTCCATTTCTCAGTGACCCACAACATGGGCCAAGAGAGTAACGGGAGATCACACCTGTCTATCAGCTCCTACGGAAAACTTCCCCAAAGAAGTTCAAAGGACTAACCCTTCCTCCCTATCAAGATTACCTGGTAGTCAGTAGCGGTTCCTCCTCTAGGGCGGAGGAGCATCGCCCGGTCTGCTGTGAGTGTAGCAGTAAACTAACAACAAATACATTATTAAAATGGTCTCACTGATTACCATTTCTACCACGTGCTCAGCTTGCTACTGGCGAGTGTGGGGGGCAGGCCCCGGGTGATTCCTGCTGATTGACAGCAGAAGGGATGACAGGAAAAGTGTGGAGTGCGCATATTGGATTGGCCGGCTGTCTTGCAACAGCCAGCCCAACATGTGCACTTCTGCCCAGACCAATCCAGCAGCTGCTTAACAGCCGGGGGATTGTAGCCACAGGCCACCAATCATAAAAGGAGCGCTGGGGTAGCCTGCCCCATCCAATCCTGCAGCTGCTCTCATTCTGTGAGAGCAGCTGCACGATTGATTAGTTTCACGTTTGAGTGACCAGACAGCAGCCTTAGAGTGCACGGCTCTTGAAGTGAACCTCACCTGTGTGGAGGAGTTCAACTATTTTTTACCGCACCTTGGAAATCTCTGGTTGTGGTGAGAGCCCCGTCCCTCACCTTCCCCTGGGACGGTACTACATATTTTTGACTCATAAGAATGCAGCAGATGCAGTAACCAGATGACTCCAAGGCCGAGGGAGTTTCAATCCGTTCAAATGAATGACCCTGCTGCCTCGCACAGTGACTCTCCTTGCGCTGTCGCTGGGTCCCCGATCATCACGCCCTCACTGATGGACCATCGGGCTGAGGTATGTGGTGCTTTAACTGACATCAGTAGCGCTATTTGCACAATGAGCCTCGTAATAGCTCTGTTGGGTGCTTCACAAGTGTCTGCAGTTCTGTTGTGTTTCTTCAGGAGTCTAGGTGCCTCCAGTTGCCAGATTGAGTGTATGCAGGAGCATTGTTGCGTGTCTGCTGGAGCTCCATTGAGTGTCAGCAGTACCTCTATGTGATTTCAACAACTCCAATGGGTGTTTGCAGGAGCTGCTATATTACCTCCATTGGATACATGCAATATCACTGCTCATATTGCCAGAAACTTTGTTGGGTATCTGCAGGAGCTTCTTTGGATGTCTGCTGTGGCTCTGATTCTGTTTGCGGGAGTTCAGATGCTTACAGTAGATCCATTGTGTGTTTGTTGGAGCTCTGTTGGATGTCTGCAGACAGTGGCTCTGTTGTGTCTGCTTGCAGGAGCTCAGATGCTTGCAGTAGGTCCAGTGGGTCGTAGATGTCTGTAGGAGCTCCGTTGGATGTCTGCCGAGGCCTGATTCTGTTGCAGGAGTTCCGATGCTTACAGTAGTTCCCTTGGCCAAGTTGGCCGGTGTCTGCAGGAGCTCCGTTAGATGTCCACAGAGGCTCTGTTGTGTCTGTTGTTTGGGGGAGCTCAGATGCTTACAGGAGGTCCGTTGAACTGCTGAAGCAGCTCAGTGGATGGAGCATCGGCACTGCAAATTCATGAAACCAGCTAAAATGCATTCACGCTTGAATAATTTGACATTCAGTAATCCTATTTCCTTCAAAACACAAAAGGGGTTACATGTTTGTCGAAAAAGACGATCAAGAGCATTTTCCCCCTGGCAACATATTGCCTTGAAACGGCCCTGCTTTTAAGGTCCTGGGGGACCGAATGAGTGATTGTTGGGGGTAGGGGGACACACACTCTAGGCTCGCTCGCCACAGGGCACTCATCCCAAACTTTTACACCCCAATACTTTCAAACGTCACCAGCCGCCACTGCTGGTACTGCCGACCTTAACAGTCCCACCATGTCCCTGGCAATGAGCCCAGGTCCCACTGGCCAGTAACTCTTCCTGCTCTTCTGGAATCAAAGAGCCCATTGATGGTCACAGAGGATGCTCTGCCGCTCTCCCTTTAGTGTGTGTCCCACCCCGGACCTCAGGAATGTCAGCAATACACATGTCCTATCTGAGGGATGCATCTCTTATCTCTCCAGGCCCTAGGCTCCATAATAGAACACACAGACCTCAGTGTTATGTGCCATTAACAGGCGCACACATGAAACCCAGCACGCACATGCAAGCATCACACTCTGATCAGTGCTACACGCAATTCAGGCAAGCCAGTGGTGAGTCAAGTACACAGCCACAGAAGGTTACATGAGTGTGCCAGTAGGCCCCTCTCCAGTGTAGCAGATAAAACGGCCTATTCATATTACTGATTTAATAGAACACAAAACGGTAATGCAGCCACTAGCGTGCTTATGTCACTTAACTCCAGGTAATGGCAGTACACGTCTACCTTCATGAGTGTAGGGCTTGGTACACCTCTCCAGATCCAAGCAGACCACATTAACTTAAGACAAGTCTAGGTCTTGGCTCACACGCATGATCAGCGTTCACCCATGACCAAAGTTCAGTACCAGATACTGATACAGCTAGGGCATGCATGGCAGGGGTGTACGTCCATTACCATGCAGGGGACATTTCTGTCTTTACACAGTGATTGGCCATGTTTGTGGCTTGACTTAGATAAATGCTTGGCTGAAGTACATTTGAGCCTATTAGGTCGCTAGCACTACTGGAGTGGCTGTGGGTGTAATTTTGGTGAATAGCAATTGTCTTACTCTCCTGTGGGTGTGTTTTTGAATTTGGGTGTTCCTACCACTACCTCTCCTTATTTTAACTTGACTACTCTCATTTTGTAGAAGATTGTTCCCTTTTTCTAATCGTTTCCACTATCCCCACCCACATGTACACCAAAAATGCACACCTCCATGTGTGAGTTCTCCACAATTAAAGAGGAGAACTCTGCACATACAAGGTAGGGCAGAAATAGGCGGAGATCTCCAGCCATAGATTCCTCAATACAATGTGGTAATACATTAAGTAGCACAACTGGAGTATTATTTTACATACTCAGAAATACCGTGGTACATTGGCCCATTCGCATTATACCCACATTGGAGTGCAATTTGTAGTCTGTGAGAATTCACAAATAATGTCAGGATTACTTTTGATATGCTGCAACTGTTGGAGTGTCCCAGGCAACACTTCCCTATGTAACCATTTCCACATACTGGAATACACATCTGTACTTCTTCTTGAATGGAACTTTTTCTTTGTTGAAATCTCTTCTCTTACAATTCCACCAATTATGAGTGTGTTGATTCCCATCCTAAGAACAGATTTAATTCAGTGTTTATTACAAGTAAATCTCCAACCATTTTCAGGATGGGAGTCTACCTGCAACGGTTTGGTGAGTACACACAAACGTTGTGGATGTATATCTCCTTTTTGTAGGTCGACCCACACAGTAGCAGCCATAAAAGTCCCCAGAGAGCAAGCAGATTTTTTCACGCAGAAAAACTGCCAAGGTTGAGAGGATTTCCATGAGGTCAATCCCATAAACAAGTGCTGTTAGAAATAGGGGTCTCTCGTTGGCAATGGTTAGCACCTTTGTCCAAGTAGGGACCCTTCTTCCTAGTCAGGGTAAGGCGGATACACTTTTAAAATAACCCCTGCTCACCCCCGTGGAAGCTTGGCACGAGCAGTCAGGCTTATCTCAGAGACAGTGTGTAAAGCATTTGTGCACACATACAGTAATACAGTGAAAACACTACAAATGGACACCACACCAGTTTAGAAAAATAAGTAATCTTTATCTAAACCAAACTAGACCAAAATGACAAAAATCCACTATACAATAATCAAAATATGACTTTTAAAAGGGAGAAACAGTTCTGTCCATAGCAAACTATAGATGCGACACTTTCAACACAAAGTACCTTAGATGCGTCAAAATCATAAACAAAAACAGCCACAGGGAAGGTGATGCATTGGTTCCTTTCGCACAGGGAAGGCGATGCGTCGATTTCTTACTCCAGGGGAGGTGATGCGTCCATTCCTTACTGCCACGCAGGGGAGCTGATGAGTGGGTTCATTACTGGAGGGAAGGTGATGCGTCGGTTTCTTACTGTTTGGGGAGGTGATGCATCGGTTTCTCACTGCGGCCCTGTGTCCTTGTAGATTTGGCGCCCCAGTGCGATGTGTGGGGATCGGGGATGCATCAGTTCTCGATGCTGCAACGGCGCTGCGTTGATCTCTCCAGCCACGGTCCCACTATGCGTTGGTACTTGCAGCCGCAAGGCAGGGCCTGCATCGGAATCAGTGTGGTGATCTCGGACTTCGTAGATCGGTGCATGTGATGCGGCATGCAGCGATTCCTCCAGCCTCGGGCAGGCGATGCATTGGTTTCTTCAGCGGGTCGATGGCGATGCGTGAAAATTCTTCCCTCACGGCGGCGATGCGTCGGACATAGGTGCGGATGTGTCGTGCTTCTCCTCTCTGGTGCAGCTTCCCGGCAGGAGGTGGAGACAGCATTGTGTAAGGCAGACCAGGCCCATTCAGGTGAAAGGAAATCTCCTCCCCCTACTCTAAATGCAGCCCAGGTCTATTCAGCCCAGCCCTGACTCATCCAGGAAAGGCAGGACACACCTCAAGCCCTCAGTGGCTGTCTATAGTGAATGTACATCCCCAGCCCCTGCCACTCCGAAGCCAGACAGCCAATTCACAAACCAGCTGAGGCACATAGGATGGCTAAGCAAGAAAATACCCACTTTCTAAAAGTGGTATTTTCAAACAAAGAATACAAAAATCATCCTTACTAAAAGATGCATCTTTATAGTCTGAGTTCAGGCATACTAAACTTTACCTTCCTATCTTGTCCCAATAGAAAGTTATATTTATAAGATGGGACAGATTGCCTTTCAATAGTGAAAAACACATTTCCACATAGTTCACTATCAGGATATGTTAGATACCTCAAAACATGTCCTACCTTTCACAGACACTGCACCCTGCCCACAGGGGTACCTTGGGCCTACCTTAGGGGTGACTCACATGCCAGAAAAGGAAAGGTTAGGGCCTGGCTGGCAAGTGGGTGCACTTGCCAGGTCGACATGGCAGTACCAAAACTGTGCACAGACACTGCAGTGGCAGGTCTGAGAACCTTTTGCAATGCTGCTGGTGTGGGTGGCACAATCAGTGCTGCAGGCCCACTAGCAGCATTTGACTTACATTCCTGGGCACACACAGTGCACTGTACTAGGGAATTAGTAGTAAGTCAAACAAGCCAATCATGGAAACACCAATCCATAGTCACAATTTACAGAGGGAGCACTTGAACTTTGGAACTGATCAGCAGTGGCAAAATGCCCAAAGCATCTAGACCAGCAAAAATGGAGTCCAGCACACGGCAACGGCACAGGAGGCAGAGGCAAAAATATAGGGGAAAACCATGCCAAGGATGCCAGGTCTAACAAGTGCAGAGCCACATCATTTGTAATTCTGTAAATCAAGGATGGAAATTTACAATTTTAAATTAAGGCATCTCTGCACACTTTAATAATACATAGGTGCCCAAATATGTTTGTGAATGGGATTCAAACATATTCAAATAATTGTGCTGATTGAAACTTAGGGCCTTATTTAGAGTTTGGGGGACCCGTACTCCATCACAAATGTGATTGTTAAACCGTCCGTCTTATTAGAAAGTGCATTAGGATATCATTAAACAGATTGACAAACTCAATATAAGGAAAGCCTCAGACCTCCTGAAAAATAAGTAACATTTGGGCTTCAGACGAATTCTGAACAGTCCTACTAACACAGCTGGCAAAACACTTAACGTATTGTTTATTCACAATATATATTCATTCAGCTCACAAACATGATGTATTAAAAATAAAACCATTCATATTAGACATTTCAAAAAGATAACTAGGAGAGGGTTCAAAGAGAGCTACAAAATGGTCTGCAAGAATCCGTCTACCTCAGAAGATCCAGATGTTAGGCTATAAAACTCTATCACAACATATATTACTCATAAGTTGGCCCCACTCATTATTAAAAATTAAGTCTGAGATCAAATTAACAAAACATTATGCGAAAAAGAAGTGGTTGAGGTAAACAAGCCACAAATATGAGCGATGATGGCATAACACATTACCTATTGGAAATATGATATGTTGCAAGATTCGTGGGGGAAATGCCACAAAGCAATAAAGAGAAACAAACTTCATGAGATGCATCAAAGGATTATCAAGCAAAACAAGAGAGATCAGCAATCTTGATTATCAATATGATAATCTCAATCAGCAATATGATTGATCACATACAGTATTACTGGATAGAATTTGTGAGTGGGCAGGAATCTCAAGGATCCCATGCTTCCTCCTCGACAGTAGCCAACAAGCGTGAACTTCATTTATGACCCCATCTGTTCAGAAAGTGACGTATGAAATGCCACAACGTTAGGCACTCTTACCATTAATATTTGACATTTACTTGCACAACTTGGCCGAGTTCCTAAAAAACAAGGTATTACACTTTCAAATACAATTGAGGACAAATGCACATTCAATCTCAATAGCCCCCAAAAGGCTAGCCTGCACCATGTTTACCACTGGATGCCAGAATGCCTCTATTATTAAATTGCTCTAAGACCGGGTTTCTTGTATTTGGCGGAGCAGACCAGAACTCCATTCCATTTGAATAATCACCGAATTTAGGACTTCCACCACGTAAAACCACGAGGCAAGGATGTTAGGAGTTCTGTTTAATGTCAACATGCCATTGTCATGCCAAAACTATGTAATACTCGGTTGCACCAATATGTTGTTACGACTTCTCTGAAGGATCCTCTCCTTACTCCATATAAACCAATTCACTGCCTGCCTACGAAAATGTTAGATAGACAACAGTATCATGCAGCCAGACTATGCCTGAATCTCCAGAAGTATCAAAATGTAAAAATATCTTTGGAAGTGCTCCATCCGCTGCTGGATGAAACCAAAATTATAGACTGAAGTTCTCTGCACCATCCACAAAGGGCATTGCAGAAAAGTTGCAGGTTATGTGCAAAACTTTGCCCACCTAGATCCCAATCTATGATCGGTCAAAACACTGCATATAATTCAATAAACTTTCATGGTTATGATATATAGAGACAGGTCTCCAGACGTCAAGGCTTAGGAGTACCAGATGGAGACTTGCTTCAAATTCAGGTGCACTCCCACTACCACCCAGCCTCTTGACTATTTAATTTATGCTGAGACGTACAGCACTCTTTAGTAACTACATTACATGGTACAGTGCTTTATAAAACGTGTAATTAAATAAAGGGTGAAGGCATTTACTGATACTAGTAGCAATTATATGTTAACATTACATTGAACGGACTAAAAGCAATTGGACATTCAGATATTTTATCTTTCCAGGGAAAGGAGGAGGGCTTAGTTGATTTGTTGACCTTCTGATCACCTCGAATGGTAAATGAAGGTCCTTGTGGAAAAGTGATAATTTTGTCACCGGGAATAAATTAGTATTTGAGCAGCTTAGCTAATGCAATAGACTCATTCACTGATGGGTGATGTGTTTATCAAGGGTTAGGCTTTTGCAGCAGGGAGATGTTAGCAACTTTGTTACATGACATTGGTAAGCTCTTAAAGTGGAGTAGATTCAAGGCTCATACATGAGATGAGGTACACCACTAAATTTCTGGTAGAGCTTAAAGGCACAAAGTTTTCAGTGGAAAATTTGATAGAAAAGTACTGTGGTGAAAGCAGTTGAGACATGGAAGAAACCTAATAAGTTTTTTATGGAATTCAGCATCAGACATTGTAGCCTCATCCAGTGTCTAAAGCCTGTGAGTCACCTGGATATTTTGATTTGGAGCTGGGCATGATCGAAGCAAAGGAAGTGAACATTTGAGTCATACCAACATATAGAGGATAGCAAACATTGGGGTATATATGATCCAATCATGACAGTGCACAGGGATAACAATAGTGTTGTGTAGTTCCTACCAATCCGTAGGACCTGTGCGTTTGTTTGGACAACATAAACTTTGGGCAAGGTGCCTAGACTGAATCCGGGCACTCCCGCAGGATATGTTGGCCTAGAGACAAGCTTGCTCACAGTGCCACCATAAGCCCCCCTAACATTACCAGGGAGCGAATAGTTTCTGGCAACAAGTGAACATGACAACCCTGACCCCTCAGGGATCATGGTAACAGATCAGAACCTTTCGCTCAGTCACTCGTGCTTAGTCGACACAGTGGGACGTTTTCAATATATTTATTGAACCAACGTTATTCTTGTATAGACTACATGTGCTGCAATTATCAGGAGACAGAAGCACATCAAAGTAATAACAAGCACCAAAACGTAAATAGTAGATACAGTTCTACCATGGTGCTAAAAACAGTGTATATATGCAGGCATATAAACAAGGCAGTAATCAGGCATACCCCTACTATGCAAACCCTACTCTAAGTGTACCTAGAGTGTATGTAGGTGTGAAGCCAAGAATCCCCCCAAGGGACGATCCAACCCCAGGTCATTACCTGGTGGGAGAGAATGTAGGAGCTGTCTGCAAAGGGGTTACCCAGGCAGACTGACCAGGGTAGGCAACTCACTGGGGTATTTACCGCCGCCTGCCTGTGGGCACTCCAATTCTCCACGCAGCCTATCAGTGTTCTTCCAGTGATATCCGCACTTTGCAGGGCCTCAAAACGGTCGTCTTCACCAGAACTATGAGCCCCACTGGGTCTCTGTCCCTGATTCCGGTGGGTAGGCAGGTCGGCCGCTGTGATATATCGATTTACTGCCCGTATAGTGGACCGGGCTGTCAGCAGGTGTGACTAGCCTTGGCTATTCTCTGGTTCTGGGGTCTTTTTTGTTTTATTGTGGCTTGATATTGGTCTCCACAGCCATCAGTCGCGTGCATATACCTCTGCTACCTGGGCCTCAGGAGTTATTGCTGCTGCAGGCCCTATTTCATTTTTGGTGCATGGTGCTGGGTTGTTCTGTCCTCTGCTCAACTCTGGGGCCGTTGGACATAGATATGCATTGGTCAAGCAGGGGAAGGGGGAAGAATGCCCCTTTTCAGGCAGCTGCCAGATCTTCACTGTGTAATGGGTAATGGTAGGAAACCTGTGTCCTCCTACCAGCTATGGCGTTGCAGGCCTCCGGTATCTCTCTGGGTGCGTCTCTTCTATGTAGTCTGAGCCTCTGCTCCTGGGCCGTGGGCACCCGCTGGCTGTCTCAGCTTGTCTCCGCCACAGAGTCTCACCCTTCGCCCATCCCGGCCCACAGTCGCAGTCCACGGCGCGTTGTTACTGGTGATCTGCTCGAAGTTACGCTGTCGCTTCTCTCTACGGGTCCTCGCAGCTATGTCCCGCAGTGCCCCCTTCCCCTCCGGTCGCGACTGCTGCCTCTTCCAGGGAGAGATCGGGCACCTCGCTCACCATGCTATCATGAGGCCCACACCCGATCTCCCCACGCGGCGGTCTCAGAAGAAGGATCTGCGGGGCGTCGTCCAATCCAGCTCCCAGGTGCACCTCGCGATCAGGCCTCACCTTGCCTCTCACTCTGTCGGTCAAGCAGGCCCCCACGACAACGCTGGGTGTTACAGGTTAGTCTCCAGCACTGCCTGACTCATTTGTGGCACCTCAGGCTTGGATATTTTAGCGGATGATAAGGGATTTTGGCGAATGGTTGAAGGAGCCTCTCCAGTGAGCAGCCATCTTTCTGGGCAGCCGACCACACCCCCCTTCATCCCACATTATTAGACAAGACACTGCCAGAAGATCTTGACAGAGACTGCCAGACTGCTGTGATCGCACAGCATCCCCATACCTGTCAACTTACAAAATAACGTTACCGTGTGAGGAGGGGCTGGGGCCTTGGAGGGGGCAGGCCTGGTGCCGAGAGCTCCTCACCAAGCCCCCCACCACCTCCCCAAAAAACAAAGAGTCATTGAAGCTGTCGCCGATGTCCTGGGGTGTTTACACACCTTTTAATGGACATCAGCTGCTTACTGCTTCCGAAAATGAGCTGAAAATCTACTGTTTAAAGTGGGTTTTCAGCGTGTTTTCTCTGCCACAGTGTGATTTCGGCACCTCACAAGGTGACCATGTGAATAGAGCCGAACTTGTGTGACACACAATGGCACCGTGTGAGATGGCAGGTCTGCAACCCGTTCTGTGCTAAAAGCTTTATTCTGAACAAAGTCTGGGAGGAGAGCAGCTCATGCCGAAGGCATTTTTTCCTATTGAGGAAACACTTTCTCCTGGCTGCTGATAACGACACTGTTTTGCTGTAAACAGGTATGCAGTGTATTGATTCTCCCTAAGTAACTCTAGAGGCAAGTTACGCTACTTCATGCTCTCATAGTATAGAACATAGAAGTAGATTTTAGGCTGTTAGGTTGCTAGATAATATTTCCACTTTGGTAGAATTTTTCATTTTATCTCGCTCTTTACAACATGCATTAGTGCTGTTTTAATAATGTTATGAGACTGTTAAAATAAACAATTGTAAGCATAAAGTATCTTATTCTTAGTGCAGTTCTTGTGTGTGATATTGTGAAGAATGACATTGGGTTTCCAAGTTACCTTTACGTCCCTGAATCCCTGTTTAGGGACTGATAGTAACCTAGAAAGCACAGACACCACATCAACTATGTATTGAGTGTGCTTGTTTCGGGCTACAACAACCTGCTTTTTCAATTCAAATGCTAATCCATTGAACTCAGTTCATCCGTAACACCCTTGGGTGTAAAAGCAAACCTTGTAGAGCTAAGACGAAGTCTTCGCTTGCGCAATATGCATGGGTGAGGGATGCTGGGTTATCTGAGGCATTAGTAGGGTTTGTGTAATAGGTTTGATAATTCTAGTTTAGTTCCTGAGTGGATGTGGTGGTCTATGTTGCTGTTTCTGAAAGGATGGTAGTTAGTGTTGAAGTTAGATCGTTTTAAAAAGGGAGAGGGGGTGCGAATTGGAATGGGTCGACAGCACTGGAGTCTAGTAAAACTCAGGAGACTGAGACCTCTTTAGATTTATACAGCCCCAGTTCCTTCTGTCAAGAAGAAACTGAATTAGAACCCAGTACTTCAAGAATCCAGTCTCAGTGATTTTGCTATCTGAACTTGTGTTGGCTGAAAATCTGCATCTCACAGACAATAGGATTCTAGATGATCTATAGTATCGTTTTACTTATATAAATGCCACAAGCCCTGGTTCCGAAATCCTTATTCAAGGTGACAACTGGGCAGGCATTAGCACTGACATGGGAGCTGCTTGCTGTCAAAGGCGAGGGACAGGACTGTACATGAAGAGCCTGATTTAGAGTTTGTCAGACAGGTGCTCCATCACAAACGTGAAAGAAATCCCGTCCTCCGAATTGCAAGTGCCTTCCCGTGTACCGCACTCGCAATGAGGCAGAAGGTATTTCCGTCACATTTGTGGCCAAGTAACCAAACTCTAAGTCAGGCCCTAAGCCTCCTCAACCTTTCTACCCCCTTTGTTATAGTAGACTATGATGTCATCTTCCCTCCATTGAAAACAAGCATTTGCAATGCAATAGGTCTCGCATTCACGCGAGTTTGAGGTATTAGCATTGTAAATGACAATGCCTTTTATTTATGTTTTTGGTTTTAAAACAAAAATAAAAGGCATTGTCATTTACAATACTAATAGCTTAACCTCTCGCAAATGCGAGACCTATTGCATTGCAATAAAGGGCCTTCTCGACCGCTTGTTAGATTGTAAATATCAGAGGAAGAGACCGGCCTGCGATGTCTTCAAAGTATTGATAAATAGTGTAGTAAAGAAGATGTGTAAGTGTTGTAAATTACACAGACACAAATTGTGAAGTGAGAGTTACATATGATTCGAGCGATAAACACTAACAAAGCGCTCCAACACTTTTCACTCTGTGATTACACTGTCGTGGCTCAGGAGGAAGAGAGGGGGGTTCCTGCCCTCTCCGTGATTTGAGTGAGCAGTGTGGCATTGCGTAATGTCATTGCTATCTTTGGCCTAATAAAAAACACTCCAGCTGTAGTAGGGCCCTGGCTTCACCTCCTGGTGCAGGGCGGGATGTGCTTTATGGCAGGCATGGAGGGAGGGAGGGATGGTCTCGGATGCAGCTCCGGCCTCATACAGTGCCACTGCTATTACTAGTGAGCGAGAGGTGCTGAGGTGGTGGTATTGGTATTGCTGGTGGTGGTATTGGTATTGGTGTTATTGGTGGTGGTGGTGGTGGTATTGGTATTGGTGGAATTGGTGGTATTGGTGGTGGTATTGGTGGTGCTGGTATTGGTGGTATTGGTCATGGTGGTATTGGTGGTGGTGGTATTGGTGGTGGTATTGGTGGTGGGATGGGTATTGGTGGTGGTATTGGTACTGGGGGTATTGGTATTCGTGGTGGTATTGGTGGTGGTGATATTGGTGGTGCTGGTATTGGTGGTATTGGTCGTGGTGGTGGTGGTATTGGTGGTGGTGATGGTATTGGTGGTGGTGGTATTGGTGGTGGTGTTGGTATTGGTGGTGGGATGGGTATTGGTGGTGGTACTGGTATTGGTGGTGGTACTAGTATTGGTGGTGTTGGTATTGGTGGTGGTGGTATTGGTGGTGGTGGTATTGGTGGTGGTGGTATTGGTGGTGGTGGTGGTGGTGGTATTGGTGGTGGTACTGGTATTGGTGGTGGTACTAGTATTGGTGGTGTTGGCATTGGTGGTGGTGGTATTGGTGGTGGTGGTGATATTGGTGGTACTAGTATTGGTGGTGGTATTGGTGGTGGTATTGGTGTTGGTGGTGGTACTGGTATTGGTGGTGGTACTGGTATTGGTGGTGGTGGTATTGGTGGTGGTGGTGGTATTGGGGGTACTGGTATTGGGGGTACTGGTATTGGTGGTGGTGGTGTTGGTGGTGGTATTGGTGGTGGTGGCATTGGTGGTGGTGGTATTGGTGGTGGTGGTATTGGTGGTGGTTTTGGTACTGGGGTGGTGGTATTGGTATTGGTGGTGGTATTGGTGGTTGTGGTATTGGTATTGGTGGTGGTATTGGTGGTGGTGGTATTGGTGGTGGTATTGGTGGTGGTGGTATTGGTGGGATTGGTGGTGGTGGTGGTATTGGTGGTGGTTTTGGTACTGGGGTATTGGTATTGGTGGTGGTGGTATTGGTATTGGTGGTGGTGGTGGTATTGGTGGAGGTGGTATTGGTGGTGGTGGTGGTGGTATTGGTGGTGGTACTGGTGGTGGTGGTATTGGTGATGGTGGTGGTATTGGTGGTGATGGTGGTGGTATTGGTGGTGGTTGTATTGGTGGTAGTGGTGGTGGTGGTATTGGTGGTGGTGATATTGGTGGCAGTGGTGGTATTGGTGGTATAGGTGGTGGTATTGGTGGTGGCATTGGTGGTGGTTGTGATATTGGTGGTGGTAGTAGTGGTGGTATTAATGGTGGTATTGGTGGTGGTATTGGTGGTGATGGTATTGGTGGTGGTATTGGTGGTGGTGGTTGTATTGGTGGTGGTGGTGGTATTGGTGGTGGTGGTATTAGTGGTGGTGGTGGTGGTATTGGTGGTATTTGTGGTGGTATTGGTGGTGGTGGTATTGGATTGGTGGTGGTGGTCTTAGATTGGTGGTGGTGGTATTGGTGGTGGTGGTATTGGTGGTGGTATTGGTATTGGTGATGGTGGTGGTACTGGTGTTGGTGGTATTGGTGGCGGTGGTATTGGTGGTGTTGCTGGTGGTGTTGGTGGTATTGGTGGTGGTGGTATTGGTGGTGGTATTGGTGGTGGTGGATGTGTTGTATTGATGGTGGTATTTGTGGTGGTATTGGTGGTGGTATTGGTGGTGGTGGTATTGATGGTGGTATTGGTGCTGTGGTGGTATTAGTGGTGTTGGTGGTGGTGGTGTTGGTGGTGGTGGTATGTATTGGTGGTGGTATTGGTGGTGGTGGTGGTATTGGTGGTGGTGGTATTGGTGGTAGTGGTGGTGGTGGTAGTGGTGGTGGTGGTATTGGTGATATTGGTGGTGGTGGTAGTGGTATTGGTGGTGGTATTGGTAGTGGTATTGGTGGTGGTGGTATTGGTGGTGGTGGTATTAGTGGTAGTATTGTTGGTGGTATTGTTGGTGGTGGTATTGGTGGTGGTGGTACTGGTGGTGGTATTAGTGGATTTTGGTGGTATTGGTGGTGGTATTGGTGGTGGTATTAGTGGTGGAGGTATTGGTGGTGGTATTGGTGGTGGTGGTATTGGTGGTGGTGTTGGTGGTGGTGGTATTGGTGGTGGTGTTAGTGGTATTGGTGGTAGTGGTATTGGTAGTGGTGGTGGTATTGGTGGTGGTGGTAGTGGTATTGGTGGTGTTGATGGTGGTGGTGGTAATGGTGGTGTTGGTATTGGCGGTGGTGGTGGTATTGGTGGTGGTGGTGGTATTGGTGGTATAGGTGGTGGTATTGGTGGTGGCATTGGTGGTGGTGGTGGTATTGGTGGTGGTAGTAATGGTGGTATTAATGGTGGTATTGGTGGTGGTATTGGTGGTGGTGGTATTGGTGGTGATGGTGTTATTGGTGGTGGTGGTTGTATTGGTGGTGGTGGTATTGGTGGTGGTGGTGGTATTGGTGGTGGTGGTATTAGTGGTGGTGGTGGTAGTGGTATTGGTGGTGGTGGTATTGGATTGGTGGTGGTGGTCTTAGATTGGTGGTGGTGGTATTGGTGGTGGTATTGGTGATGGTGGTGGTACTGGTGATGGTGGTATTGGTGGTGGTGGTATTGGTATTGGTGGTGGTGGATGTGTTGGTATTGATGGTGGTATTTGTGGTGGTATTGGTATTGGTGGTGGTGGTATTGGTGGTGGTATTGGTGCTGTGCTGGTATTAGTGGTGGTGGTGGTGGCGGCGGTGTTGGTGGTGGTGGTGGTATTGGTGGTGGTGGTGGTATTAGTGGTGGTGATGGTAGTGGTGGTGGTATTGGTGATATTGGTGGTGGTGATAGTGGTATTGGTGGTGGTATTGGTAGTGGTATTGGTGGTGGTGGTGGTATTGGTGGTGGTGGTATTAGTGGTGGTATTAGTGGTGGTATTAGTGGTGGTATTGGTGGTGGTATTGGTGGTGGTATTGTTGTTGGTGGTGGTGGTAGTGGTGGTATTGGTGGTGGTATTAGTGGATTTTGGTGGTATTGGTGGTAGTATTGGTGGTGGTATTAGTGGTGGAGGTATTGGTGGTGGTATTGGTGGTGGTGGTGGTATTGGTGGTGGTATTGGTGGTGGTATTGGTGGTAGTGCTATTGGTGGTAGTAGTATTGGTAGTGGTGGTATTGGTGGTGGTGGTGGTATTGGTGGTGGTGGTGGTATTGGTGGTGGCATTGGTGGTGTTGATGGTGGTGGTGGTAATGGTGGTGTTGGTATTGGCGTTGGTGGTGGTATTGGTGGCGGTGGTGGTGGTGTTGTTAATAAAGCAGGCTTTTGAAAACACCCCATCAGGTGGCTTTAGTACAGATGACATGTAACATAGATGTGCTGTTGTCAGATTCAGCCCATTAGCACAGGGTTATGTGCTACCTGGAATTCACATGACTTAATTCGCTAATCATTTCTAAATCCATTTTACTTGGGGGGTTGAAACAGACACGAGATAATGCTGGGTTAAAGTAATTGAAAGCAGGCGCCCGTGTTACGGGGGCCGCTGTGCTACTTAAAAAAACACAAGTGGTTTCAGCTGAAGCAGCGAATGTCCGGCCTGCAGTAAGAAAAACTCAATAAAGTAAATAGTGCTTACAGACTAACCGCTTCGATGCGGCCGGAATTCCACCGCGGTGCTGAGAAATTTGACGCGTGCGCAGTTCGGACGGCCCCCGGCTGTCCTCCGCACACGCCCACCGTGATGTCCGACGCACGGAAGAGGTTAAATAACAAGTCCTGTGTAACAACTGAAGTAAAAGGGCCAGTCGCCATGGGAGTGTACAAATGAAGACAAGGCCGTACTAAGGAGGGACTAACAAGCCTATTAACAAATCCAAAGGCAGCATTTACGAAAGACAATGACACAAGCCGATGAAAAATATGGGAGGAGAGTGGGCGCGGCTTCTCTCCCATACTCTACTACAGCAGTCTTGCAGAGCGAGCAGTGCATGCGCGCTGCCACTAGGCTGGACCTAAAATTCACCTGTGGTTTATCTTTGAGACTTTTTTTTCATTTTCTCAATGTTTTCACCTGCATAGAACCATATTTGTCCATTATCTATTGAAATTTGCTCTTCTATGTGCACTGCATGACAAAACAAGCTTTGCACTGATTGAACTGTACAAAAAAGACATTTTGCAATGGTGGATACAAATCTGCAGTAGCATCAGCGCATTTAATGTAAACCGTACGCCAGTGCAAAATTGCAGTCCTGCATGCCACTTCTGTCCTATTGCTAAAAATCTCTGCAGTTATCTTGCTTCCAGTATACCTGTGAAGCAATGCCTTCTAAGAGTACAATTGGAACATGAGCAGATTATTCATTTCTCTATGGGTCCCATTCTGAGTCATGTGGAATGGAAATCCCATATGGAGATACCACTCACATAATTCTGAGTTAAACTCACATGATTCTGAGTTATCGTGTGAAAACCAAATGTGTCTTAAGTACATTTCCACCGGCTGAAAGCAGTTGGAAAATGTGCGCACACACATGAAATCACATTGGATAATGTGCCCGGAAATTCCTCGACCTGCTTGTTATTCCCCATTCTGGACCTGGAAATTTGTGATTGCCGCTACCTGAGGTGGCGATACGGGTCAGATACTGCAGTGCTGGGCCCAGAATCTCCCCTCTAGTAACCTACCAGTTCTATTCACTCCTGTAGCATGGTCATAACTTCCACCCACTCATTCACCGTGAGAAGAAGTGTCCCAAATATCAAGAGCTGGTATTCTAGGTGGCGCTTGGAGGGTCTTGTTCATACGTAGGAACAGTCTACTACCTCCAGAGGCAATGGCGATGCTAGTTTGTAACTGGGAATCTAGCATTGCTCCAAAAATAATATCAAGCAGCACTAATGATAACAACTGGAGACCAGAAAAAAACCTTACAGCTATTCCGCCAAGCAGCAGGGCAAAGAGCAAAGCTACAAGCAGGAACTGGAGAAGGCAGAGAATCCGCAGGGTCCCGTGAGTGATCAATCAAGCAGAAACAAGTGCAATGCAACTGGACTCACAAATGAAATTACTTTTATAGTCCCAAACAGGATGTGACAAAATTCGGGAAATGGTTGCATTAGGAATAATAAATGTTGAAAGGATCAATCTGTTGCACGAAATAATAGCACAAAAACGGTACAAACACACATCTTGACATGCAGCTTGCCTGACAGGCTAAGGCAATAATTGTTCTCCTGAATGTGGTGTTAATAGCAAACCACCATGCAGGAGAGACAGGGGCGGCTCCTTCACTAGGTCGCCCCACTCCTTTCTCGCAGTGCAAGAAGCAAAAACATAAAATGGTAAAACTACCATTTTATGTTTCTACTTCTCGCGCTGCGAGAAATCAGAAGTGTTTGGTTGCGGGGCGAGCGGCTGGGCGGGGCTGCTCTACGAGCAGGGCTGGGCAGGGGAGGAGTGGTGTGCCCACTACCGAGTGAGCATGACTAGTTTGGTCGGCCCTCTGGGGCCGCCCAAACCAGTCATGCGCACTCTGCCCTTTCTCCAGGCAGGCTGCAATGCAGCCTACGTGGAGAAAATGGCCTCCCGATAGGCGTCTGGCTGGGCGGCATCCCCACCAATCACAACGCTGACATTGCAGCGTTGTTATTGACTATGGGGAGGGAGGCTGCCTGCTTCCTGTTCCTGCCGGAGGCAGGAGAGGAGAGCAGGAGCCGGAGCTGTAAAAATGAGGAACCGGGGCGGCGGACAGGTACGTTTTTTTAATTAATTTTTAAATGTACCCCCACCCCCTCCCCGCGTGACCCTCCCTGCCCCCCCCGCGATTTATGCTAGCCACGACTGAGGAGAGATTGCCCCAGAACCCCCTGTGCAGGTCCTTCGAGCCGACGCACACCAGATGAAAGTAAGATGGCCCCGCCGGAGGACTCTGCCCCCTCCTGGATTTGAAGACCTCTGATTCGCGATGAGTGGCAGCAGTGAGGAAAGGCTGCGTTGGAGCCTGAAAAATTCATGCACGAGCAAGGAGAGGGGAGGTATGGGAATAGGCACTACGCCAAAAGAAAAATTTCGAGTCATATAACCATAATTTCAAAACATTCTTCTTTCTGTCAATTAAGACTACTGCCTTTTCTGCTCCCTGCTCCCCTTTTCACTTACCAATCAGAGCTAGTGCTGATAATATTTTACTGAAAAAATTAAAGACATCCTTGCACGCAAGACTTATTGTTACCAATACTGTGAAATAGAAAAGTCTGTTTTGGCTCCACCCATAAGTATCTTTTTCTCACCTCATGCTATTGGCTGTTGAATGTATCGTTCCGCCTGCTATGAAGAGCTGGAATTGTAACTCTACCCAGGTTTCTACCTGTGTTTATTGCCTGATTAAATACTGTTGATGCTTTAAACAGACAGGGAAAAGGGCTGTGCTGTGCCTTCCATGCAGTGCAGTGCTGAGAACCGTGACCTTAGGGAGAAGGATATGCTGATGCCCTTGTGACACTTTCGGATCAGAAAATGCACTCACTGCTCGCCCCCCTGCACCCTTAATAAAAATAGCTCAGGTTTTAATGGATTGATTCTCCACTGTAGTACAACACAACTCAACAAATACATTGCAGAGAGTGTCTTGTCTTTATTATTGCAAGCAATTAGTGTTTCTTCCATGATGGAGAGTGTTGTGTTGACTTAGCCAATTAAAAGATCAATTAGTGAGGTAAGGAGTGCTTAGAGAGCCGGGCATTCAATCCATACATTAATGATGCCTCAAATGCATCATAGCGAATACCAGTTTCAGGCATTTTATTCATGTTATTTTCACAAAGTTTTTTTCTTTACGCAAACATACTGTAAGGCACCAAAGCTAACAGCGCACTCTACCAGCCTGCTGGAAAATATGACTCAATATTGCACGTTACAACGCGCACTATAACGTGACTTATTCAATGGAGGGCGTTCATTGTCATGAAGTAGCAAACCAGAGTCTGAAAAATATCATGTGGTCCTACATGACGAGACCTTACATACATCGTGCACGTTGCTATACTTTACTTGATAGAAATTTTACTGAAATTATGTAATTTTTATTGCATTGTATTGTGTTGCATCATTTATATAGCGCTTACTACAGCTTTGTGGGGCGCAGAAGAGCTTGCCAACATGAGTAGTATGCTATACCATGTAGGGTGTGTGGTTGTAAGGATGTTGTTTTTGTTTTGATTCTATTAGAGAAGTGTTTCAGTGTTGTGCGTGATGACCACCGAGGTGTGGCTATCGTGATATCGGCTGCAGCACATATCACTGTGTTGGATGATGAAGTGTAAGAGACAGACGCACAGTTTTATGGTTTTCAGTATGCTGTTAGCTTTGAACAGCTCTGCATGTCCCTTTATGCTATTTCATGATTTGTGTATACTTGGGGTCCGGAGCTGGCAGGGTTCGCGAGAGAAAAGAGATCTTTTGAGGTGGGCATTTTTATTTTAATCCCATGTCTTAGTGTCTATATGACAGTCAGATTCTATAGATATTGGGGCCTGCAGTGAATGGACTATATTAAAGTCCTCCAAAACTGTCCAGTAATGTGTGACAGATCTCTTCAATTATCCCATGCCTGTTAATTTGGTGATCTTTGGTTTTTGACTTTACAGTGCTGGCAATGTATACCAACCCTTATAGCAGATATGTATTATGTGAATTTAATAGGTATAAGTTACAATATGCTGCTGACCAATGCATATTTTGGTTTTGGTATTATTGTGGGTGATAACAGTTATATATGCATGAATAGAACTATATGATGTCACAGCAGCCCATTGGTCATTCCTTTTTTTGCTTACCTTTATAGATAAAGCAGTTTGCTGATTGAGTTGTTTGCAATTCTTGGGTTGTAAGCTAAGGATTGCGCTTGGGGTTGTGACTGTTTTTTGGGCTCTGTTGCCTGTCTGCAGTTGGTGCCTTTCTCTAGGAAATAGACAAGTTTTCAACTGTGTTTGGAAGAGTATATGCTTCTAGATGCTTCTAATGCTAGCTGGTAGTGAGTTCCAGAGCTTGTCATCTTGTGATGAGAAAGTAGTGCCTCCTACGGATTTCTTACGGTAAGGTGGTACGATAAGTGGTGCAAGCCTGGAGCACAGTATTCTTTTTGGTTTGTATTGCTTGAATTTAACTTGCACGTATAGCAGTCCATTTCCTTGAGAGGCTCTGTGGGCAGTGCACAATGGCTTGAACATTTCCCTTCTATTTATAGGTAGCCAGTGGAGTGATTGTGGGACTGGGGTCATGCGTTCTCTTGGATTAAGGCAGAGAAGTAGCCATGCACAGGGTCGGGCTCGCCTATAGGGCAATCAGACAGTGCCTGATGGGCTGCTCTGACAATTCAGTTTGTGGACCTGTTCTTAGGTTGTATGTGGGCCTGTTTTATGGTCAGGTAGGGTAGGTTTTACTGTTGATTTCCCTGTTATTAAAAAAACATTACCTGCAGTACGCTCAAATCCTTGCAAAACACTTATACAGCTTGTCTTTGCAAGTACAAAACTGCCCTGATATGCAAACATGGGCCACATTTCTAGGTATTTAATACATTAACGAGGGCTTTATTTATTTTGGTGCCCAGGCCTATTTTGTGTCCCATTCTGACCCTGGCCATGCGGCAGAATTTTGAATGAGCTGTATATTGAGTATAATGAATGCAGGAGTGCCAAGCTGTAGGTTGTTGGCATAGTCAAGCTTGGAGATTACAAGCATGAGGATGGCTTGTAGTTTATGTTGGTATGCAAAGTATGGGAAGATGCAACGTAATCATGTAGAAGGCACTCTGTGATGTCATTAGCATGAGGTATCAAGGATAAGTCTGAAACCATGGTTATTCCTAGGTTTCTAACTTCTCTTGATGCTGTCAGATGGGCTTCAAGTTCATTAGGCCATATGGCTGTAGGCTGGTAGTTTTGCCATTGTCTGCATGTCGTAATCTTCGTCTTTGCAGGGTTGAGCTTTAGATGGTTCTTCATCATCCATATGTTTATGGCTCGAAAGCAGTCATCAAGTTTTGAATTTTAGAGGTCTTAGGGGCTATCCCTATTTTAAAATGATTTCAGTGTCATCTGCATAGTTGTAACAGGTGAGGTTGTACAATTTAATTAGATTTGGTAAGGAGGGTTAGGCACATGTTGAATAATAGAGGGGCTATGATGGACCCCTGAGGAATGCCGCAGTGTTGTGTGTGAGGAGGTGATGTGAAAGGGTAGGTAGGCTACACTTTGTCTGTCTGTGAGATAATGAGTAATCCATTTTAAAGAATTCTCCCCAAATCCGATTTTGGGAAGTATTTGCAGTAAGGTGTGCTGGTGGACAGTGTCACATGCAGCTGATAAATCCAGAGGTTTTTGTCCACTGTGAGTTTTAGATCATCGCAGATGGATATACTGGCTGACTATGTGACTCTACATGGTCTGAAACCGGACTGTTGGTCTTAAAGTAAGTCATAAAGTTCGGTAAAATTAGGGAGTTGAGTAAATACTGCTCTCTCAAAATATTTTCCTAAGAAAGGTCCATTTGATATGGGCCTGTAAGTTGCTGAATCATATGGGTTGAGGTTTTTGTCTTGAGGAGACATCTAATGTATGAAGTTTTGAGCTCAGGTGGGAATGAACCTTGTTCCATGGACTTGTTGAGTAGGCATCTGGCTACCTCTCCTGCAGAAGTTGAGCAAAGTCTATCTTTAAAGATCCTTGGTGGTGCTGGGTCTGATGGTGATCCTGATGCTCTGGCTGCAGTGATAATATCCAGAAATCTTTTTGCGACAGGCTATTGAAAGAATGCATTGATGGATGATATGTTGTCTCTTTCTGTGGTGGTTAGGCCCCACTTTGTTGTGGTGTTGTCTGTGTTTTTCCCAAGGTAGCTTTATGTATTGCACTTAAAAAAAAACAGAATTATATATTTTATTTGCAATTATTTTGTATTTTGAGCAACTTACCAATAAGGGTAAAAGGCTGAATTTGTATTTTAAGTGTGTAAGATTGCAACTTCTAATTTAGTTTAACAAGTGGCATTGAAAGTTTCTTGCTCCTCTCAGATTTCCGAGGCAGAGGTAATTCTGGATTTTTGGGAGGAAAACCAATGTGGAGTTGTTTTTAGAAGTTCTGATGTATAAGTGAGATTAGAATTAAGGCAGGTAGTGTGAGCAGATAGATGTGGGGGGATATTTTGAGTGGGTTTAGGGTTATTGATGCTTGGAGCTGGGGCTCTATGCAAGGAATGAGGTTGACATTTCTGGAGAAGAATCTTAAAATGGCAGGAAAAACTCTCACTTGAGGGGCATGTAGATGATGGAAGAAGTGTATGCACGTTGTGCAGAGCTGCAACTCATGGGAGTAGTGGTAAGATACTAGCACTTCCTGTTTCGGAGCCTGACTGTCACATTCTGTTTTCAAAATAGGCGTGCGCAGTAGCCTTGAAAGGTCCCCTGCTTCCCAATCAATGGGGCTGAATTAGCGATAGACTAGACAGCCATTGATTCTGTCTTTTTCGCGGGAAAGCCCCCCAGGATGTGGTCAGCTACATGCTGACCCTTTGCAACCAAACAGTCTGCTTCTGGAAACTCATTCAGGAGAACCTGGAAGCCTGCCAGGAGGACAGGAACCACTGATATGACCAGAATGCCACTCTGGTTGAGTTTCAGCTTGGCCAAAAAGTGTGGGTAATAGAGCCCGTGTAGCCCCAAGCTCTGCAAGACCACTGGTCTGGGCCCTATGAGGTAAAGAGTGCAACAGCGATGTCACTTACCTGATGGACCCCAAACCTCCTAGGAACCCTTTGAGGTCCTGCATGTTAATCACCTCAAGCCCCACTTTGAGAGGTCTGAGATTACCATGCTCTTGGTAACTGATGATGGGATGGAAGAGGAGAGTGAACATTTTCCCAACCTACTATCTTCCAAGGACCAGGATGGGTCAGTGGAGAGTATCAGCTTCTCCCCTACATTGACCCTTAATCAGCAGAGAGACTTCCACCAGTTATTGGAGCAGCTTGCCTCCCTATTCTCAATTACCCCGGGACTCACTACATGGTGTATCAATGATATTGATACTGGGGACAGCACACAAAAACAAAATATTCAGGTTGTCTGACAAAGTGAAGACTAGCATTGAGGAGGAGGTCTCCAAGAGGCTGGTGTTAGGGGTAATTGATCCCTCAAACAGACCTTGGTCCCGCCCAAGGCAGCCCCTACTGATTTCACACCTGAACTGTGTGGGCTACCATGGGCTCAATGCAGTCACCAAGACTGGTGCGCACCCCATCCCTAGAGCTGATGAGCTCATCGATCGGCTTGGATTTGCCAAGCTCCTCAGCACGTTTGACTTAACATCTGGGTACTGGCAGATTGCCTTGATCAAGGGCGCGAAAGATCGTCTGCATTCTCCACACACAAGGTCACTTACAGTTCTGGGTCATGCTCTTCGGGCTGAAGAACTCTCCTGCCATCTTTCAGAGGTTGGTCAACCAGGTCCTGACTGGTTGGAGAACGTCAGTGCCGCCTATTTAGACGACATCACAGTCTTCAGCTCTAGCCGGAAGAACCCAGAGAGTCCGCCTCCCCCCGTTCAGATCCGAAGCCACCGAAGTCATCTGCGGCGTTCCACAAGGATCTTCACTCAGTCCAACCCTCTTCAACGTCTACATGAGCCCCCTCGCAGCCATCGCACGCCAACACAACCTCAACATCATCTCCTACGCCGACGACACCCAGCTGATCCTCTCCCTCACCAACGACCCCACCACCGCCAGAGCCAACCTACACGACGGGATGAGAGACGTCGCCGACTGGATGAGGAACAGCCGCCTTAAACTGAACTCAGACAAGACGGAAGTCCTCATCCTGGGCTCATCACCCTCCGCCTGGGACGACTCCTGGTGGCCCCCGGCCCTGGGCACCGCGCCCAAGCCAACGGACCACGCACGCAACCTGGGCTTCATCCTGGACTCCTCCCTGTCGATGACCAGACAAGTCAACGCCGTCTCATCTTCATGCTTCAACACCCTGCGCATGCTCCGCAAGATCTTCAGATGGATCCCCACTGAAACCAGGAAGACCGTCACCCAGGCACTCGTCACCAGCCGACTGGACTATGGGAACACCCTCTACGCCGGAACCACAGCCAAACTTCAAAAAGACTCCAGCGCATCCAGAACGCCTCCGCACGACTCATCCTGGACATCCCCCGACACAGCCACATCACCGGACACCTGAAAGACCTGCACTGGCTCCCCGTCAGCAAGAGAATCACGTTCAGACTCCTCACCCACGCACACAAGGCCCTCCACGACCTGGGCCCAAAGTACCTCAACGACCGCATGACCTTCTACACGCCCACACGCCAGCTACGATCAACCAGCCACGCCCTCGCCACCGTACCACGCATCCGCAGAACCACCGCCGGAGGAAGATCCTTCTCCTACCTGGCAGCCAAGACCTGGAACTCCCTCCCCACTCACCTTCGGCGAACCCAGGACCATCTCTCCTTCAGGAAGCAGCTCAAGACCTGGCTGTTCGAGCAGTAACTTACCCCCTCCCCCAGCGCCTTGAGACCCTCCCGGGTGAGTAGCGCGCTCTATAAATGCCGTGATTGATTGATTGATTGATAGCTTGGAGGACCACCTATGCCACCTTAGGGAAGTGCTTCAGGCTCTGCAGAGTGCAGGCTTGACTATCAAGGCCTGTAAGTGCCAGATAGGGCAGGGTTCTGTGGTCTACTTGGGTCACCAAGTGGGAGGTGGCAAGGTGCAGCCCTTCCAGGTCAAAATTGAGATCATTCTGGTTTGGGAATCTCCCAATACCCAGATAGAAGTGAGAGCATTCTTAGGCCTCACTGGTTATTAAAGGCGATTCGCCAAGGGATATGGCTCCATTATTGCCCCGTTGACAGAGCTGACTTCCAAGAAGCAGGCACATCAGGTGATCTTGACAGATGCGTGCCAGAAAGCTTTTGACCCCCTGAAGGAGGCCATGTGCACAGCACCCATGCTCAAGGCCCCTGACTTCTCTTAAGAATATATTGTTCAAACAGACACCTCAGAGCATAGTGTAGGGGCTGTGATCTCACAGCAAAATGAAGAGGGCCTGGATCAACCTCTAGCCTTCATCAGTAGGAGAGTACTTTCCAGGGAACAGAGATTGGGTGCAATAGAAAGGGAAGCATTTGCTGTGGTCTGGGCACTGAAGAAGCTGTGGCACTCACTTCCGGGTTCAGACAGACCACAGGCTCCTCAGATTGTTAATGCAGCTGAGGGGTGAGAATCTTAAACTGTGGAGGTGGTCCATCTCCCTACACGGAATGGACTTTACGGTGGAACACCATCCTGGACCCGACCACGCCAAAGGTGACGGTCTCTCCTGGTTTTCCGTCTTAGTGAAGAGAACTCCCAAGGGGTTGGGTAGCTCTCCCCACTTTCAGCTGGGTGGGACACGTGTTATGCCTGGCATTCTTGGTGTGGCTTCCCCTGACTTTTTTGCCCTCTGACCACCTGTTTTGCTGACTTCATTTTTGCTGGCTTTAGGACTCTGGGCACTTTACCACTGCTAACCATTGCTAAAGTGCATGTTCTCTCTCCCTAAAATGTGGTAACATCAGCTTATCCACAATTGGCATATTTAATTTACTTATAAGTCCCTAGTAAAGTGCACTACATGTGCCCAGGGTCTGTAAATTCAATGCTACATGTGGGCCTGCAGCACTGATTGTGTCACCCACTTTAGTAGCCCTTTAAACATGTCTCAGGCCTGCCATTGCAGAGCCTGTGTGTGCAGTTTAAACTGCCAGGTCGACATGGCAAGTTAACCCTCTTGCCATGCCCAAACCTTCCTTTTTAATGCATATCTGTCACCCCAAAGCTAGGCCCTGGACAGGCCTAAGTGCAGTGTATTTAAAAAGTTGGACATGTACTTTTAAGTTTTACATGTCCAGGTAGTGAAAAACTCTTAAAATTTGTTTTTAACTACTGCAAGGCCTATCTCTCTGTGATGAACTCTTCAGGAAGCACATTTGGTTATAAGAGTTCATTGCATATTCACAGATCCACGACGCTCCATGTGCAACCAGCTCAGTTCACAAAGGTTGCAGAAGGCAGTAACTGGAAATGAGCTAACTGCATGTAAAGCGCTTGTGGAGAAATTCTAAAGTATACACATTCAAACATAAACATAGCGCTCTCAACAATAACACAAGTGCAACCAAGGACAGCATGCGCAACATGCATCGTGCATGCACATTAAACCTTAAAGCAACCCACGCCCAATATCATTCCATCTTCCCCTTTTTGACCTGAAAACAAAAACACATATGCAGGAGCACACATGAGGAGTTAGGAAAGTACAAAATCCTCAAACCTCCTAGGCACTCTCCTGATCCGGGAACCCACGGAGCTCATGCCTGTGTTAATACTGGATGAACTCACATTTCTAGACGAATTGCCCTGGTTAAGGCCACCAGTAACACGTCCTTCACCTGAAGCTGGCAAAGAAGGCTGAAACCATTGTGCCCAATCAGCACTTACAACACAATCTCTCTTCTTAGACATAATGTCAACCTGTTCAGGGGTTAACCTGACCAATTGTCTCTTGTTCCAACAACCTTTCCCCACTATAAGGACAGCCCCCTTTGAGACTCTATCCACTTGCACCAACACTGAAAACTTGGAAACACCTTTCTTGGTCTTTATGGGAATTTTGATCACAACCCAATTACCAGGTGACACATCCAAGATAGCTCCGGAAAGATTTCCATCACACCTCATCTTCATGCTAGACTGTTGCAATGAAACTTTGAAAGCTACCTCACCCCTTGATGGCACACATCCAGCATCCTTATGTGTTTTCTCAGATAACCAAGAGGGACACAAAGGCATGTGAACTAATCTACCCCTGAGCAAAGAAAAAGGGGCAACCCCAGGGGTACAATGCGGGGATGTGTTATAACTCCAGATCCTTTGACTCACGAAAGTTCAACATCCAAATCTGAAGCCACAGCAGTCTGCACCCTTATTTAATTATTCTGTTGGTCCGCTCAACCAGGCCATTCGAAGAAGGGGAATATAAAGCGACCTTGAGCTGCTTCACATCCATACTAGTCAAAAACGTACAAATACGTTCTGACACAAAATGTGTACTATTGTCAGTAATAATAAGTTTAGGGGCTCCTTCCAACACAAAAATCTGTTCCAAAAATGTAATAACTGACTCTGTATGAGGCGTACTCACAAATGCATGAAACACACATTCGAGTAGTAGTCAATAAGCAAGATGGTGTATTTCATGTTGCATGGAAGATTAGAGTACGCGCCAGAAAAATCCAACCCCACCTTCTCCCAAGCCTTCTCAGGAAAAGGTGTAGGATGGAGAGGAACGTGCAAACATTTCCAATGTTTATCAGATAAGAGACATTCAGGGCATTTGTCAATCATGGTCTTAACCTGGTTATCAAGGGTGGGCCACCAGTAGTGCTGCTTGATTTTCATACAAGTTTTAGTGCAACCAAGATGCACCTTATCAGCTTGAGCAATAATAATTTTGCACACACCTGCAGGCGGCACAAATTTATTACCCCTCAGGCCAATGTCATTCTCAACCAATAACTCATCATAAATTTGCGCAAAGATCCTTAAATCACCCGCAAGACTTCTAGCATCAGGCCAGCCTTGCACAATATATTCAGCCGCTTTGCCTAAAATGAGATCATCTGACAATGCTTTGGACCACAGACTTTCACATAAAACTGACTGATAGTCAGTAAGAGCATCACTGAGAGAAACACATTCACCATCATCAACAAGGTCGTCTTCATCACAGTCAAGAGGCATGCATGATAGACAGTCTGACCAAACATTCTTACCACCAGGAATGTGACTAATACCAAAGTGACATTACTGAAGCTTCGAGATCAGTCTGGTAAGCCTGGATGACATATTGGAACGTAAACAATTAGAGAAGACATGCACCAAGGGTTTATAATCTGTGACCAATTCAAATTTTGTTCCCCAAATATATGTTCTAAATTTGTGTACAGCCGAAACACAGGCTAACACTTCCCTCTTGATAGTGCTGTACTGCTGCTGGTAAGGACTCAAAGCCCTGGAAGCAAAACCAATAGTTTTGTCACCACCAGTGTCCTTTTGAGTGAGGTCGCCCCCAAACCCCGAGCACTAGTGTCCACAGTTATGACAGAGGTGCTATTCTCACATAAGGCACTAAGGGCAGGAGGAGTAACAATTAACTCCTTAACTTTCACAAAAGCTCTATCCTGCTCATCTGCCAGACAACATTGTGTCCCTTCCTGAGCAACAGCCTTAGAGGTTCGACAAATTGGGCATACCCAGACACAAAACGTGCATAATATTCTGCTAGCCCCAAAAATGATCATAAGGAATATTTGTCTACCGGAACTTTAGCTTCACTAATAGCATTGACAAGCAAAATCTTGGGACTGATGCCTTTAGTAGAGATCATATGACCCAAGTACTCCAATTCATTCACCGCAAACTTGCAATAATCCATTCTGACAGTCATGCCTCTCTCCAATAAAATAGTGAAAGCCTTTCTCAAAATGTTGTTATGTTCTGCCAAATCCTTGGCGTAAAAAGAATTTCATCTTGATATGCCTGCACGCCAGGAATGTCCCTAAATAAGCTATCCATAAGCTTTTGGAACACGCTAGCGGCAGACGCCAGGCCAAAGGGTAACCTTAAATACAAGGGTGCCACAAACATGGTAAGTTCCTGTGAATCAAAAGACAAGGCAATTTGGTGATATGCAGTTCTGAGAATAATTGTGGAGAGCCATTGCGCCCTCCCACCCCCAGCCTAGCTAATAACTCTTGAATCTTGGGGAGAGGATTACAATCCACAATTATGTTCCTGTTCAGGGTGCGCAAGTCAGCACACAACCTAATTTCGTCATTCCTCTTGCGTACTACGACAATGGGCGCCACCCACTGAGATGAATCTGTAGGTTTAATATTATCTAGAGACAACAGGGCGTCATGGGAATTCTTGAGATCAACCCTGGCGCTCAACAGGACAGGGCGAACCTTATGAGCTACTGGTTGTGCACCAGGAATTAACCTGATCTTGGGCTCAAACCCTTTAACCTTACCAACCTGGTTTGAGAACACAGGACCAAAATCAGATTGAATGTCAGCAACAGACTCTTGTTTAAAATCAAGAAAAGAAACAGGCAAATCTCCTAACACCACAGGATTAGATGAGCCTGGAACTAACAATATTCCCATCTTAGCCAAATCGCTCCAGCTAATAATGTCCCTCCCTTTCACAGCAACACAAACTTTGGGTTCAGTTTTTCTTCCAAAACATGTCACTTCGGCAAGAAAGTAACCCAACATGTCAATGTCCTTCTCGCCGAAAGCTTTTCGATTGATATCCGTAGGTAACAAACAAAAAACACTTCCCCATCATTTATAAAATGTGGAATCTCTCAGAAGGGTTATAGGTGATCCTGAATCAGCCATGACCAAGAGTGAAACATCATCAATCATAACTTCACAAATTGGCCCTTTGATAACACACTCCTGAGTGCCATCATCCAATGTAAATATCACATTACTGACAGCATCAGCACGGGTAGACACATCAACATCCACACTACTGATTTTTGCGAACAGTTTTGAACTTCCAACACTCCTGCAGGCACTTTGAAAATGGCCCAATTTTTTACACAATAGGCATCTCTTGCCAAGAGCAGGACAGTTTGGGTGGTTACATTTTCGAGTCACATCTGAAACAGGAACCCATTATTTTTTTGTTAGACCCTTTAAACATTTCCCCCCATGTTAATAGCGTACACTTCTTCTGCACCTTCAACACTAGACGTGACAGCATTGATATTTGAAGAATCAGGGTGGAGAATTTTAAATGACATGAGTGACCTTTCAATACTCTTAACTAAGTAAAGAACCTGAGTTAAATTGGGATTCCTGCAACCTAATAACCTTTCTTGAACTCTTCTGGAGACACAATTAAACACGAACTGGTCCCTAATAGAAATATCCAGATTGGCCCCAAATTCGCAAGTGTCAGCCAAAGCTCTGAAAGACTAAACATATTCTTCAACATTTTCCTCAGGCTGCTGTTTGCGTTTAAAGAATGTATGTCACTCCAGCATAATGTCTGGTTAATCTGAGAACTGTTTGAGCAATCTGGACACATATTCCAAATAAACGTTCCAAGGACGATCTCCAGAAGGAGCAGCAAAAGGGGGTAAGCTGTCGTAAATACGTTGCGAAGCGTGACCCATACTACCAAACAAAATTGGTAAATTGGCACCCTGGAAGTATGCAGAACCAAAGAGTATAATAACCCTTGAGCAAAGGAGGTAGGCTGACACCAGAAGTCAAAGGCAACCAGAGCAAACAGAGCAAATAAAGGTGACAAACATAAATGAAAACCTTTCTCCTGCGAGTGAACAGCTCCAAATGCTGCAAACGAACACCTCCCAATGCTTTCCCTGTAAGCAACACAAAACACCAACGAAGGCTGCTGAGGAAGCAGAAGACATGCCCCTTGTGCCTCCGGAGGAGTAGGTTGCACGGTGCTTGCGTGGAAGGAGGCAACCAAACCAATTAATTGGTTCCTGTTGAAGAAACTGAAGGCACGCTCCTTGTGAATCTTTCTGGAATAGAACGTGCTCGCATAAAGAGAGGCATGGCAAAAATGCCTCCTGGAGAGCACGAAGCGTCAACGAAGCAGGGAAAGCTGTGAATCCAAATCCAGAGATAGCAATGGGAGATGATGCACACTCCGAACGGCAAGTAAATCCTAGGAGAGAAATCTCGGTAAAGCCCTGCAGATCGGCATGGAAACAGCCCAGCGAAGGGAAGCCAACCAACTTTGAAAAGTTTAACGTGAGGCATCGGCACGCAAAGACGGGCGATCCAGGATAAAGTAAGATGGCAGAAAGCTGGGTCCATGCAGAGTAATTTAAATAAGTACTGTTGATGGGTCGAGCAGTAACAAGTCGTCGCTAAAATGTGATAAACTCTTCAGGAAGCACATTTGGTTATAAGAGTTCTTTATTGCACATTCACAGTCACAGACCCAGACGATGCTCTGTGTGCAGCCAGCTCAGATCCCAACAGGTTACTGAAGGCAGTAACTGGAAAAGAGCTAACTGCATGTAAAGCGCTCATGGGGAAATTCTAAAGTATACACATTTAAACAAAAACATAGCGCTCTCAACAATAACACGAGTGCTACCAAGAACAGCACGCACTACATGAGTCGTACGTGCACATTAAACCTTAAAGCAACCCACGCCCAATATCACACTCTCCCATTGGGATTACCTTATTACATTTAGTAAGTGTAATTTGCAACTGGGAAAAGATAGATATTTCGAGTTTGGGATCTCTGGACTTCTGGTAAAGTTGAATTTTAAGTTGTAAGTCTGAAAATGCCACTTTTGGCATTTTCTTGCTTTAAACATTCTGTGCCTCTGCCTGTCTCTGAATACATGTCTGGGGTGGGTGACAGCTGAGCTTTGTGCAGTCCCTCTATACAGCCACACACAAAGGGAGCTTAGGTGTTCGTGATGAGCCATTCACATCCTGATGGGCCATCATGGGCAGAATGGGAGGGAGGGGCTGACACTTGCATCTGAATAGAGTTGTGCCTGTCCCCACACAAAGTGCAAAACACACAAGATGATGTGTCCCCACACAAAGAGCTGCATACCTCCCATAATGAGTTTGGAGCAAAGGCAGGAAGGGCAGGGACCTTGTGCACTTCAAAGGCCTCTCTTTGGAATCTCCCCCACTTCAAATCAACTGGGTATAAGTATTGGACTCCTGACACCACCAACTCAGTACATTTCTGGACCTGAAGACATTCTGCCAGGAAGAAGGACTGCTGTGCTGCTGAAAGGACTGTCACTCTGTTGAACTTTGCTGGGCTCCTGCTTGCTGTGCCTGTCCTGCTGCGTGCTACCCTCCTTGCCTCAAAGTGAGAAGGACTGGACCTGCATCTCTACATCCCCAGAACCAAAGAGACTCCAAGGGTTGCTGGCTTGTCTCCTGTTCTGAAGTCTCAGGGACATCAAAGACTTCCCTACTCTGCTACAGCCTCAGGACTCTGCCAACTGTGAGTCCTGCCCTACCAATTGGTGCCAATCCAGTCCTGGGCCCTTGGAGGTTAGTTTTCTGGCTGTTTTCATCAACATCCACACATCGCCATTGTTGAGTCGGCACCGACGCATCTCGCCTCGACGCCAACACATCGCTGCTACCACCGAAGACGAGGACATTGCATCGCCGTCTGCATGGCTTGATGACGACGCATTGCCTTCATCAAGTGGGTTCGATGACGACGCATCTCCGTCTGCGCAGATCTGACAAGTTGCATTGCCTACATCGAGCCGGTTCGACGACAAAGCATCACCTCCTCTGCTCCTCGCATAGGGTCTTCGATGTCGACGTATTTCCTCCTTCCAAGGTACTCTTGCAGCTGGCCCTGGGTGGCTCTGTATCCGGCCCCCACTCCATTTCAATCAGCCTAACTTTTCAGATTTGACATGGTCCAGTGCGACCAGATAGCCCCGGTTGGCGCTTTATTTTTCTAAGCACTATATTTGTCATTTCAGTCTTGGTTTGTTCATTAAATTAAGAGCTATTTTTCTAACCTGCAGTGTATTATTTTTGTGTGGTGTTTTCACTGTTTAACTGTATTAAGTGTTGCACAAATACTTTACACATTTCCTCTTAAGTTAAGCCTGACTGTTCTGTGCCAAGCTACCAGAGATTGAGAAAAAGGTTAATTTAGGGTGTGTATCTGACTTAGGCTGATTAGGATTGTGGTCCCTGCTTGGACAGGGTGCATACCTCTGCCAATTAGAGACCCAATTTCTAACAATTACCACTTTAACAAAGTGGTAATTGGCACAGATCAACAATAAAACCTACTACTTACCTATATCTAAGCCCCTAACCCAGAATACAGGTAAAGTGTAGTAAAAATAATATGTCTGCCTTTTGATTTTGTAAATATAGCCACTAGACAACCATATATTGCCCTGTCATCGGCATGTACCACAGGATACCCCGAAGTTACCGCAGTATACCGTGGCCTAATTTATGACTAAGGCCAAGATGTATTATTGTACTGCATTGCCCTTGCGTCAAGCATGGTCTCGCATGGGCAATGCAATACTTGAGTCACATGTACAAAGCAACACAAGGCCACCATACTTGGTCCTGTGTTGCTTGTTAAATGTGGAGAAATGCAAGGCTGCGCAAACTGCTGTTTTGCGTTACTCTCCAGACCATATTGCACATTCCTGCCAAATTTCATTTACATCTGTGCCCCACTCCACTCTATGCCATTCCACTATATGCCACTCCACTGTATAACACTCCATTCTGTGCCACTCCACTCTACACTACTCCACTTGACGCTATTCCCACTCTACTCCAATCCACTACACTCCATTCTACTGTACCCCACTCAACTGCATGCCATTCTATTCTACGGCAGTCCACTCTAAACTATTCCCTTGTATGCCGCCCCACTCTATGCTACCCCAGTCTACGCTACTCCACTCTATGCCACTCCACTCCACTCTATCCTATTCCACTGTATGCCAATCCACTGTATGCTATTCCACTATACATTAGTCCACTCTCCACCACTCCACTCTCCACTGTACACCACACCACTGTGTGCCACTCCAGTCTATGATATTCCAATGTACGGCACTCCACTCTATGCAATTCCACTGTACGCCACTCCACTCAACTCTAGTCCACAGAACGCCACTCCACTATACGCTACTCCACTCAATGCCACTGCACTGTACACCACTCCACTCTATGCCACTTCACTGTTATCTATTTCACTCTATGCCGCTCCACTTTATGCCACTCCAGTCTATGCCACTTCACTGTACGCCACTTCACTGTATGCCACTCCACTCAACACTATTCCATTGTACACTACTCCACAGTACGCCACTCCACTGTATGTCATTCCACTGTACACTACTCTCTTTATGCCACTCCACTGTACATCACTCCACTCTAAGCCATTCCACTGTGCGCCACGCCACTGTACACCACTCCAGTCTACGCCACTCCACTGTATGCCACTCACTCTATGCTACTCCACTCTACGCTATTCCACTGTACGGTATTCCAGTGTATGCCAATCCACTCTAAGCTATTCCACTCAACCCTACTCCACTGCATGCCACTCCAGTCTCTGGCACTCCACTATATGCCACTCCACTTTACACTACTCCACTTTACACCCCCCCACTGCACACCACTCCACTTTACATCACTCCACTCTACGCCATTCCACTGTACGCCACTCCAGTGTACACCATTCGACTCTGTGAAACTCCACTGTACCCACTCCATTCTACACCACTTCAGTCTACTTCACTCCATTGTATGCCACTCCACTCTAAGCTACTCCACTCTTTGCTATTTCATTGTACGCCACTCCACTCTACGCCACTCCACTCTCCCTATTCTACTCTACCCTACTCCGCTTAACGCCACTCCAGTCCACACCATTCCAGTCTATGCCACTCCACTGTACACTACTACACTCTACACAACTCCACTGTATGCCACTCCACTGTACACCACTCTACTCTATGGCAATCCACTCTATGCCACTCCACAGTATGCTACTCCACTTGTTACCTCTTATACAAAGGAGGACCCAGGAGCTTCCATTATAGCTCCTGCACGGGCTTGTTGACATGCAAAGGCAGTTTCTTTCCGCCGCCTCCACATCGTGCTCCTGAGATCTAAGCTTCCAGTCTGTCAAAGCCTCAACTGCGTGCAGCCTCGAATTTCCACTTGTGTCGCATCTCCCTCTGCCCGCAGTGGTTCCTCCTACTGCGGGAAAAGAAGCTGAAACCACGACGCAATTCACTCTCCCTTCGCCCTCCTGTGTTCCGGGTGTCTCCAGGAGGAAAAGCCCACATCGCAGCATCTGTCTACAGTGGTTAGTGAGTCATTCCCCGGGGTGCACTCCCAGGACCTGCCTGCTAGCCGGCAGCCATGTTCTCCCGACTCAAAAAACAAAAAAAGCAATGCAAGGTCGGCAAAATGAACAAGGCTGTACATAGGAAGGGCACCAGGCCAGTGCTTAAGTCTGACAAAATAGATAAGTCGCACGTTGGGAGGCAGGACATTGTTGAACCAGTTGGTACTGGCAGGGGGCCTTCCAGTGGGAAACACAGCAGAGGTAGGGACATAAAAACTCTGCAGAGACTGAAGGTCAACCCCTCTGTATGGTCCTTCTTCAAGGCGCAGCCCAATAATAACATAGTACAAGTACCTGTCGCCAAACCTGTCCCAACACACCGAATAGGGAGGTTTTTCTGAGGATCAGCGAGTTTGTTGTCTGCGCCAACATGGTAAAAGGCACCAGTATTAGGAATATTGTCAAAGTTACCACTTCAAATAGATACCAGGTGTTAGAAATGGGGTTCCTGGTTGGCTGAGGTATACACCCAGGCCAGGCCGAAACTACCACTCTAGTCAGGGTAAGCTAGTTAGACACTAAAAGATGACCAGTGCTCACCCTCTGCTAGCTTGGCATAGAGCAGGCAGGCTTATCTAAAGAGGCAATGTGTAAAGGATTTGTGGAACACACACACACAGCAACACAATGAAAATGCCATAAAAAGACTCCACACAGTTTAGAGAAATAGAGAATATTTATCTGAGTAAAACAAGACCAAAATGACAAAAATTCAATAAATAGAACGGGGAGTTTTGAATTTTTTTAAAATAAACCAAAAATAGAGCTTAGAAGTCAATAGCGCTACAAGGTTACTTGAAGTGGCTGTCACTTGACCTGGGTAAATCCAAAGTTCAGGCCAACCGGGATGGAGGGCAGGCCAGCTACAGGACTCAAAACAGGTCCCACTGACATAGTACCTTGGATGGAGCAAGGCACCATTGTTGAGACTACGATGCGTCAGTTTCGATTCACAGTGACGTCGATGCAAAGACGTCAAACCTCGCTGTCATGACCTAGGATTTGCACTGTGTTGAAGTCAAGCCGTGCAGGGATGTCTTTGGATCGGCACTGCGTTGAAGTCGACCCGTGAGAGGATGTCTTCCTATCGGCACTGAGTCAAAGTCGAGCCGTACGGCGGTGTCTGTGGATCGGCACTGCATAGGCGTCTAAGGGCACTGCGTCGGTTCCAATCGCCATTGGAGTCACTCTGGGTTCAAGTGAGATGGGTCCAGTCCCTGTGCTCAGCAGGGCAGAGATCAGCAGACAGCAGGGGCAGCTCCACAAAGCAGTGAAACAGTTCCTTGGAACAGTCAGTCAAGCAGAGTGCAATCCTTGTAGCACAGCAATCATCACTCCTGGTAGAGTTCTTCACAGGTCCAGTACTGTACTGTCTTGGTGGGTTCAGAGCCCTAGGATTTATACCCAAATGTGCCTTTGAAGTGGGATGATTTCAAATCAGCTCCTTGAAGTGCACAGGTCCCCTTTCATCCCAGCCCAGTCTGCAAGGCTAGCTGAGGGAAGTAATCAGTCCTTTGTGTGGTGACAGCACACAGCCTATTCAGATGTAAGTGTCAGCTCCCGCTCCCTCTCCCTGTCCAGGAAGGCTATCAGAATGCAGATGTATGCAGATGAGTCTTCTGTCACACCCACCCTTGTTGTGTTTGTGGCTATCTAGAGGGAATGCACAAAGTGCAGCTGTCACCCACCCCAGATGTGTATTAGAGACAGGCTGCAGGCACACAGAGCTAAGTTAAGAGCAGAGAAATATCCACTTTCTAAAAGTGGCACTTCTAAAATAGTAATGTTAAATTCAATGTTACCAAAAAGGATGCATCATACCCATTCCAAAGATATGAAAGATGATTTATCTACTCCTTTCTAATCAGGAATTACAGCTTAAAAGCGTTTTAAGGAATTCCCAATGCTAGCCTATTAGAGGAGTAGCCCTCACAGTCCTGAAAAACGAATTTAGCTGTTTGTCACTACCAGGGCATGTAGAACTGAAAAGTACATGTCCTACCTTTTAGTCCCTTAGGGCTAACTAGGACCTACCTTAAGGGTGACTTATGTGTAATAAAAAAAGGGGAGTTTAAGGCTTGGCAATTGATGCCAAGTCGAAGTGGCAGTAAACTGCACACACAGACCCTGCAATGGCAGGTCTGAGACAGGTTTGAAAGGCTACTTGTGTGGGTGACACAACCAGTGCTGCAGGCCCAATAGTAGCATTTAGATTACAGGCCCTGGGTACATGGTATTCCACTTTACAAGGGACTTACTGGTAACCTAAATATGCCAATTAGGTGTACACCAACGTCACCATGTTCAGGGGAGAAGCTCTTGCACTTTAGCACTGGTTAGTAGGGGTGAAGTGCTCAGAGTCCTAAGGCCAACAAAAAATTCAGCAAAAAGTAGAGGTAAGCAGGCAAAAAGTTGGGGGAAGACCCCCCTAACAATGACAGGTCTAACACAAGGTCTTGCATGACATGGCAGATACGAGTTTGCAGGGAGAGCCAGAGGAGTTTTGCCCCCAGGTGGAAGACATAGGAGGCTCAGCAGGAGAAAGCAGTTCTGGATCATCCCTACATAGAACTTCAGAGTCAGCACTAGATAAGAGCGATCTTGGAGGCTCTCCACCTGATCTTAGTCACATTGAGCCCCACAAAATAATTCTAGCTGATCCAGCAGTGGAGAGCCTGTTGTTGACCTTGAGGTCAGAGATCAAGTTTGGATTTGCCATCTCCAAGGCAAATCAGGAAGAGATACAGGGTGTGTGTAGCACTCTGGAGAAAACATTTGACTCCCTAGCTCAAAGGACACAGGCCCTAGAGGAGACTGTCTCAGATCTCAAAGACATAGTAGCACAAGATGGAAATCGTAAAATTAAAGCACAAGGAGGGTGCGCTACTGGAGAAACTAGAGCAGTTAGAAAACAGCTCCAGAAGAAATAATTTGAGGATTACAAATGTCCCAGAGAGCACAGAGGGAGAAGATCTGAGATCCTTTGTGGTGGAACTATTGAAATCAGTAGCCACCACAGATGATGCTACCGTTGACCTAGAAAGAAACATCCAGAGAGTGCACCATGATCCCTTTAAGAGAAACCCTAATCGGAGGAAGCCTCAGAAGATACTGGTAAACTTCTTAACCTACTCAATTAGGGAGAAAATATTGATGAAAGCACTAAGTATGAAAAAGATATTGGGCAGGTTTTATTTTTTAAATCTGGTTAAAAAACTAGGCGCCACTGTTCAACAGAAGTTCGCAACAACACTAAAAGAGATGAACGATAATAAAATGTATAACTTTAAGGAGCCCTCAGACTCAGATGATCTCATTAATAGCCTTAGAATGCAGAAGTCACTCCATACTTAGTAAATGACAACCAGTTGGAAGTAGACCACTAGGAGAGGGCTTTCAGATTCTGCTCTCTCTACAAGCAGCAGCCCTTCCTCGGGCACATCCTATTGGAAGCGATCTGTTTGGTTTTGCACTTAGCCCACACTCATGAGGAATCGAGTCATTCTCTGGGGAGTCCCAAAGGACAGGCAGAATGTCCAGGAGGAAATTGGGATGGTTCTCCTGGGGTAGGAAGGGTGGGAGAAGTACCCCATTTGGTAGCACTGGGTGGGGATCTTTGGGGGGGAAAAACATAATAAAAATAATCCTCAGTAGCCTTTTGTGCATCTTGGACAAGGTGTTACAGTGACAAACTCGGGTAGTTGGTTGTTCTATAGAATAACATGCATTTTAAAATATGGGAGGTATAGGTTGAGGGGTGGAACACTACGTGCAAATATTATCATGGAATATAAATGGGCTGTGCTCAAAAAATGAAATAGATTAAAAAGAATCCTACATTATCTGCAAGCCTCCCAAGTGCAGACCATATCTTTGCAGGAGACGCACTTATCCCGTAAAAAATGCTTACATCTCTTTAGGTCTCAAAACGGCTCCAGCAAGTGATCTGTATAGATCAAGAGGACTGTACTAAGGGAGTAGCTATTTTAGTCAAAAAACAACATCAAGCCACCATAATCAAGCATGCCTCTGACAACTCCAGTAGATGGTTAACCGCGAAAATTAGCATGCATGGAAATAACTATTGTTAAGAGGGGTATTATGGCCCAAACAGGGATGATGTCAATGTAATAAGAAGTGCTCATATGAAATTACTGGAGCTCTCTACTCTACTCAACAACACTTCACGCCACAACACTAGACTCCAAGACACTGCAGTTGACGACACTCCACTGTAATTCACTTAACTGTACTGTCCGACACATCACTCCACTTTACAACACACCACTCCACTCTACGATAATCCACTTCACTGTACAACACACCATGCCACTTCACTGTATAACACTTTACTCCACTCTACATTATGCCACTCCACTCTACTCCACTCGATTCCACTGTGCAACACTACACTGTAGAGCATTATACTCTACGACACAGTCCTCCACTATATTCTACCACACTCCACTTAACAATACTCAAATGAATGACACTCAACACTACAATTTGAAGCACATTTTTATTAAAAAGGAAAAGCCATTTAAATTCGATGAATGAAAGAAAGGTAAATGCTACGTTATAGTTAGGAAAACTTTATTTATTCTTTCTATACAAACCCAACTTAAAGTATGAAAACATTAGAAACTCTAAAGGTATAGTTATAACTTAAATTTATAATTTGCACACCACCTTCAAATTACTATGTCACGCACATCCATACACAGCTTTGTCACGTCACTCGCCACACTACATTAACTATAACTCACCACTCTACAATGCACTGTGTTCTCACAAATGATAAATGTAACAACAAGAGCCACCCTATTAAAAATAGGGACAGGGTAATTACAATCTCCAAACAACAAGTCCCTCATAAAAATGTGTGGACCAAATACTGTATTCCCAATGTGCAAAAGACCTCAAGGCAAAACTGTCCACAGTGAGTATAATCCTAAATAGCAAGCCCAATAGTACCCTTTGCCAATTGTTTCGATGACACTTGAGAATCAACTAGACAATAATCCCAACACAATGTTAAAATATACAAAATCGATTTTATTCATACATTCTGTTTTTAAAAACATGATTGACAAATCTTTAAAAAAGTCATTAAAAATTGGTTTTAATTAATACATAAAAATTTTCACAAAATAATTGCACACCAGAAAACTACATAAAAGTCGACGCAGCGTTTCGGTGAAATGCTGATTGATCACCTTCTTCAGGACAGAGTTTTCTACGAATTAAATACACAAAAATATGTGTCAGGTTGACTTTTGTATTCTATTGTCCACATATTACCACATTAATCCATTTATTGTCATGTCATATAATTTGTTACACAATCAAATTATGATTCTCAAGTTACGTGTATTGTAATAAACCACCTACACGTGGCTTACAGCATTTACAAATTCACACAATACCTCTCCCTCTTACATTTGTCACATTTAAAACACAGCATATGGGCCCACACATTATGATAATGACCTACCTATTATCGATATCAAAAAGTGGTAGATCCCTTATTCTCTATAGATGGGAACCACTTTTCCTGATTGGAAACAAGGAGTGACCTAAAGTAATACAAATAGTGTATAGATAAATGAAAGAAATATTTAACACTTCCTCTTATTATAAGAAAAAGAAGAAGACAAACAGGGGCCAAAATTGCGCCATAAGTTTGCTAACAGATTAATATATATATAAAGAACATCAAGGATGGCATACCTTTTTATGTGGTACTATTCCTTTTTATTGAGTCGCATTTCATAGGAGCCACCAATAAATCTTATCGTCAATTTCCCTTCAAATCAAACAAATAAAGAAAGGGGTTTTAACTCTCTGGAAAAACTATTCTCATAAAGTATCTATCTTGTATCACTACACTTTATTCACAAATATCTATTATACCTATTAAAAGTCAGCAAAAAACTCCAGGAGGATAGGCCGTCATCGGGCTCTTCTACTCATTTAATCCTCTTTGTTTATACAGGAGAAGGTGCTGGTTATGTTGCTGCCCTTGATTGTGCAACTTCAGTCAGACATTCGGTGCGGATAAAATGTATAAAGGACTGAATCAATGTGCATTCTCCATTCTAATGGAAAGAACAATTTATTAGAGCAGTTTGTTAAGCAACTCCGTGAATATCCCGGATATTATCCGTATGCTTCCTCATCATAATAGACAATTTCTAAGGTTTCGATGTCCATTTTACATATATATTCTCTATGTCGGGGCCTCTCCATTCTCCTAGTCTCTATGGGGGCCCTCCTCCAAATTACTTAATAAAAAAATAAAAATAATGGCCATAACCCTCTCTCTTTTCGAGGATGTAGCTATACATCGTCAGAGTGAGACTATCAATATTACCTCGTTTTACGCTTTTCAGTTTTTACACCCTTTTTAAAAAAGTTTAAAAGACCTTAAAAAAGTCGTCTATCTTATCGCATTTAGACTTACTTGGAACCGAAAGTTTGGCCTCCTTGCTCCTATGTAAACGATTTCCGGGTCAGGATACAATGATCCACTCCTTCCGGGTTGAGTCTTTAAATACTATTCCCACAGTCATGTGGTACAATTAACAAAAAGAAGGAGAATTTTTTTTTTTGCGGGGACCTATCTCTCTTTCCAAAGCGGCCATCTTCTAATGGCCATATAGACTGTTATTTGTGTCTATTGTGAGTCTGTTCTATAATATGACTCGTCTCTCACTGCTTTGATAACAGAATTGACGTCCCGAAAAACCTATATTTTTCCAAAGTCCCTCTTAGATGTCTACCATTTATTTAGTCTGCGATACTTCGTGTTATTTCAAAATTCAAAATTCAAATGCCGAGGTGTTCTCAAGATAAAAATAAACTAAAATACAATAGGGGTAATTCAATTGTAAGAATATATCATATTTTACCTCCTATAACCTCGTATACTATTAACGAGCGTCCGAAGATAATCGGTATGTCAAATCTGGATGGGTGAAACACCGTCAAATACCGGCGGCCATCTTGTAATGTATAATTTATAATTTACGCGTAAGGATTGCCCAAAAAGTACAATAAGCAGTCTTAATATGTACCTTATGTTCAATTTGTTATGCTATATAACGCACACGTAGTTAAGTTCAATATATAAAAATTACCAAATAAAAGGATTACTAACTAAAACAAACCATCCTCTAAGGGATATGGATACTAGGACTTTTCCGCGGGGTCCATAAAAGACCGGCGGCCATCTTATACTATATAATATATAATATATAATATAGGCGCTAAAGCTGCCAAAAAAGATTTATATACTGTGTGTACAATGAACGGTCTTTATACGTACCCAACAGTCAAACTATTATTATATATAAAAAAACGGCCGTTATCAAATTCAATTTGTTAGGATTCCTAAATCATTTCATTGGAGAACCATACTCTGAAGGATATTGATACTAAAACTCTCACACAGAGTCTAATATAGATGGTCTCATATTAAATCAATGTCTCCCACTCTTCTTTGCTGTTTAAGCCCAATCTAAATGTCTGAAATTTCGACATATGGTCTCATATTAAATCAATTTCTCCCACTCTTCTTTGCTGTTTAGGCCCAATCTAAATGTCTGAAATTTCGACATATAGAATTGTTCTCGTTTTCTACGTTTAATTGTTGTGTCACCACCCCGTATATTTGTTTGAATTGTCTCTATCACGCACCACCTAAGGTGGTCGATAGTATGCCCTTTCTCTAGCCAGTGTTCTACAAGGGGGGCATTTTTCTTACAAGTGCGGATAGCCGATTTGTGTTCATTGATCCTAATCCTAATTTCTCTTGATGTTTCTCCTATGTACCCAAGATTGCATGGGCATAGGATCAAATAAATAAGGTTCTTAGATCGACAGTTTGTCATATTTTTGAATCTATGAGTAACCTTATTGTGTTCCACACTCGTGCCTCTCATAACATTGCTACAATTATTACAGGTGCTACACGGAAAAGTTCCTACCGGTAGCGGGGCATTGGTAATACTAAGTTGTTTATTCATACTAACGTTCTTATATGTGTGTACAAGACTATTTCTAATCGTTCTGTTTCTGCGGAATGAGAACATAGGTTTAGCCAATTTTGGTTTCCCCTGTCTATTTAATAGGTGCCAATTTCTATTAATAATATTTTTACTTTATTACTAATATCACTAAAATTCGTCACAAAAATCATGGGTAATTGGCGAACCTCTTGTTTAGTAGTTGTATTATCAAAAAAGCAATCTCTATTGTAATATTTGGCACGCTTGTAAGCTTGTCTAATAATCCTCCTAGGGTATCCTCTATCAGCCAATTTCCTTGATAGTCTATCTGCATGGATATCGTAGTCTTTAATCTCACTACAATTACGTCTGATCCTGAGAAATTGCCCGAATGGGATATTCTCTTTTTGACATGCTGGATGATTGCTCTTATAATGTAAAATCGTATTTTTATCTGTGGCCTTCGTGAATAATTCCACTTGAAGTCGATTATTCGAATTTTTAATTTTAATATCTAGGAAATCGCAGCTTTGTTTATTGATGGAGGACGTGAAACGAAGGTTCTCGTCTCCTAGATTAAGCCAATCAATAAAAGCTAAAAGTGTGTCTTCGTTGCCTGTCCAAATAAAAAAAATATCATCAATATAGCGTGACCAAGCCGTAATATTTTCATAAAATGGTGTTATTGGGTTAAAAATGTGCCTTTCCTCAAACTTACTGACGTACAGACCCGCCAGACTGGGAGCACAAGTTGCTCCCATGCTGGTCCCCTTTATTTGTTTAAAGAAATCAGTTTGAAATAAAAAATATTATTCTTAAGGATGATTTCCACACATTCAATAATAAAAATTGCGTGCGTCGTAAGATCTCCCTCATCATTGCACATAATATCTTTTATCATTTGAATAGTAGCCTCTTGAGGTATATTGGAATATAAAGCTTCTATGTCAAGTGTCACAAGCCATTGGGTCTCAGTATTGAAAGGAAGATTCTCAATTTTACTAATCATTGCCGTCGTATCTTTTATATATGCTTGTTGTTGGACGACTAGCGGTTGTAAAAAAATATCCACATACTTGCTCAATGGCTCAGTGAGGGAATCAATACTGGATACAATAGGTCTCATGGGTGGATCATTAATATTTTTATGAATTTTTGGGAGCCCATATAGGGCAGGTATTATAGGATGTTTATTGTTTAGAAAATTAAATTCGTCCTGGCAGATAACTTCATCTTCCTTAGCTAACGATAAAAGTCTGGTAACTATTCGAATTAAGATGTCCCACTCATCTCTATTTGATCTCTGGTAGTGTTGTGTATTATTCAGGAGGGACATCATTTTTGTGTTATAGTCATCGGTATTGAACATCACAATACCCCCGCCTTTATCGGCGGGTTTAATAGTTATATCTTGGCACAATTCCAAATTAGACAGTGCTATATATTGTCTAGCTGTCAGATTTTTATTCATCCAAACTTTTTTATCCAACAGATCGTTTATACTTTTCTCAACTACTCTTTCAAAAATTTCAATGTCTTTGTGGACTAATTGTAATGGTGGAGTCCACGTTGATTTGGGCTTCAGGCCTGATTTGTTTATCGTAGGAAATTTATCTTTTCCCTCAAAAAAGCAATTCAGTCGTATCTTTCTAAAAAAGTTTTGGACATCTCTTTCCAAATTATACCTATCTACGGGGGAAGTGATGGCGTATCCTAATCCTTTTTCCAAAACACTAGTCTCCTCTTGTGTAAGAACTCTATTGGAGAGATTAATGATGGGTGCCTTTTCAATTAGTCCCAATGTTTCTGGCTCCTTGTGTATGGGCGATTCTGTGCCGGGTTCGGGGTAAAAAAGCCCCTTCCTCTGGTCCTGCCCCTGCTCTGACCGCGGTTGGTTGGTCTTTTGTCTAAAAAAGAAAGAGTGTCTCTACTCGTGCCCGCAGTGGCTTCCCTATTGCTAGTGATATAATCATCTTTAAATTGTTAATTTTCTGACTCTGAACTCGTATATGACGTGTCAAACAACATCACTCTCTTCCGTGGATTAGTTTTTCTTGGTTGTATCCAATTTCTTTTATTGTTATACAACTCTTCTCTCGGCCTTTCATAAAAATCTTTTTGCAAATACGGATAGACCTGTTCCATGTTGTATCTAGAGATGTCATTGCGTAATTTATTCGCTTTTTTGTTTAAAAGATACTCTCTATACTCTGAAACATCTTGTTGGATTTCCTCAAGTTTCTTTTTGGCCTCTTCCAACGAGGTGTTTTCCCTAAGTTTTAATTCCATTTCCTCTATCTCTTTTTTTCTATGATTAAAACCTCCTGTGCTGTCTCTATTATTAAGAGCATCCAATCGCGACTGCACCTATTTGCAATAAATGTCCAATTTTCTAAAAATCTCCTATTCTTAATGAAAACTCCAGGTTCATTATTTACTTGAAGACCTTTGGGGATTATACCTTTCTTACAATATTCGATCAGAAAATCGGCGTGAAGTTCAGTTCTTGTTGCCTTTTTTTTAAAATTCCAGAGGATCTTCCATTGTTCCTCGTCACTGTTAGAAATGGTAATGGAGGTTATGTCTTTAGAGGTACCATTAATTATTTTCTTAAATTGGTCCTCTGTAAACCCATATGTTTTTAAACCATCCATTTCGTGATGTTATATCACAGACTGCTAATGTGCAGTGTACAAAAAAGCTCCCAGCTAACCAGCTGTGCAAAGTGCAAATGTAACAACAAGAGCCACCCTATTAAAAATAGGGACAGGGTAATTACAATCTCCAAACAACAAGTCCCTCATAAAAATGTGTGGACCAAATACTGTATTCCCAATGTGCAAAAGACCTCAAGGCAAAACTGTCCACAGTGAGTATAATCCTAAATAGCAAGCCCAATAGTACCCTTTGCCAATTGTTTCGATGACACTTGAGAATCAACTAGACAATAATCCCAACACAATGTTAAAATATACAAAATCATTTTATTCATACATTCTGTTTTTAAAAACATGATTGACAAATCTTTAAAAAGTCATTAAAAATTGGTTTTAATTAATACATAAAAATTTTCACAAAATAATTGCACACCAGAAAACTACATAAAAGTCGACGCAGCGTTTCGGTGAAATGCTGATTGATCACCTTCTTCAGGACAGAGTTTTCTACGAATTAAATACACAAAAATATGTGTCAGGTTGACTTTTCTATTCTATTGTCCACATATTACCACATTAATCCATTTATTGTCATGTCATATAATTTGTTACACAATCAAATTATGATTCTCAAGTTACGTGTATTGTAATAAACCACCTACACGTGGCTTACAGCATTTACAAATTCACACAATACCTCTCCCTCTTACATTTCTCACATTTAAAACACAGCATATGGGCCCACACATTATGATAATGACCTACCTATTATCGATATCAAAAAGTGGTAGATCCCTTATTCTCTATAGATGGGAACCACTTTTCCTGATTGGAAACAAGGAGTGACCTAAAGTAATACAAATAGTGTATAGATAAATGAAAGAAATATTTAACACTTCCTCTTATTATAAGAAAAAGAAGAAGACAAACAGGGGCCAAAATTGCGCCATAAGTTTGCTAACAGATTAATATATATATAAAGAACATCAAGGATGGCATACCTTTTTATGTGGTACTATTCCTTTTTATTGAGTCGCATTTCATAGGAGCCACCAATAAATCTTATCATCAATTTCCCTTCAAATCAAACAAATAAAGAAAGGGGGTTTTAACTCTCTGGAAAAACTATTCTCATAAAGTATCTATCTTGTATCACTACACTTTATTCACAAATATCTATTATACCTATTAAAAGTCAGCAAAAAACTCCAGGAGGATAGGCCGTCATCGGGCTCTTCTACTCATTTAATCCTCTTTGTTTATACAGGAGAAGGTGCTGGTTATGTTGCTGCCCTTGATTGTGCAACTTCAGTCAGACATTCTGTGCGGATAAAATGTATAAAGGACTGAATCAATGTGCATTCTCCATTCTAATGGAAAGAACAATTTATTAGAGCAGTTTGTTAAGCAACTCCGTGAATATCCCGGATATTATCCGTATGCTTCCTCATCATAATAGACAATTTCTAAGGTTTCGATGTCCATTTTACATATATATTCTCTATGTCGGGGCCTCTCCATTCTCCTAGTCTCTATGGGGGCCCTCCTCCAAATTACTTAATAAAAAAATAAAAATAATGGCCATAACCCTCTCTCTTTTCGAGGATGTAGCTATACATCGTCAGAGTGAGACTATCAATATTACCTCGTTTTACGCTTTTCAGTTTTTACACCCTTTTTAAAAAAGTTTAAAAGACCTTAAAAAGTCGTCTATCTTATCGCATTTAGACTTACTTGGAACCGAAAGTTTGGCCTCCTTGCTCCTATGTAAACGATTTCCGGGTCAGGATACAATGATCCACTCCTTCCGGGTTGAGTCTTTAAATACTATTCCCACAGTCATGTGGTACAATTAACAAAAAGAAGGAGAATTTTTTTTTTGCGGGGACCTATCTCTCTTTCCAAAGCGGCCATCTTCTAATGGCCATATAGACTGTTATTTGTGTCTATTGTGAGTCTGTTCTATAATATGACTCGTCTCTCACTGCTTTGATAACAGAATTGACGTCCCGAAAAACCTATATTTTTCCAAAGTCCCTCTTAGATGTCTACCATTTATTTAGTCTGCGATACTTCGTGTTATTTCAAAATTCAAAATTCAAATGCCGAGGTGTTCTCAAGATAAAAATAAACTAAAATACAATAGGGGTAATTCAATTGTAAGAATATATCATATTTTACCTCCTATAACCTCGTATACTATTAACGAGCGTCCGAAGATAATCGGTATGTCAAATCTGGATGGGTGAAACACCGTCAAATACCGGCGGCCATCTTGTAATGTATAATTTATAATTTACGCGTAAGGATTGCCCAAAAAGTACAATAAGCAGTCTTAATATGTACCTTATGTTCAATTTGTTATGCTATATAACGCACACGTAGTTAAGTTCAATATATAAAAATTACCAAATAAAAGGATTACTAACTAAAACAAACCATCCTCTAAGGGATATGGATACTAGGACTTTTCCGCGGGGTCCATAAAAGACCGGCGGCCATCTTATACTATATAATATATAATATATAATATAGGCGCTAAAGCTGCCAAAAAAGATTTATATACTGTGTGTACAATGAACGGTCTTTATACGTACCCAACAGTCAAACTATTATTATATATAAAAAAACGGCCGTTATCAAATTCAATTTGTTAGGATTCCTAAATCATTTCATTGGAGAACCATACTCTGAAGGATATTGATACTAAAACTCTCACACAGAGTCTAATATAGATGGTCTCATATTAAATCAATGTCTCCCACTCTTCTTTGCTGTTTAAGCCCAATCTAAATGTCTGAAATTTCGACATATGGTCTCATATTAAATCAATTTCTCCCACTCTTCTTTGCTGTTTAGGCCCAATCTAAATGTCTGAAATTTCGACATATAGAATTGTTCTCGTTTTCTACGTTTAATTGTTGTGTCACCACCCCGTATATTTGTTTGAATTGTCTCTATCACGCACCACCTAAGGTGGTCGATAGTATGCCCTTTCTCTATCCAGTGTTCTACAAGGGGGCATTTTTCTTACAAGTGCGGATAGCCGATTTGTGATCATTGATCCTAATCCTAATTTCTCTTGATGTTTCTCCTATGTACCCAAGATTGCATGGGCATAGGATCAAATAAATAAGGTTCTTAGATCGACAGTTTGTCATATTTTTGAATCTATGAGTAACCTTATTGTGTTCCACACTCGTGCCTCTCATAACATTGCTACAATTATTACAGGTGCTACACGGAAAAGTTCCTACCGGTAGCGGGGCATTGGTAATACTAAGTTGTTTATTCATACTAACGTTCTTATATGTGTGTACAAGACTATTTCTAATCGTTCTGTTTCTGCGGAATGAGAACATAGGTTTAGCCAATTTTGGTTTCCCCTGTCTATTTAATAGGTGCCAATTTCTATTAATAATATTTTTACTTTATTACTAATATCACTAAAATTCGTCACAAAAATCATGGGTAATTGGCGAACCTCTTGTTTAGTAGTTGTATTATCAAAAAAGCAATCTCTATTGTAATATTTGGCACGCTTGTAAGCTTGTCTAATAATCCTCCTAGGGTATCCTCTATCAGCCAATTTCCTTGATAGTCTATCTGCATGGATATCGTAGTCTTTAATCTCACTACAATTACGTCTGATCCTGAGAAATTGCCCGAATGGGATATTCTCTTTTTGACATGCTGGATGATTGCTCTTATAATGTAAAATCGTATTTTTATCTGTGGCCTTCGTGAATAATTCCACTTGAAGTCGATTATTCGAATTTTTAATTTTAATATCTAGGAAATCGCAGCTTTGTTTATTGATGGAGGACGTGAAACGAAGGTTCTCGTCTCCTAGATTAAGCCAATCAATAAAAGCTAAAAGTGTGTCTTCGTTGCCTGTCCAAATAAAAAAAATATCATCAATATAGCGTGACCAAGCCGTAATATTTTCATAAAATGGTGCTATTGGGTTAAAAATGTGCCTTTCCTCAAACTTACTGACGTACAGACCCGCCAGACTGGGAGCACAAGTTGCTCCCATGCTGGTCCCCTTTATTTGTTTAAAGAAATCAGTTTGAAATAAAAAAATATTATTCTTAAGGATGATTTCCACACATTCAATAATAAAAATTGCGTGCGTCGTAAGATCTCCCTCATCATTGCACATAATATCTTTTATCATTTGAATAGTAGCCTCTTGAGGAATATTGGAATATAAAGCTTCTATGTCAAGTGTCACAAGCCATTGGGTCTCAGTATTGAAAGGAAGATTCTCAATTTTACTAATCATTGCCGTCGTATCTTTTATATATGCTTGTTGTTGGACGACTAGCGGTTGTAAAAAATATCCACATACTTGCTCAATGGCTCAGTGAGGGAATCAATACTGGATACAATAGGTCTCATGGGTGGATCATTAATATTTTTATGAATTTTTGGGAGCCCATATAGGGCAGGTATTATAGGATGTTTATTGTTTAGAAAATTAAATTCGTCCTGGCAGATAACTTCATCTTCCTTAGCTAACGATAAAAGTCTGGTAACTATTCGAATTAAGATGTCCCACTCATCTCTATTTGATCTCTGGTAGTGTTGTGTATTATTCAGGAGGGACATCATTTTTGTGTTATAGTCATCGGTATTGAACATCACAATACCCCCGCCTTTATCGGCGGGTTTAATAGTTATATCTTGGCACAATTCCAAATTAGACAGTGCTATATATTGTCTAGCTGTCAGATTTTTATTCATCCAAACTTTTTTATCCAACAGATCGTTTATACTTTTCTCAACTACTCTTTCAAAAATTTCAATGTCTTTGTGGACTAATTGTAATGGTGGAGTCCACGTTGATTTGGGCTTCAGGCCTGATTTGTTTATCGTAGGAAATTTATCTTTTCCCTCGAAAAAGCAATTCAGTCGTATCTTTCTAAAAAAGTTTTAGACATCTCTTTCCAAATTATACCTATCTACGGGGGAAGTGATGGCGTATCCTAATCCTTTTTCCAAAACACTAGTCTCCTCTTGTGTAAGAACTCTATTGGAGAGATTAATGATGGGTGCCTTTCAATTAGTCCCAATGTTTCTGGCTCCTTGTGTATGGGTGATTCTGTGCCGGGTTCGGGGTAAAAAAGCCCCTTCCTCTGGTCCTGCCCCTGCTCTGACCGCGGTTGGTTGGTCTTTTGTCTAAAAAAGAAAGAGTGTCTCTACTCGTGCCCGCAGTGGCTTCCCTATTGCTAGTGATATAATCATCTTTAAATTGTTCATTTTCTGACTCTGAACTCGTATATGACGTGTCAAAAAACATCACTCTCTTCCGTGGATTAGTTTTTCTTGGTTGTATCCAATTTCTTTTATTGTTATACAACTCTTCTCTCGGCCTTTCATAAAAATCTTTTTGCAAATACGGATAGACCTGTTCCATGTTGTATCTAGAGATGTCATTGCGTAATTTATTCGCTTTTTGTTTAAAAGATACTCTCTATACTCTGAAACATCTTGTTGGATTTCCTCAAGTTTCTTTTTGGCCTCTTCCAACGAGGTGTTTTCCCTAAGTTTTAATTCCATTTCCTCTATCTCTTTTTTTCTATGATTAAAACCTCCTGTGCTGTCTCTATTATTAAGAGCATCCAATCGCGACTGCACCTATTTGCAATAAATGTCCAATTTTCTAAAAATCTCCTATTCTTAATGAAAACTCCAGGTTCATTATTTACTTGAAGACCTTTGGGGATTATACCTTTCTTACAATATTCGATCAGAAAATCGGCGTGAAGTTCAGTTCTTGTTGCCTTTTTTAAAAATTCCAGAGGATCTTCCATTGTTCCTCGTCACTGTTAGAAATGGTAATGGAGGTTATGTCTTTAGAGGTACCATTAATTATTTTCTTAAATTGGTCCTCTGTAAACCCATATGTTTTTAAACCATCCATTTCGTGATGTTATATCACAGACTGCTAATGTGCAGTGTACAAAAAAGCTCCCAGCTAACCAGCTGTGCAAAGTGCAAATGTAACAACAAGAGCCACCCTATTAAAAATAGGGACAGGGTAATTACAATCTCCAAACAACAAGTCCCTCATAAAAATGTGTGGACCAAATACTGTATTCCCAATGTGCAAAAGACCTCAAGGCAAAACTGTCCACAGTGAGTATAATCCTAAATAGCAAGCCCAATAGTACCCTTTGCCAATTGTTTCGATGACACTTGAGAATCAACTAGACAATAATCCCAACACAATGTTAAAATATACAAAATCATTTTATTCATACATTCTGTTTTTAAAAACATGATTGACAAATCTTTAAAAAGTCATTAAAAATTGGTTTTAATTAATACATAAAAATTTTCACAAAATAATTGCACACCAGAAAACTACATAAAAGTCGACGCAGCGTTTCGGTGAAATGCTGATTGATCACCTTCTTCAGGACAGAGTTTTCTACGAATTAAATACACAAAAATATGTGTCAGGTTGACTTTTCTATTCTATTGTCCACATATTACCACATTAATCCATTTATTGTCATGTCATATAATTTGTTACACAATCAAATTATGATTCTCAAGTTACGTGTATTGTAATAAACCACCTACACGTGGCTTACAGCATTTACAAATTCACACAATACCTCTCCCTCTTACATTTGTCACATTTAAAACACAGCATATGGGCCCACACATTATGATAATGACCTACCTATTATCGATATCAAAAAGTGGTAGATCCCTTATTCTCTATAGATGGGAACCACTTTTCCTGATTGGAAACAAGGAGTGACCTAAAGTAATACAAATAGTGTATAGATAAATGAAAGAAATATTTAACACTTCCTCTTATTATAAGAAAAAGAAGAAGACAAACAGGGGCCAAAATTGCGCCATAAGTTTGCTAACAGATTAATATATATATAAAGAACATCAAGGATGGCATACCTTTTTATGTGGTACTATTCCTTTTTATTGAGTCGCATTTCATAGGAGCCACCAATAAATCTTATCGTCAATTTCCCTTCAAATCAAACAAATAAAGAAAGGGGTTTTAACTCTCTGGAAAAACTATTCTCATAAAGTATCTATCTTGTATCACTACACTTTATTCACAAATATCTATTATACCTATTAAAAGTCAGCAAAAAACTCCAGGAGGATAGGCCGTCATCGGGCTCTTCTACTCATTTAATCCTCTTTGTTTATACAGGAGAAGGTGCTGGTTATGTTGCTGCCCTTGATTGTGCAACTTCAGTCAGACATTCTGTGCGGATAAAATGTATAAAGGACTGAATCAATGTGCATTCTCCATTCTAATGGAAAGAACAATTTATTAGAGCAGTTTGTTAAGCAACTCCGTGAATATCCCGGATATTATCCGTATGCTTCCTCATCATAATAGACAATTTCTAAGGTTTCGATGTCCATTTTACATATATATTCTCTATGTCGGGGCCTCTCCATTCTCCTAGTCTCTATGGGGGCCCTCCTCCAAATTACTTAATAAAAAAATAAAAATAATGGCCATAACCCTCTCTCTTTTCGAGGATGTAGCTATACATCGTCAGAGTGAGACTATCAATATTACCTCGTTTTACGCTTTTCAGTTTTTACACCCTTTTTAAAAAAGTTTAAAAGACCTTAAAAAAGTCGTCTATCTTATCGCATTTAGACTTACTTGGAACCGAAAGTTTGGCCTCCTTGCTCCTATGTAAACGATTTCCGGGTCAGGATACAATGATCCACTCCTTCCGGGTTGAGTCTTTAAATACTATTCCCACAGTCATGTGGTACAATTAACAAAAAGAAGGAGAAATTTTTTTTTTGCGGGGACCTATCTCTCTTTCCAAAGCGGCCATCTTCTAATGGCCATATAGACTGTTATTTGTGTCTATTGTGAGTCTGTTCTATAATATGACTCGTCTCTCACTGCTTTGATAACAGAATTGACGTCCCGAAAAACCTATATTTTTCCAAAGTCCCTCTTAGATGTCTACCATTTATTTAGTCTGCGATACTTCGTGTTATTTCAAAATTCAAAATTCAAATGCCGAGGTGTTCTCAAGATAAACATAAACTAAAATACAATAGGGGTAATTCAATTGTAAGAATATATCATATTTTACCTCCTATAACCTCGTATACTATTAACGAGCGTCCGAAGATAATCGGTATGTCAAATCTGGATGGGTGAAACACCGTCAAATACCGGCGGCCATCTTGTAATGTATAATTTATAATTTACGCGTAAGGATTGCCCAAAAAGTACAATAAGCAGTCTTAATATGTACCTTATGTTCAATTTGTTATGCTATATAACGCACACGTAGTTAAGTTCAATATATAAAAATTACCAAATAAAAGGATTACTAACTAAAACAAACCATCCTCGAAGGGATATGGATACTAGGACTTTTCCGCGGGGTCCATAAAAGACCGGCGGCCATCTTATACTATATAATATATAATATATAATATAGGCGCTAAAGCTGCCAAAAAGATTTATATACTGTGTGTACAATGAACGGTCTTTATACGTACCCAACAGTCAAACTATTATTATATATAAAAAAACGGCCGTTATCAAATTCAATTTGTTAGGATTCCTAAATCATTTCATTGGAGAACCATACTCTGAAGGATATTGATACTAAAACTCTCACACAGAGTCTAATATAGATGGTCTCATATTAAATCAATTTCTCCCACTCTTCTTTGCTGTTTAAGCCCAATCTAAATGTCTGAAATTTCGACATATGGTCTCATATTAAATCAATTTCTCCCACTCTTCTTTGCTGTTTAGGCCCAATCTAAATGTCTGAAATTTCGACATATAGAATTGTTCTCGTTTTCTACGTTTAATTGTTGTGTCACCACCCCGTATATTTGTTTGAATTGTCTCTATCACGCACCACCTAAGGTGGTCGATAGTATGCCCTTTCTCTAGCCAGTGTTCTACAAGGGGGCATTTTTCTTACAAGTGCGGATAGCCGATTTGTGTTCATTGATCCTAATCCTAATTTCTCTTGATGTTTCTCCTATGTACCCAAGATTGCATGGGCATAGGATCAAATAAATAAGGTTCTTAGATCGACAGTTTGTCATATTTTTGAATCTATGAGTAACCTTATTGTGTTCCACACTCGTGCCTCTCATAACATTGCTACAATTATTACAGGTGCTACACGGAAAAGTTCCTACCGGTAGCGGGGCATTGGTAATACTAAGTTGTTTATTCATACTAACGTTCTTATATGTGTGTACAAGACTATTTCTAATCGTTCTGTTTCTGCGGAATGAGAACATAGGTTTAGCCAATTTTGGTTTCCCCTGTCTATTTAATAGGTGCCAATTTCTATTAATAATATTTTTTACTTTATTACTAATATCACTAAAATTCGTCACAAAAATCATGGGTAATTGGCGAACCTCTTGTTTAGTAGTTGTATTATCAAAAAAGCAATCTCTATTGTAATATTTGGCATTTATCTATACACTATTTGTATTACTTTAGGTCACTCCTTGTTTCCAATAAGGAAAAGTGGTTCCCATCTATAGAGAATAAGGGATCTACCACTTTTTGATATCGATAATAGGTAGGTCATTATCATAATGTGTGGGCCCATATGCTGTGTTTTAAATGTGACAAATGTAAGAGGGAGAGGTATTGTGTGAATTTGTAAATGCTGTAAGCCACGTGTAGGTGGTTTATTACAATACACGTAACTTGAGAATCATAATTTGATTGTGTAACAAATTATATGACATGACAATAAATGGATTAATGTGGTAATATGTGGACAATAGAATAGAAAAGTCAACCTGACACATATTTTTGTGTATTTAATTCGTAGAAAACTCTGTCCTGAAGAAGGTGATCAATCAGCATTTCACCGAAACGCTGCGTCGACTTTTATGTAGTTTTCTGGTGTGCAATTATTTTGTGAAAATTTTTATGTATTAATTAAAACCAATTTTTAATGACTTTTTTAAAGATTTGTCAATCATGTTTTTTAAAAACAGAATGTATGAATAAAATCGATTTTGTATATTTTAACATTGTGTTGGGATTATTGTCTAGTTGATTCTCAAGTGTCATCGAAACAATTGGCAAAGGGTACTATTGGGCTTGCTATTTAGGATTATACTCACTGTGGACAGTTTTGCCTTGAGGTCTTTTGCACATTGGGAATACAGTATTTGGTCCACACATTTTTATGAGGGACTTGTTGTTTGGAGATTCTCACAAATGATGTCATTTGAGATGTCATAAGTGTTGCTATGTATGCTATGATTTCACATGCTATAAGTCATGTAATATTCAAGGGTATAACCAGTGCATGGAAAAGGCACGAGTTATAATAAAACAAAAGAGAGAGGCAGCAGGGAATGCCATATCTATATTTCCATAAATGTCTGGAGCTTGCGGGAGGACGCAACTTTGAGGTTCAAGGTAGAAGGCAACCCCAGAGTGCTGAGGGGTTGGACCTGGCAATCAGTCATACCAGCGGCAGCATGATATAGACTTTGGCTGGCTTGGACCTGATGTTACATGCCTGGTTTAGGGGTACTCTTGAACTTGTACTTGAATTGTAAGCATGTTTTCAGAGCATTAGTGTTGTGGTGGATGGTATCTTGCACTGACTGCTGCCTGTTTCATGCTAGGATTATTGGGTAACAGAAGAAGGAGGCCATGAGAACAAATTACCAAACCCAAGGTCTTGTTTTTAGCTTTCCTCCCGAAACTGCCAATTTCCCCAACAAACACTCCCTTTGAAAGTTTGGCCTGGAAGTCACCATCTAGAAATAAAGGTACATTATTGAGTCTCTCCTCCCCAAGAGAGCTTGAGTGGCATGCATGTTACCTGCATGGCTCCGGTACAGATTGGGCCTGATTCACAGAACTAACTTACGTCAAAAACGTAAAGTTAGTACTTTTTGGTATTTACAGAAAACACTTACTGATTTTGGTATTCACAGAATGAACTTACTCATTTCGGTATTCACAGAAGTTAGTAGTCCTAACTTTAGGACTCTTAAATGCCTTCTGTGAATACCGAAAGTCTTAAAGTTAGGATTTTCTCAGTTTAGGAGTAGTAAAGTTAGGACTCCTAACTTTAGGACTCCTAAATGCCTTCTGTGAATACCGAAAGTCTTAAAGTTAGGATTTTTCTCAGTTTAGGAGTAGTAAAGTTAGGACTCTAACTTTAGGACTCCTAAATGCCTTCTGTGAATACCGAAAGTCTAAAGTTAGGATTTTTCTCAGTTTAGGAGTAGTAAAGTTAGGAGGATAGCGAGCAGGACGTCGATATTAAATCGCAGCACACGAGTGAGCGTTTTATCCGACTCCAGTGAAAGTGTCACAGAGGACTGCTTTCATTCAACAGTTAGCAGATCGTTAAACCGGTGGACAGCACGAGCGGGGAGACTAATGCTTTATTACATGCTAGTACTACGTGCTGAACCACATCGGCGACCAGCGACTTGACTCTTTCCAGAGCCGAGTGACAGGGCAGCAGATTTCCCCTGACGAAGGGTGTCTGATACACCCGAAATGCATTGGGAATATCTTATTACGAGATTCACAAGAATTTGTGTACTGTTATTGAAGTGACACATAATTCATGGACTTTGCTTCAGAATAAAAAGAAGTGCAAAGAAAAACCACGGATGAAGTCATTGTTTTAAGTTGACTTGTAGTCACATTGCAAAAAGTATTTTTGTTTATACTGAGTACTAAGCATAATTGTTTCTTAAATTGTATTATGTTTGATGCATATATTGATGACACACTCATTTTTGAGTAGCACAGGTAGTGCACACTCTGTCTAGGACTGCTTGGCTCTAGTTAATTTTTTCTTTTTGAATAGGTGGCAGGGTAGAACCACCTCAGAGTGAGCACACCAACTTTGATTAATTTGGAGTACTGAGATTATTTGAACAAGAGTTTTATCTTGAGTGCACTACAGCTGTTCTTTAGAATTAACTTTCTAAAAGTGCCATTTTTAGAATTGTGACTCAATATCCAACTTTACCATTAAAGAGGGCTTTAAGTTACAATTCTGTACACACCAAATTCAACATTTCTACCTGCTCCCAATTGAAAGTTATCGCTTATTAAATGTAATAAGGTAACCCAATGTTATTGTAGTAATCAGAAGTCCAGTAGCTGAGGTGTATATTCTGTATAAGATGGTGTATTAGTCTTAGTTGCTGGTAAGTACAAGTTCCAATAGTAAGCTTCAATGATAAGTCAGATGTTAAACTTTAATGTAAGCCCCACCAGGAGCAGCCTCCCTGTTAGTGCATGGTGATGCGTTAGAATATTGGGGTGGTTGAGAGGTGCTGAGTGTCAGTTGGAGTATGGGCTGAGCAGCAGGGAGGCTGCTCCTGGTTGGGCTTACATTAGAGGTTAACACCTCGCTTATCATTGAAGCTTACTATTGGAACTTTTACTTCTCGGCTACTGGAATTCTGATTACTACATTTTGGTGACAATTTTAAAGAAGACCATATGTGTGTAAACTGAGAGAGACTGAGAAACAACGTTTACAAGAGGATAAAGCCTGAAGAAACTGCCCAAATTACTGCCTACCCCCCAGCTGAGCTTAAACAGCTTCACTCATACAAACTCATACCTAATCCCTCTACTTGCTCCAGCCTGATCAAACATAGGATCATGGCAACTAGAACATCCTTTCCTGAACTACTTTGCCCTATCTATAGTGCAGGACCCCCCCAGCCACAAGAGGGAAATGGAGCTCGGAAGCTATCCGTCCTATATCTAAACACCCGCTCCATGGTAAAGCATCAGCTAGATATATTTCTCCTACTAAAGCTCGAGCAGCCTGACATCCTTCTGCTAACAGAAACCTGGCTTTCTCAGGATTCTTCTCCTGACATCCTGGCAGCCCTACCCGTGGACTACTACATCCTCCAAGCCAACCGCCCTCAGGGGAAAGTGGGCGGAGGTGTAGCTGCTATAATACGCCATGATCGGAAATGTACTGCCTTAACGCCGCTAGATCTACCATCAGTAGACAACCTTGTTGTCAAAATAGAATCCGACGCAGCCCCCCTGATCTGTGTCCTGCTCTATAGGCCCCCTCATAGCATGCCTTTATTCCCACAATCCTTGGGCGAGCAGGTAGCTCATTTAATTACCAATCATGCAAAAATGTTGCTGATTGGTGATTTCAACTACTGGGCTAACGACACATCAGGCGGCCCTCAATCCGTCGAACTATTCGAGCTACTTACGGGGTTATATCTTACTCAACAGGTGTCCTCCGCCACACACATTAAAAGGCACACACTCGACCAGGTCTGGACAGCCAACCTCGTCACGTCCGCCATGTCGGTCACACCCTGTACATGGTCGGATCACTATCTAATTAAATTTACCATCAATAACATTTCCACGGCCAGAACCCCCACCTCTGAAGGGGGAAGAACAAGGAACTGGAATAAAATCGATAAACCTCTATTCCTCAACACACTGGCCAACTCAGTTCCATCCAGTCACCCCTCTATCAACCATAGCGATCGAAATTTAACAGCATGGCTATCAGCAGCTAGCAACAAATATGCACCCCGCAGGAAATCACGCCTTGCCCGACGTCATGAAGCTCAGAGATGGTTCTCTACCAACCTAAAAGCCCAAAAACTAGCTCTTCGGCAACTTGAAAGAAAGTGGAGACACAACTACCTATCTGAGGACAAAAGGCCCTATGTAGACGACATGAAAACCTATAAAAAAGCTATTCTGACCCCAAAAGCTGCCCACTTTTCCTCTAAAATCTTGACTGCAACCAATAGGTCCAAGGAGATTTTCTCAATTATCAATGAACTGTCCAATCCTGACAGAGTCACAATTAAACCCACCCCCTCTCAAACCCTATGTAACTCCCTGAATACCTTCTTCATTGACAAGATCACAAAAATTAAGGCCAGCATTCCGGCATGCCCAAACCCTGAGGCTAGCCCTATTACACCTAAAAACCCCAGCACCTTCACACAATTCCCTACAATCAGCAACCAGACATTCTTGGATCTTCTATCCAAAGTAATATCAGGCTCACCCAGGGACTGCTGCCCTCCCGGCATTTTAAAAGAAATATTCACTGCTCTTCCCAGTTCAGCTCTATCTCTTCTGAACGAGTCGCTGTCCCAGGGCCTTGTCCCCGAAACCTTCAAGGAGGCAATTGTTGTCCCCCTCCTGAAGAAAGTAGGAGCGGACCCTCAAACCCTGACGAATTACCGTCCGATTTCTCCTCTCCCATACCTGGCCAAGGTCTTGGAGGCCTACGTGACTAGATGGGTTCTTAGAAGAGTCCGAAAACCTCGATCCCCATCAAGCAGGGTTTCGTCCAGCACACTCCACAGAGACCGTAATACTGACAGTATTGGACACTCTCCGCAAGGATGCCGACAAGGGCTCCTCGCAGGCCCTTGTCCTGCTTGATCTCTCCACGGCCTTCGACACGGTTGACCATGGTATACTGGTCAATCGTGTCAGAGACGCGGGGATTCAGGGACTAGCCCTGGGTTGGATCAGCTCCTACTTGGAAAACCGCTCTCAGTCGGTCCGCATTGCTCAGTTTACAGCTCCCAAAATGAGGACCACATGCGTAGTCCCGCAGGGCTCTTCACTTTCCCCCCTCCTGTTTAACCTCTACCTCCTCCCACTGATTCGGGCCATGAAAGAGAGGAAAGTCTGCACTTTTAATTACGCAGATGACTTCCAACTAATATTCCCCATCAGCAATTCCCCCGACTCGGTCCGTGTTTCTCAGTCCACCATGCTATTCATTAGCGGGTGGATGAATAGCAATCACCTAAAACTCAATCCGGACAAAACCGAGCTAGTTCTAACAGGGGGTATCCACAACAACCCCTGGGGCTCAGACCTTTGGCCAAAAGAACTGGGCCAATGCCCCTCCCCTTCTGCCTCGGCCAAAAGCCTCGGGGTAACAATTAACCACGACCTCACCATGAAGTCCCAAATTGGGTCAGTGATATCCACCTGCTTCTTCCAGCTGAGGAAAATAAGAAAGATTAGAAGATTTCTCACCCAGGAAGCTTTGACCCAGGTGGTTCTTGCCATGGTTATGTCCCATGTTGACTACGCCAACTCGCTCTATTTTGACATCCCACTATACCTAACCAAATGTCTGCAACTGGTACAGAACCAAGCAGCGAGACTGATTTTTCAGCAACCTAGGCACCATCATGTCACCCCCTTCATGAGGAAGCTGCACTGGCTCCCCATCACACAGCTATGTGCCTTCAAGGTTTGCTGTCTCATCTTTAAATCTCTAAATGGAAGGAGCCCTAAATTCTTGGATAGCCTTATTCAGAGGCCCTTACCTATGCGTAACTTGCGCTCGGCCCACAAGCACCTTCTGTCAACCCCTTCCTTCAAACTAAAGCGCCTGGGTGGTGCCAGGTCTGCCGTTCTAGCTCCAAGACTCTGGAACTCTCTCCCCTCCGAAATCCGATCCTGCACCGACCTCCTAGGCTTTAGGAGGCTCCTCAAGACCTGGCTGTTTAGACAAGCTTACGAGTAACTCCCTAGGGCTCAGGTACCTCTCAGAGCAGCGCCATGAAACCAATCTGGTGTACGTGCGCTTTACAATTTTTTTTTAACATAACATAACAACAGCAGCTGAGACGAGATTTAGCTGCTAAGTTTAGGGACTGGCAGTGTTACATCGCTACAAGTGAAGAGAATTGGCACTGCTGGTGAGCTACTGTGCAGTTATTGGCTTGCGGCATTTCAATGGGACACCAGCAACCTGTTGGTACTTGAGGAAGTAACCGGCAGCGGCAACTTTAGCACTATTCTTTGGTGAGCTATTTTATGCTGATGGAGATTGCTGTCTCATGTGTATGTGCCCGTTTTGCCATTACCACCATGTGGCATTTGAATGGGCCGCCAGGCGTAGCGCACAGGTTCCTACCTTGGTCTTGGGTGGCGCAGTGGTGCTGCGGCACGACGTGGCACTTCTCTGATGCTGTCCAAGGACGTGGGCTGCTCTTGGATGTTTGGCACATGCATGTGCCTAGAGCCAAGCGGCACTGCCTCAATTACGTTCCACCATCTTCCTTTGCCTCTGCATTTACAGTGTATCCTCATTTCTACAGTGGTTCGTCTAATTATGCCATCGGACAGGCATCTCACGCTCACAAAGTTTCTGTTCCAGCAGCGTGTTTGTGGGGTAATACCTTCCTGTTTCTTCATGTGAAGTCAAGTTCAGATCAGTAAGGTTTGTACTTCATTCTGCCTTGGGAAATACAGTAGAGCATCTCCAGATATCTGGGAATTGAGAAGAACTTCGGGTGAGAGATCGCTCACTGGTGTGTGAAAGACTTGTCATTTGTTTTAGCGTTATGCTGTGTATTTTTCAGTGGGCTTGTGCTGTGTGGGTGGAGAAACGCTATACTTATGTTCTTCAGCATGGCTGCGAGGGGTTAAGTTACCTGTTTCTGCCACTGTTTGTGTTTGTGATTGGGACGACTGTGATGGTGTAAGTCACCCATACTTTTCCTTCCTGTTGATGTTTATGAGTGGATGACGTGATGGTGTAAGTCACCTGTTGCTTGCCGAACTAGTCATCTTGGGTTGACAGTAAGTAAGTAAGTCACTCATTCTTTTGCTGTTGTTTGGGATGGCTGTGAGCGAGTAAGTCCATCTATTCTTTGCTGTTGTTTGGGATGGCTGTGTGTGAGTAAGTCCATCCATTCTTTGTGGTTGTTTGGGATGGCTGTGAGTAAGTCCATCCATTCTTTGCTGTTGTTTGGGATGGCTGTGAGTGAGTAAGTCCATCCATTCTTTGCTGTTGTTTGGGATGGCTGTCATTGAGTAAATCCACCCATTTCCTGCTGTTTGAGGGATTGCTGTGAGCAAGTAAGGCCATCCATTCTTTGTTGTTATTTGGAATGGCTGTCAGTGAGTAAGCCCACCCATTTCCTGCTGTTGTGTGGGATGGCTGTGTGTAAGTCCACCCATTTCTGATACAGATGTTTTGTTTGGGATGTTTGTGTGTGAGTATGTCCACCCATTTCTGAAGCAGATGTTTTGTTTGGCATGGTTGTGAATACGTCATCGATTTCATGCTTCTCACACTATATGCCCTTGTTTTGGGGATGATGTGTGGGGCGTGGTTTACCCATTCATTGTTGGCTTTTGGTGTGGGATGACTGCGTGAGATTAACCCTTTCTTTTAGGGATGAAGTGTGGGGTGTATCGCACCCATTCTTTGCTGTTGTACACTTTATATTTTGGTGTGAGAGTTATTTGGTGGGTGACTGAGTGTGGTACTGTGCTGATGGTGTGTGGGTTGTTGTTACATCTCCTTCTCTCCCTTCCCTTTTTCCCCATGCTCTTTTCCCTGCTTGGAATATGGAACCATGTACCTGCGTGTACATTCCTGGTTCCATGTTCCAGAGCACTTCGTTTTTCAGTTACTGCTGGATTTTGTAATTGTAACACGTACTGTGTCTCTGCTTTAATAAACCTCAGGATTTACTCACCATCCGGTGTCCATCATCTTTACAATTGGCGACGATCTACTGAAGACTTCGTTGGCTACTTTCTTCCAGAGGCACAGGTGCTGCAAAGTCTTTCCGGACCCGTTTTCATGTTCCTGCTGTTGCTTGTCTTTCTGTGCCGCTCGGCTTCATCCGCATGACTCTCAAGGGTACTGTTGTCCAAACCGTGAGTTTGTTAGCCCTTCAACGCTTGTTTGGCACAATTTTAACCCTTTTCCACATTTTATGGAGCAACGGTCATTACTCGGACCGTCTTTCGTTCTCTGCGTTGCCTGGTTGCCCATTGTGACGTGTTTGGACGCGTCACACTTGCCTACGGTTGCTTAGCTGCTGTGTCTCCTCCGACCCTGCGCCTCCTTTCCGCTCCTCACGTTTGGCACGCCGTGCGTCATCACGCCGGCGGCCATTTTGGAGCAGGATTCCTCGATACATTTCAAGGGGATCAACAGGACTTTACCAACTTCCTATATTTGGCTGTCAGTTAGCGCATATCGGAAAGTTCAACATCTGCAACCGCTCACATCTTAACAGTCAGTGTGCGCATATCGGAAGGCTTAACTTCTGCAACTGCCCGTTTGGTAACCAGTTCTTGCCATTTTCCACTCGACGATGAGCACACCTTGTTAGGAGCTCTCTCGTGTTCCTCCTTTACACGGTGATGAGCACACCTTCCTTGTGTACAGAGGTAGGAAAGCCTGTTCTTCGTCGGTGAAAGGCACACCTTGAGTTTACAGTTTATTTCTCTTGCTTCGCAACTTACCGGCTCAGTGACAGGCACATTTGACACATTTCTACTTTTCACCATCTGCTTGTCTGCGGTGACTGGCACACCTTCAGTAATGTACATTATTGTATAACGGTGACAAGTTCTTTTCTATATATTTGTTTACTTTTCTTCTTTATTTCTATTTTATTGGTACAATGCATTTATTCATGTTGTATTTATATTATTAAGGTTCTCATTTTCACGGATTTGAACAGTGTTGATGTGTTCATACTCTGTTGATATTACCTCCATATCATTACAATGCAGTTTGATCCACCTTCAAAGTTTCTACAAGTCAAGGGAGAACCACCCATCCCATGGACAAGATGGAAGGAAGAATTCATCACTTATTTAAAAGCTATTGATGGTGAACGCGTGTCTGCCGAGAGGAAGAAGAACATTTTCCTCCACTGTTTAGGATCTGAAGGACAGGTAGTCTATAGAACTCTCCCTCCTATTAGATCTAGTGGTGATCACAATGTATACGATGAGGCCATTTTGCGTATTGAGAACAGGTTTAAACCTACCACTAGTGTTGCTCTAAACAGATTTAAATTTTATACCAGAGCCCAAGAAGAGGGAGAGAGCTTTGACGAATTCTTAACTGCTCTCCGTGCTCTATCTTTACACTGCAACTTTGGTTTAATAACTGACGAAATTATCAGAGACCAAATCATTGTCCACGTAAGAAGCAAAAAAGTTCAGGAGCAACTTTGGATAATGGGTGACCCCAATTTAGAGGCTGCCATCAGTACAGCCAAAGCATTGGAGCAATTTGAGAAGTGGATGAAGTCTCTTAACAAAGAGACTAAAAATCTTACTTCCAGTGAAGTTAACAGTGTCAATCCTACCACTTCAAAAGATTTACCCAACTATAGGAGTAATCCTAACCAAAAAAAATTCTACTGTTACAGGTGTGGAAATCCGGGGCACTTAGCATCTGTTCCTCGTTGTCCTGCTATAGGTAAAGAATGCAGTAAGTGTGGACGTTCAGGCCACTTTTCCAAGATGTGCAAAGATACCAGGAAGAGTGTCCCGGACACAAAGAACAGTTTTCCATCCTCTTCCAAAGGGAAAGTTTCTTGTGTGTCTTGCGATATTTCATGTTGTGACCAGGTCCAGTACAATTTAGAGTCTGGTATTGTGGTTTCCATTCAAGATTCATTTGACCTTTCTGATGTCGACAGGATTTGCCCCCCCAAATGTCTTGTACATGTTCTTGGAAGAGAATTGGAGTTAATGGCAGACTCTGGGTCACCTTGGACCATTATCACTAAAAATTATTGCTTAGAATCCTTTGGGGATCTGTTTGACCTAAGCTCTTTGGGCAAACCTGATATTGTGGCACATAACTTTGACGGTTCCAACATCGATTTCATAGGTTTCAAGGAAGTGCTTATTGAATTTAAAGAGAACACTGCTATAATCAAACTTTATGTAGCGTTTAAAGGTGTTAATGTTTTAGGGTGGCGGGACCAAGCCAAGCTGGGTATTGTGTTGAACCCCAGAGACAGGGAGCCTGTGTCTGTACTAGCGTTAACCTCTGCTGGTCCTGATATTACAAAAAGAGTTAACCTCTGCTGGTCCTGATTTTACTAAATTATTCCCTGATGTGTTCTCTGAAAAACTTGGCAAACTTATTGGTTTCAGCCACAGGATCAAAGTGAGAGAGGGATCTATTCCTATTAAGCAGAAACTAAGGGGGGTACCCATCAGCATTAGAGATGAATTGAAGAAGATGTTGGATGACATGGTCCTGGGTGGCATCATTGAAGAAATTGAGTCATCCGAATGTGTTTCTCCAATAGTTTTAGCCCAAAAACCTGACAAAAGTATTAGGTTGTGTGTTGATATGAGAGCATTGAATGCCAATTTAGTGGCTGATTGCCATCCTCTTCCCAATATAAATGAAATGGTGTGCATGTTGGATGGTGCCTGCATTTTTTCTACACTTGACCTTCAGTCTGCGTACCACCAAATTGAACTTACTGGAGATTCTAAACATTATACCGCTTTTATCACACCTCATGGGCTATTTCAGTTCAAGAGGATGCCTTTTGGCCTGGCGTCAGCGGCATCTGTATTTCAGAGGGCCATGTATCATATTTTTAAGGATGTCAGCAATTTTGTGAAATGTTTCCAGGACGATATCCTCATCTTTTCTAAAAATGATGAGGATCATACTCAACACATAAAGGAAGTTTGCCAGAGGTTGAAAAGGTGTGGTTTGACACTTAAGGCTTGTAAGTGTAAATTTTTCTGCAAATCAGTGGAATACCTTGGTCATACTCTCTCAGGAGATGGTGTAGTGCCCAAAAGTCTTTAGTAGATGCCATCATTAATGCACCCTCTCCCGACAATAGAGAGAAACTTCTCTCTTTTGCGGGCTTGTGTGAATATTACAGCAAATTCATACAAAACTTTGCCACAAAGATGGAGCCCCTCAGAGAGTTGACCAGGAAATCCACTGAGTTTTTCTGGTCCGAGAGACAAGAGACAGCCTTCAAACAAATCAAAACGAGATTGTCAATGCTCCCACCCTGAAGTCTTTTTGCCTTAATAAAAGATGTATCATTACTGTTGATGCTAGCCTTTACGTTTTAGGAGGGGTGCTTAGCCAGTGCTCCGGAAAAGAAGAGTGGTGTGTAGCTTTTGCTTCTAGGACCCTTTCTGTTACTGAGAGAAGGTATGCTGTCATCGAGAGAGAATTGTTAGCATGCATTTGGGCCATCGAACATTTCCGCAACTATGTGTGGGGAAACAGATTTACACTTAGGACTGATCATAAGCCCCTTGTTGGAATCTTATCTCCTGGGGGGGTTGGAACTCTACAGCTCGCATTGCTCGTCTCACTTCCAGGTTACAGGAATATGATTTTGAGGTTGTTTATGTCCCCGGCAAGAGCAATGTTACTGCCGATTTTCTATCCAGATTACCCTGTTCTGAGGTTGGTGTTTCTTTTGATGAACAAGAAGTGGATATAGTTGCCACTATCAAGGATTTCGTTTCTCATGAATTTTTGTGTTTGCCAGAATCTGAGTGGGTCACAGAAATGAATAATGATGTAATGTGTCAGCTAGTTATTGAGTGTGTGAAAAAGGGTTGGCCCAAAGAAAAATCTGCCACTGCTGAAATTGCTCCTTTTGCCATGTCTCTAATGAGATTGAAGAGGATGGTGGATTGCTCTTCAAAGGAGGAAAGATCATTCCTCCTGTTTCCATGCAAAAGAAGATTTTATCACTTGCTCATCAGGGACACCTAGGTATGTCCTCCTTATCCGGGCCAATTTTTGGTGGCCTGGTCTTGACAAAATGGTTGATAGGGCTGTAAGAGAATGTCCCGACTGCATCAGTAGTGACAAGATGCTCCAGGTTTCCTCTGCCCCTCTCAGGCCTGTCTCTTGGCCTGAGTGTCCTTGGCAAAAGGTAGCTTTTGATGTTTCGGGTCCTTTTAGACATTTGCCTTCTAATGCCCATTTCGCTCTTGTCATGATAGACTACCATTCCAAGTGGCCGGAAGTAAAGTTTGTGGCTAGCTCAGGTCATCATTAATTTTTTTAAAGAAGTTTTTGCGCGTGAGGGGTCCCCCGAAGTTCTAGTGACAGACAATGGGGTACAACTCACATCTCAGGAGATGGAGAGTTTCCTCCATATGTGTAGCATTAAGCATGTGACCACTTCTCTGTACGAACCGAGGGAGAATGGCCAAGTGGAGCGGTTTAACCGCGTTCTTAAGGATGGTATTCAATCTGCTTGCATGTCCAGTGAACCATGGAGAGATGTGGTAAGAAAGAGGTTGTGGATGTACCGTATAACTCCCCACTCTGTGACGGGAGTGAGTCCTTTCAGACTTTTGAAGGGCAGAGAACCTACTTCAGATATTTGCCCTTGGTGGATTAAGAAAGTTAACAAGGCTGATGACGCCATCGATGTTAATCTGGTCTCTAAGCGTGTGGAAGAAAGGCAAGACAAGATGAAAGCCTTGTTTGACTCTAAAATGAATGTGAAGGTACCTGATTTTAATGCAGGAGAGTGGGTCAGGATTAAAAAACCTGGTTTCTTGGCAAAGGGGGTTTCCAAGTTTAGTCATCCCATCAAGATCGTTAAGGTTTGCAAGAATAGTATCATTACCCGGTGAGCAGTCAAAATATCGAAATTTTAATGTCGATATACAAAAATATCGATTGTAATATATCAATGGTATAAAATATCGATGTTTTGCATATCGACATCAAAAATGTCGATATTGGTATGTGTAGTAAAATATCGAAGTATAATATATCGAATGTCATAATATCGTTGTGTTAAAATATCGATAAAGTGTAGTATTGTGTGATTTTTTGTATATTTTGTAACATTTTGTATATGTGTTTTAACATGTTATTTGGAATGTATTGAAATTATTTTTTATATTTTAAATAATTTAATTTTTAAAGAAACATTTATATATAATTTTAGGAGCGGGATGTTGGGTTTATAGGTGATAAGGGTGGGGAGTGTTTTAAAAATATATATTTTAAATTAAATATTATTAAATTTTTAATTTTTTTAAATTTTATTTGTAAAAAAGAAAAATTATATTTAAATTTAAATTTGAAAATTTATTTTAAGAGCGGGATGTTGGGTTTATAGGGGATAAGGTTTGGGAGTGTTTAAAAAATATTTATTTAAAAAACAATGGGGCCCATTACGATACCCGGCGTAAATAAATCCGCCAGGCATGGAAGCGGCAAAAATCCGCCCGCACACACCGCCTGAACACCGACCACGCCATTATGAGTACACAAACCGAAAACCGCCATCGGCGGAAAAATCACACAAAATACCGCCCGCCATCGTCCGAGTCGGAGTCAAACCGCCCGCCACGGACGGAAACACGCACGACAACACAAAACCGCCCGCCCACACGGCCGACACACCGCACGTGAAATTACGATCGCACCGCCATGAGCGCGGAAAAACAACAAATATACCGCCCGCCAGCGCAAACAACGCCGATGAGAATCGACACGCCAACGTACCTGCACAGAAACCATCCGCACACAAAACCAATAGCACACAACATGGCCAACAAGTCCACACAGCAAGGCACACACAAATACACAAGCACAGTACACATCCCGAAAACACCCCCGGACAAACAAAAAATACAAAGGCCAGAACCCCAGACACAACACACCTGAAAACAACAGACCATGAGGACACACCCACATAGGTGAGTACAAAAGCAGCACTCCCACAGACCACAACCCCTTCCTACATTGCAAACCAGAGAGGAGAGGAGAGGACACAGTGACACAGCAAGGACAGCAGCACACCACAGAAACGCACACATCACAACCACCACCACCACCACCAAACACCGGCACCACAAACCCCCTGCACATTACACAACACACACCGCACCAGCACCACAAACACCATGGCACCACAAAGAATGCCCAAGTTCATGCCCATGGAGCTGACGGTCATGGTCGACGAGATCATCAAGGTGTACCCACAAATCTATGGGAACATGGTCCAGCACACACCACTAGCCACCAGAAACAGAATGTGGAACCGGATCGTAGACCAGGTCAATGCAGTCGGGACCCTGCCCAGGAACAGAGTCGAGATAAACAAACGTTGGAATGACGTAAAGAGCCTGGTCAAGAAGAAGGAGGGCAAAAACAGAGAGCTGGCTGCCGTCACTGGCGGAGGGAATCCCGCGCTCTTTAAGACCTTCAAAGCGTGGGAGGAGAAGGTGCGAGTCGTAATACATCCGGAGATCCTCGCCGGATTAGCAGGAGGAGTGGAGGCTGGTAAGTACAAACTAATGTATACCAGCACACCGCTATGTACTCACATGCGCAACTACCATGCCACAGCTCCCAGGGACAAACACCCCCATGTCCAGCACACAATACACAACACATCACACACACATGCAACAGACACTACCACACACAGCCCAAACCGAACAACTGTAAGATGCGTGGGGACATGTGTACACTAAGCCAGCCACGTAACCACCAACAGGTCCCCAAATATGCCAGAAGCGCCACAACGAGCACCCACCACACCCATGTGTCCGCCACAGCTGCACTAACCGACAAGTAACAGGTAAGTGGCAGGAACACAAAGTGCAGTGGGTGGGACGGTGGACAGCCAAGTACAACACACACCAGGCCCCAGTCCCACAGCACAGCAAGGAGGAGCATCCCCCACACCCCACAGCCACGTGTCAGCCACCGCAGTGCCACAACGACAGCCGAAAGGCAGACATCACGGTCCACAGCAATCGGTGTCAGTGGGTGTACAGCCACCCCACGACCCACTACACCCCCCACCCCCACAGACCTGCAACATGGAGCACCCCCGCTTAGAGCCATGTGGCATCCAGTACAGTGCACGCACGAACAACTTGCAGGTGGGAAACTGGACAGGGCTGGATTACTGGAGGCATGAGGACCATAACACCACCAACACATTGGACATGTCACGTAGCAGACGAACACGCAGCACCGCCCACCGTCACGAACAAGTGAACAATGTGCACACGGACATGAACAACAGACTCACACCCCACATGACCCATCACAGACATAGCAACACCCAAGGAGCCACGTCTGCATGCACAAGCCACACTGAATATAGTCCCACACGGCAGCCACTGTGCAACTCATCACACACAACCGAAACACCATTGAAGTCCTGTCCATGTAGCCCCCACTGCCTGTCAACCCCACACCCCACAACTACGCCTATGTAAGACAAACAACACTAGACGCAACAGAGCGGAACAACAGAAATGCACACGAACACCACTGAACCCATCAAACTCACAGACACACCATGCACATACAACATACCATCCATCCCATCCGTCAGCCCCAGTCTCATGAAAGGCATGTCATCCGCACAGCTGCCACACATACAGCAGTCACGCTAAGACACATGCCCATGACCAACCATGTGCCAGAAGTCAATTAAGCGCCACGACACACTGTGAGCAACAACACACAACATGGGCCACACCCCCGAGCACTGCAGTGATGCACATGGCACAGGGCAGCACGCACACCAAGGAGATGGGACAACTGCAATACGTTGGCTGGCACACAACTATCACTCACTCATAACGATGCGTCCAATGCCATGTCCAGTAACCACAACAGACAGCAAATATGCAGGGCATGTCAGGCATGCACACACCTCAGACCATGCACTGTCATGCTGCCACAACACATGTCACGTTCGGCACCCATGGCTCACAGCATGTACCCCAAAAGCATATCCCCTCCCAAATGCGAATCTGGGGCATGGCCCCCATGTTGCCATATGCGTTCCTAAGCGTTCCATTTGAACCCCAAAAGCATATCCCCTCCCAAATGCGAATCTGGGGCATGGCCCCCATGTTGCCATATGCGTTCCTAAGCGTTCCATTTGAACCCCAAAGCATATCCCCTCCCAAATGCGAATCTGGGGCATGGCCCCCATGTTGCCATATGCGTTCCTAAGCGTTCCATTTGAACCCCAAAAGCATATCCCCTCCCAAATGCGAATCTGGGGCATGGCCCCCATGTTGCCATATGCGTTCCTAAGCGTTCCATTTGAACCCCAAAAGCATATCCCCTCCCAAATGCGAATCTGGGGCATGGCCCCCATGTTGCCATATGCGTTCCTAAGCGTTCCATTTGAACCCCAAAAGCATATCCCCTCCCAAATGCGAATCTGGGGCATGGCCCCCATGTTGCCATATGCGTTCCTAAGCGTTCCATTTGAACCCCAAAAGCATATCCCCTCCCAAATGCGAATCTGGGGCATGGCCCCCATGTTGCCATATGCGTTCCTAAGCGTTCCATTTGAACCCCAAAAGCATATCCCCTCCCAAATGCGAATCTGGGGCATGGCCCCCATGTTGCCATATGCGTTCCTAAGCGTTCCATTTGAACCCCAAAAGCAAATCCCCTCCCAAATGCGAATCTGGTGCATGGCCCCATGTTGCCATATGCGTTCCTAAGCGTTCCATTTGAACCCCAAAAGCATATCCCTCCCAAATGCGAATCTGGGGCATGGCCCCCATGTTGCCATATGCGTTCCTAAGCGTTCCATTTGAACCCCAAAAGCATATCCCCTCCCAAATGCGAATATGGGGCATGGCCCCCATGTTGCCATATGCGTTCCTAAGCGTTCCATTTGAACCCCAAAAGCATATCCCCTCCCAAATGCGAATCTGGGGCATGGCCCCATGTTGCCATATGCGTTCCTAAGCGTTCCATTTGAACCCCAAAAGCATATCCCCTCCCAAATGCGAATCTGGGGCATGGCCCCCATGTTGCCATATGCGTTCCTAAGCGTTCCATTTGAACCCCAAAAGCATATCCCCTCCCAAATGCGAATCTGGGGCATGGCCCCCATGTTGCCATATGCGTTCCTAAGCGTTCCATTTGAACCCCAAAAGCATATCCCCTCCCAAATGCGAATCTGGGGCATGGCCCCCATGTTGCCATATGCGTTCCTAAGCGTTCCATATGAACTCCAAAAGCAAAGTACAAACCAGACCCAGGATGGGCCAGGAGCCCGCATACCACAGAGTCACAATGAGTAGGGGCACAGCAACACACCCATCGGCATGGCCAATCCGTCCCATGCCACATGTGCACAGCACACAGTCCCATTGCCTAGCACACACAACTACAGATGCCACAGCCACACACTCGCCTCCGGGAAACCCATGTACGAGATTGCACGAACTGCCAATGTCAGACGACTAATACATACTTCGCCAGGTGCAACACAATAACAAATCTCATTCTCTCCACAGGTGACGAACTGCTGGATGCTGGGGATGGAGACAGCAGCCAGCACAGCCAGCCTACAAGCCCCCAACGAGGACACACGGATCTGGAGGATCTGTCCTCCTCTTCGGACACGGACCACCAAGCTGGCCCATCTGGCGTGGCAGGGCCCAGCCGCTCCCCAGGACCCCTCCTACCCACCAACCCATCATCCAGGGATGCTGAACAGTCCCAGTCCCCTGCTGCCACTGTCGTTGCGGCCACACCCACGGTCATTGCGGCCACTACCACTGCCGCAACCGCCACCATCGCCGCACCGACCACCACCGCCTCCACCACCACCACGTCTTCGCTGGCACCAGCCCCAGCGCAGGTGGTGGCCCGGCCCGACTGGATCCACCCTGGGAGCCACAGCGAGGACCGTGGTGTGCAATGTGGCTAGTGGGCAGGCCGGTGGCAGCAGGACTGGTAGGAGGAGCAGGGTCAGGGAAACGCCAGCCTCCCCTGGGAGCCATGCCCTGCCTCAAATGGCCAGAGTCCTTGGGGCCTATGAAGAGGCCCAAGGACAATGGGCCAGGTCTGCTACTGACACGCGGGAGGTGCTGGGGGTGCTGAGGTCCATGGACGCCCATATGGGCCAATTCGTGTCCCGTATGGACCAACTCGTGGACCTCATGGGCCAGCTGGTGGTGGCGGTGGGGTCACAGGCAAGGCCAGCAACACCACCTCCGCCACCACCTGCTAGGGCGCAGGCTCGGGCAGCAGTGTCCACTTCCCCTGCGTCCACAGCCAGTGAGCACACCTCACCCACCACCAGCAGGTCGCCACCACACACCCCCTCCCAAACGTGGAAGGGGCCGTCCGAAGAGGAAACAGATCTCCCGGGAGGACTTCGCACGCTCCAGTCGCAAGTGAGGCAGCCAGCCAGCCTTCCGCCAGCCTTCCTTGACCAGCCACTGCATTGACTTGCTCTACGATCCCACTCCACACAGCCAGCTGGATGGCATGTGTGTGTTGGACTATGGACATAGAACCAGTGGGTACACCCTGATCATCACGCAGCCATGACCGACAGCTCATTGTCACTGCACGCACCACTTTTGTCATCACCTTACACACAATCACATGTCACAGTTTGTAATAAATGCACCTTTTTCACTAACTGCTGTTTGTGCCCTGTGTTTTATTTGTACGGAATACAACGGCCACCTTGGGCGGAAAGGCACCTGATGCGTGGCATGGCAATGGAATCCGGAGGGCCTGTAGGGACCTAGGGGTGGGAGACAGAACAGGAGCACATTCAATGAGTGTGTCACACACCCATCACACAGTACATGTCAACAACTACAAGCAATGTACACACATCGCACAGAGCAATAGGGCACAATGCCACAGTCACCAACAGTGGCATACTACCCTGGCCATGGAGCGTTGACACACTGCACGCAGTGAACATACGGCCACCCTGACACAGCACACACACACCTGCACAGATACAGACACATCATCCGTCGTACATGGACACTCACCGTCAAGTGAAGTAGCGGGCGATGAGCTGCTGGCGCACATTCCCAGCTTCCTCCTCTCCGCTGTCCACCTCACTCGAGCTGTCCTGGTCTGCGGGCTGGGGCCCTGGTTGATCTCCGTCATCCACAATGAGGGGATCTGCTTCCGAATGGCCAGATTGTGCAGCATGCAGCACGCCACCACTATCTGGCACACCTTCTGTGGGGAGTACGCCAGTGCACCCCCGGTGCGGTCCAGGCACCTGAACCTGGACTTGAGGAGGCCAAGGTACGCTCGACCACACGTCTGGTCCTCCCATGTGCCTCATTGTATCGATCGTCTGCTGGGGTGCGAGGATTCCTCAATGGACTGAGCAGCCATGCCCCATTCGGATACGCAGAGTCACCTGGGTGTGAGGGACACAGAGAACCGTTGCAATTCCAACTGGACAGGGGACAGCATCGCACAACCAGCACGCTACACCACTCCACATACTCACCGACAATACAGGCACGATCCTGTTGCAGATTGGCCATCAGTCGTGGCAAGATGCTGTTGCGCATTATGTGTGCGTCATGGGCCGAGCCTGGAAACTTGGCACACACGTGGGTGATCACCATGTCCGCAAGGCACACCACTTGCACATTCAGGGAGTGCGTGTGCTTCCTGTTGCGGTACAGGTGCTCAGTGGCCTGTGGTGGAACAAGGCCAACATGAGTGCAGTCAATGGCTCCCACGACGTGTGGGATTCTGCCAAGGGCATAGAATGCACCCTTCACTGCCGCCAATTCACGTGCCCTGGGGAATCTGATGTACCTGTTCCGGTACAGCATCATGGCTGCCAGTACATCCCTCAGCACCTTGCTGAACATGGGCTGGGACATCCCTCCTCCACTGCCCACTGTGTGCTGGAATGACCCAGTGGCGAAGAAATGCATGGCGGCCATCACCTTAGCCGTGGGGGTGACAGCAGTCGGATACACCCTGCGGGGACGGAGATGGGGCTCTAACATGGCACACAGTCGATGCAGAGTTGGCCTGTCCAGCCGAAACTTCCTGATTACCTCTGTATCGTCCATGTCCGCCAGCAATTGGTATGGGCGGTCAATGTTCGGTCTCCGCCTGGGTTAAATGGCAGAGGACACATGTCAAAGCAACACGGCACATAGCAATTTCGCATACACATCACTGACATGACTGAGCAAGCACATGAGCCACAGCCCAGCTGTCAAACTGGGACGGCACGGCCACAATACACTTACACAGGTCTCCCAACAATGGCAATGGCAAGTGAGACATACCACTGCCATGTGCATGCACATGGGGATCTAGGCCCCAATGACTTGCGGGGCGTGCTGATGGGGACTGACTGCATATTCGTCAAGCGGCAACGCCACGGCAACATGAGTGTCTGCTGAGCATGGAACTGCTTCCGAGGCTGGATGAGTATGGCACACGGCGACGACGATGTGGGCACGGGCTGAGCGGCCAATACAAGTGGGACCTGTGGCACGAGGGGATATGAGACAGTAGTAGGTGTCAGCACTGCACCCTATGTACAGCACTGTACGGATCACAGCTCCCGAAACATTGACTGGTGTCCACATTGACAGCCCCATGCCAAGACGGCTGTGTGCTTGCAGTCACACGTCACAGGTGAGAGGTTACATTGCACGTGCCAGGTGGCAGACGTACATAGTGGGAGCTGGCATGTGTGTGCATGTGTCTCCTGTTCAGGATCCACCAGATGGGCGCTGACTCTGTACTGACCATTGGACACAGCATGTTCCGTGGAAGGCTTGTGTGTGTGGGATGGTGGCACTGGATGTGCCTCCGTTGGGTGGGGGGCCATGCACAGGGCGGGTACGTCGATGATTGCGCATTGTTGGTCACGGTGGGTGCACCAACTAAGATGTGTTGCCCTGTGTTCAATTCCTATGTCCGCATGATGATGGACTGTGGATGTGGGCAGACTACACATTGGTCGATGTGCTGTCTATATGCATGTGCCTTCACACCAGGCACAGCTGCCCCTGCACATGTGACCCCTGCTGGACTCGCTGCTGGGTCTGTGGAGCTGATGCACCTTCTGCGCGTGGGGCGGGCAGCTCTCCTCACTTCCCTCATTGCGCATGTCATGTCTTTGCCGCAGGTGACATGGATCATGGAGGGCCCACATGTACGCGTGGGTAGGCTACACATGATTGTTCACTGGTCGCCACCCCCAGTCAGTGTTTCGAATGGGAAGGTTGTCGTGCTGGTGGTATGTTCGATGTGGCGGATGGGCGGGCCTAGGTGCGGGCTTACATTCCGGACATGGGGGGTAGTTGGATTGGCGACTAGTTGCAGTACACACGGGACACGTCTCTTCCTTTCCACATCTGGGTCATCCCTTGTACTAACTGACAGTGATACAGTCATCTTCGCCCCAGCCCTCATGTCCTCCCCTCGCCCCCCAATATGCATGCTCACCTGCGAGGCTAGCGCTTGCACAGGCAGCCCCAAGCTCGCACCAGAGAGGGCAAGGAGTGTATGTGTGGGTCCAGTTGCACGAGTGGGCTGTCTCAGGGTATGATGTGTGGCGGGACGCCGTCCACCTGCGTGGTGCCCCAAATGGAGACCCGGCCTGCATGGACTATGCATCACAGTCTTCGCCTTCCGGATCCGCCACCTGCGACACCCAGTGGCTGTGGCTGCCCTTGCGGCCAGGCCGCGTCCGTCTGTGGCTGTTGGCCCACACATTCACTCTTTGGCCTCTCTGGGGAGGGCTCGGGGGTGGTGGCGCACGCGCTTGCACTTAGTCGCAATGGCATGTGTCGTGGTTGGTATGATGGGCAATGGATGGGATGGTGCGAGCCACCTCCCGTGACGTCAGTGCTGCTCGTGCTGTGGTGCGTCCCCTACACTTCCACTTGACTTGTGCCATGCTAGACATTGAGGTTCTATTGCCTGCGTGATATGACCAGGAGGAGCGCGAGGAGACCTCTCACACACCATGCTCCACTGCCATCCCGTGCCCTGTATCGCCTGTGCGGATTGACTATGTTGGGGTTACACCTGGTCGGACTGGGGCTGTGTGTGCCTTGTCAAGGGGCATGGCGGGCGCACAACAGGATCCAGCTTGTCCACAGAGGGTGGGCTGAGGTGCGCCTGGTACCGCTTTGTACGTGTGCCCGGCTGCTGTGCACACACGTGTTCACTCCCCCCGACAGGTGTCCTCTCACAATGCCCAGGGAAGCGGTGGTGTACTGTTCATGACCCCTCCCAACACGGCGTGCTCCAACTTGGCATGTGCGCATCTACCCGTCGCACCCACCCACCTGAGCACTGCGTCCATACGACTTCACATGACACATGTGTGTCTTCCACAGTAGTGCTACTCATTTGCGTTGACATCCAATACCAGTGGACTACATGGTCATGTCACGACTGCCGTGTACTTCACATCCTCTCATCCTCTCTCATTCGTACTTGTGAAATGAGTCAGCGGAGACAGTTTTGGTTTCAAACATTATATTGAGTCTTCTGTCCTCTGTGATGCAGTATAGTGGACACTACTGGCAGCGGAATACATGTTGAGGATATACTGAGCATGATTACAAATGGGATAGGGTGTGGGGTTACATCTGCTTGGCCAAGGCTGTGCTAATGTACATTTACGTATAGCTGCGGAGCTGCGGACTTTGACACAGACGGTATACATGTAGCCTACCAGACCGCTCGGCATCATGGGCACAGTCCATCTCAGTTCCATGTGACAGGTTTGCTGCGGTTGTTCCTCATGCACGCGTGCATGTGAGATGACATCAGGGCATGTGCTTGCGTGCATGCAGCGGCGTGCCACTTGTTGTTGCACTGTGGTGGTTACTGGACATGTCACAGTCACTGGGGTCGTGTTGTTGTTGTATGCACTTGTCGTCCATGCAAAGGTCCTGGTATGGGATTCCCGGGGCGGGGGTGGGAGGGGTGCAGCACCCACAGACTCCAGGCGACCTATTCATGTCCACTGAGCGGTGTGTGTGTCCATGTGCGCTGGATCCATGTTGTGTCCTGGTTGTTCGTGCAGTTCCGTCCATGTGGGTGCGATGCACAGAGCCCATGCCACTGCCTCCCACGATGCATGCGGTGTTCCTGGATGTGATGGGGAACAGTGTGCATGTCCCGGTCATATCCGATGTCATGGCGATGTCGTTGATGGTGTGGTTACAGTTGCCGGTCGTTTGGTATGGCTGTTGTGGTGGTGACTGGCCAGTCCGTGCGGAAGCTGAGCATGGGTGCGGGGTTGGACTTCATAGGTCACTCGGGGAACCTGCGTTGTGGTCCGACGTATTTACAGGTTGTCAGGTATGCGATGCCGTCCAGCAGGGCTTCCATGTCATTGGTGGTGTACATGTTTGCCAGCCAATGAAGCGGATGGTGGCTGTCAAGGTGTTGTTCGTAGGTTGTCCCTTGGAGGACCATGATGGGGCATGCTGGGTGACATTCGATGTAGCTGTTCTCGATGATCCGTCGTGTGGAGGCACAGTGGTTCCATTTCAGTGCGCGTGCGATGTTGGCCACATACGCCATGCCCCCATAGGCAGAGCAGGCCCTGTCGTGTGCGTCCAGAGGGAGGAGTAGTGGTAGCAGGTCCGCCTTCAGACATGCCGGGTTGGAGAGGCATATCTCGACGGGATGCTGGTAGGGACACCTCCGACAGTAGAAGACGGGCATGACGCAGCTGAACAATGTGATGCGGTAAGTCAGTCGGTAACTTACGTTCAGCAGGGACAGGAGATCGCATCCCAATGTATGTATCGTGTTGGTTTGGTACAGCTTGAGCTGTTCGGCGTAGTTGGGTAGGTGTGTTGCGGTTGCCATTTCGCAGCGGTTCGTAGAGGTGGCGTGCTCCGGCTGTGTGTGCAGTCTGCAATGTGCACGCTCCGGGGTTGCTGTGAGCTCTGTGTAGTCGTGGGGAGACAGGACTTGTGTTCTGTTGGCTTGTTTGGAGGACACGGGCCCTCTTCCCACATGCTTCTCAGACAGTTCAAGGTCAGTGCTGTGTGACTCCTTCCAATTAACTTGCATGTGGCCGACATGGGGGAGTGTTTTCTTCTTTCTTCCCCGTCCGTTGTGTGCTTCTGTGATATGCGCTATCTGCCCTGTGGTCGGTCTCCTCGGCATGCCTGTGTTGGTCTATTCTTGGACAATGGCTGTATTCACCGGCTTCTGTCGTAGGGCTGTGGTTTCGGTGTTGGAATGGAAGGTCATTCAGTGCTGTCTGCTCTCCCTTGTGTGGGCGGCAGGCTGCCTTTCCGCTCTGCGTTGGGCCTTGTGTGTGGATGTTATTCTTGGGCCACCTGTTGTCGGTCCCCGGGCTCTTTGGTGTTCCGTTTCATGTGTCTTGTTCATATGTGCAGGGTGGTATGGGTTTTTCAGTGTGGTACTGGCGTTCCTCTTCCCGAAGAGGCCCTGCTTCTCCTAGTTGGTGTTGCCGCCGCTGTGTGCTACGCCATGTTTGTTACACTGGGGTGTGTCCTGCAGTTGCGTGTCTTCACTGACATGTGTGCGTCGGTTGTGTGGCGTTGGGTGTTGTCCGTGAATTGGGCGTTGGGGACATGTCTGTGGCCGGCCTGTCACGTGTCATGTGCGTTCGGGGTGGGGCTGATGTGTGTGCTGCTTGGTTGTGTCCCTGTGTCTGTGTGCGACGCATGCATGGCGCTGCGGTTGGCCTCTGCGTTGTGCGCATGTGTGGCGGCGTCATCGGCGCTTTGTGGCCGTGACGGGGTGGTTGGTTCCTAGTCCCAGGTGGTGTGTACACATGTGTTCCGCGATGTTAGGATTTGGCCTGTGTGTCATATGTGGATGCAATGGTGGATGTGTAGTGTGCACGCGCTGGTGGGGGTTGTCTGCTTTTTCCGCCCTTGCACTGTGTGCGCTGTTTGCGTGCACTTGTTGTGTGTGTGCCTACCTGCGTCTCCGCGGTACGTTGCATCCTTGGTGGTGCATCAGCAGAAGCATGGGAAGGGCCTGCAGTGCTGGATTCATGCCCGGGGTGCCGCTTCTTCGTTGTCCGTGCTCTGCGTCCGTGTTTCCGCCTCTCTTTCACGTGCGGTGTCTCTTTGCCGTGGGAGCCGTTTGTTTGCGGCATCGTAATTTATGCGCCGGGCGGGACGTGTTTCGTCGGACGGTGTGTGTCAGTTGTGCTGCGCCGCTACGTGTGCGGGCGCACTTTGATGGCGGACGGTGTTGCTGGCTTGCCGGCGGTGTTTGGCCTGCTTTTCGCATCGTAATTGGGCGGGCGTGTGGACTGCTGCGTGCCGGCGGTAACTGGTGGTTTCTGCATCCGCCAGCACGGCGGTTGTGCTTCCGCCCGCCATCGTAATGGGCCCCAATATTATTAATTTTTTTTACAAATTTAGAATTTATTTAAAAAAAAAAAGAAAATTTATATTTAAATTTAAATTTGATAATTCATTTTAGGAGCGGGATGTTGGGTTTATAGGGGATAAGGGTGGGGAGTGTTTTATAAATATATATTTTATATTAAATATTATTAAAAAAATTAAAATAATTGAGAATTTATTTATTATAAGAAATATTTATATTTAAATTTTAAATTGAAAATTATTTTTAGGAGTGACTTGTTGGTTTTATAGGGGATAAGGGTGGGTAGTGTTTTAAAAATATATATTTAAAATTAAATATTATGAACATTTTTAATAAATTTAGAATTAATTTAAAAAAATAAAAATATTGAAATGTAAATTAAAAAATATTTTTAGGAGCGTGATGTTGGCTAGGTGATGATGGTGGGGAGTGTGTTAAAAATATATATTTAAAATTAAATATTATTAATATTTTAAAAATGTATAAATTATTTTAAAAAAATAAAAATATATGGAAATTTAAATTTGAAATTTATTTTTAGGAGTGGCTTGTTGGGTTTATATGGGATAAGGTTGGGTAGTGTTTTAAAAATATATATTTTAAATTAAATATTATCAAAGTTTTTAATAAATTTAGAATTCATTTTTAAAATAAAATATAATATTGAAATCTGAATTAGATAAATATGTTTAGGAGTGGGATGTTGGGTTTTTAGGGGATAAGGGTGGGGAGTGTTTTAAAAATATATATTTTTAATTAAATATTATTAAAAAAATTGAAAAATGTAGATTTTATTGAAAAATAAATAAGTTTATAGAATTATAAATTTGAAATTTATTTGTAGTAGTGGGTTTTTGGGTTTATAGGGCATAATGTTTGGGAGTTATTATAAAAAAATATTTTTTGGGGGATGTAATTGATAATGTTTAGTGATCAGTATATAGTTTATTTAAATTTATATTGGAGTGCGAATTAGTTAATTATTTATGTTTACTGTCCAGCATCTACCCCAATTTTAGATAGAATGGAGTGGGAATAGTATATTATTTATGTTACTGTCCAGCATCTACCCCAATTTTAGATAGAATGGAGTGGGAATAGTAAATTATTTAGGTTTAGTGTCCAGCACCTACTATAATTTATTATATATTGTAGTGGGAATAGTAATTTGTTCATGTTGCTGTCCAGCACCTACCCCAATTTAATATAGACTGGAGTGGGAATAGTAATTTATTTATGTTTAGTGTCCAGCACCTACCCTAGGGGGTCTATTAGGATGTCGGGCGGTGGCACCACCGCGGTGCTGGCGGTGCGGAAAAATGCATTTTTCCGCCCGCGAGCAGCGGGAATCACGTCCGCCATATTAGAATGGCCAAACATAGACGATTTCCCGTCCGCTGCCGTGCGAACCGCCATCAACGTGCGCCCGCAAGCGCGGCAGTGGGAGCCAATGGAGACACACCACCGTGCGGAATGACGTCCGCTCCGGTCCACAAATTAGGATGCTCCAAAAAACCAGTCGCACCGCAGCGGAGAAACCGGCCAATCCTACACGGCGGAAACTTCGACAGCGGAGCGCGAGACCAGAGACCCGGCCCACAGCGCCCGGACACGACCGCCATGGACCCAGCACTCCACGTTTTCCCGGTGCTGTACCTGATACATCACCAGCAAATAATGGACCGTCGTGGACGCCGCCGCAGGTACTCAATAACACAACCCCACACACAACCACAAAACACAAACCATGGACTGGCACAGGGTCCCTAACCACATCAGATACCCTGGTGCGGATAGGAACACATCCCCAAGTGCACACACACATGACCCACCTGCCACCAATACACCCCTCCGCATCCAGGTCACACATCGACCGCGATCGTGCGGCAATGTCACGGCCACGTCACCGCAGCGGTGAAGACAAGGGAATACATGCGCACAATGCAGAAGGCTGGGCCAGCACCAGGCATGGGCAGGGCACAAAGTGTCAGGATTCACGGACGTAGTGCGCCTGCCTAGGATATAAACTACATTTCCCATGAGGCTGGTGGATGGGAGGAGTCAGCGTCCTTAAAACGCTGCTGTACGCACATGGAAGCGTGCGTAATTTTGGAGTTCGGACCTCTTTGGAGCGGGAGACGCGGAAGCAAGAAGCCACTCTGACACTAGCTCGGCTGAGCTAGGAACCTACCTATTTTCCCGAGGACTCGGGGTTTCGAGGGCGCCCACACAGGATTGGGTAAGTGTTGGCGTCCTGTTTCTAAACTCGGAGGTATTTTCCGTGTTCTGACGGCGTTTCTCTGGATGGTAAACGCACGTCGAGAATGAAGAGAGCCAGCAGCGGTTATGATACCGCGGATTAGGGTTGGAAGTGTTTGATGTAGACGGCATTCACAACGGACGGTGAATGCGCGTCACATTATGACTAGGAGCTGCGGTAGAGATCAAAAAATCTCTTTTCAGTTTATAGTGGCCTTTTGCCCATATTTGACCTTTATTTTTGTGCTGCCAATTGCGGTGAGGAAACCGCTGTTTATTCATTTTAGTAGGGAAACGCGACATTGGGGATTCATAAGTCAGTTCTACTCACGATGAACACTTATCTATATTTTCCACTGGAGTTCCTAAGAAACTAAAGGGCTGAAGGATTCAGCTTCAATTTTGTTTCTGGATTTCTGTTTTCTTTGTTTTGAAAAGCGGACTCACACATAACCGGTGAGTCTGTTAGGGCCGGGGTATGGTAGACAAGTACTATTGTTCCTTTTTGGACTCATATATATATATAGCTGTGCCATGGTATGAGTTGTGAATGGAAGTGGTTAACACATGTTCTGTCTTATAGGATATCCATCAGAACAGGAATTGGATGTTATTTTATGGAAAGGTGAATTGACGTTCCATGCATGTGTGTCTAAGGTAGTAATCGGCTTTAGTGAGACCTTACTAGAGTAGTCATGTATACATATGTGTGTATTGATACCTGTTGTTTTTTCCTATAGGTTCACATCCCTGCGGTTCCCTACCCTTACCTTTCCCTCACTTGATTGCCCTAACGCTCTGTAACCTTCTATTCAGAGATTGGGGATGTCAAGGGGTGGACCCCTTGTAGCATCATCCGGATCCTGAGGAGTACAAACCTGACAGAATTACGCACCCAAGATAGGTTACTCCTCCCGGTCCGGGTGAGCCTATAGATGGCGTCTATGGACGATGTGGTTCAGGCGTTGGCTCTAGTACAACAGGAATTAGCGGCCTCTAGGCTGGAAACAGCGGCGCTACGGGATAGGGTGGACAGGCTAACCAGGAACCCTTTTGATGTATCTGTCACTAGTAATCCCCAGATACAGGTGACAGTACCCCCCCCGATTCCTCTAGCCAGTCCTGAGAGGTATGCCGGAGATCCATTGAAAATACAAGTGTTTTTGACACAAATAATGCTCCATTTCTCTTGTAAGCCATCATCGTTCCCCAACAATCATTCCAGAGTGGCATTTGCGATTTCTTATTTGATAGGTGATGCAGCTAATTGGGCTGTTCCACTGGTTAGGAACAACGACCCAGTATTGTCTGATTGGGAGGCTTTTAGGGCGGCGTTTGAAAAAGTGTTCGATAGAAGAACCCCTACGTTCAGCGCAGACCGAGAATTGTTGGAATTGAGGCAAGGGAGACATGATCTAGTGACGTACCTTACGTCTTTTAACAGGTTGGTGGCTGAAGCCGCATGGCCAGAAGAGAAGAGAATGTCTCTTTTCTATCAAGGCTTACGCGATGATCTGAAAGATGTGATAGCACAAATCGACCCGCAGCCAGTGACCTGTGCTGATCTGATTAGTTTGTCTTTGAGGCTTGATGGGCGTATGTCAAAGAGAGGCGAAAGGCATCGAGGGGACAGGTCCTTCTATAGACCAGATAAAAACCCAAGGAAAGAAAATCCTAGCAACGAATCAACCAGTGAGCCAATGGAGATAGGAGCTATCAGGGCACCTCTCTCAAGACCGGAGAGGGAGAGCCATCGCACACAGGGGTTATGTATGTACTGCGGCAGGAAAGGGCATTACGTACGTGAATGTCCCTCCAAACCAAAGACTCAGGGCTATACATACAAGCATAAGAAAGCAGCAGTGTTGGTAGTAGGCACAGGGTTTGGGGAGAGTTCACCATCCGGGAGGATGCAGTCAGGGGATAAGGAATGGAAGATTCCATCGTTATTGATAGAACCGGTGAAGGATACGGAGTCACACATTGTGTTGGCCGTGGGCCTGGAGTGCCACCAACAGATACATCAAGTTTTAGCCATGTTGGATTCAGGAGCCACGGGGAATTTTATTGACAGCGGGTTGGTGAAGCACTTGGCTGTGGGTAGTGTTCCTCGTGAGATCCCAGAGGAGGTATTGGCTGTGGATGGGAAGCCGTTAAAATCAGGGCTCTTGAGGGAAAAGACCGAAATCCTCACGCTTTCTATAGATGATGGGAAGAGACAACATTTGGAAGAAATATCCCTAAACATCATCGATGCTCCGCAATATGAGGTGATCCTGGGTATGCCGAGGTTTTGTCATCACAACCCAACCATAAACTGGAAGGACAAGACAGTACAGTTTTTGTCCAAGGAATGTGTGTCTCACTGTGTACAGGGACTAACGTCTCAAGCTATAGCCCTGACACACCCTTTTTGTGTGGCTACTGCAGCAGAGAAGGAAGTGGTTTTACCCACCGAGTATGTACAGTTTGAGGATGTGTTTAGTAAGACTAAGGCAGAACGGCTACCGCCCCATAGACCCTATGATTGCCGTATAGATCTTATTGAGGGGGCACACATTCCGGCTTGTAGGGTGTATGCTTTATCTGAGCCCGAAACACGACATCTTAGAGAATACCTGGATCATTTCTTGGAGCTAGGGTTCATCAGGCCCTCTCGGTCTCCAGCAGCCTCACCTCTGTTCTTCATAGCGAAAGCCAGTGGCGAGTTGAGAGCCTGCTGTAATTATAGAATGTTAAATAAAAACACCATCCGTAATAGGTATCCCTTGCCTCTTATCCCTGTTTTGTTAGATCAAGTGCGCGAAGCCACTATTTACACTCGGCTAGATTTAAGAGGGGCATATCATTTGGTCCGTATTAGAGAGGGGGATGAGTGGAAAACGGCCTTCAAGACGCGTTATGGTCTGTTTGAATATACTGTAATGCCGTTCGGGTTGTGCAACGCCCCGGCGGCATTTCAGTATTTTCTGAACGACGTCTTGAGGGAGTACGTGGACCATTTTGTGGTTGTATATATTGATGATATCCTCATCTACTCTGGGTCCACCGAGATGCATAAAAGACATGTGGTGTTGATTTTGAAAAAACTACGCGAATTCCACTTGTATTGCAAATTGAGCAAGTGTGAGTTTGGGGTGCGTGAAGTTGAGTTCCTGGGTGTTATCCTGTGTCCCGAAGGATTGAGCATGGCAGAGCGCAAGGTGCAGGCAGTACAGGAATGGCCCACCCCACGGTGTCTGAGGGACATACAATGCTTCTTGGGTTTTGCGAATTACTACCGCAGGTTTATAGTACATTTTTCCCAAGTAGCGGCTCCTCTTACCAGATTGCTTCGTAAGGGGGTCCCTTTTGTATGGAACGAAGAAGCCTCGACAGCATTTGATTACTTGAAACAGGCATTTACCAGCGCTCCTGTGTTGAGGCATCCGCAATTGGGGGTCCCTTTCATTGTGGAAGCAGACGCTTCGGACGAGGCTGTAGGCGCCATTTTGTCACAAAGGGATAAAGACACTGGCCAGCTGCATCCAGTAGCGTACCTTTCCAAAAAGCTCACAGCGGCTGAAAAGAACTACACCATTGCTGAGAAGGAACTACTGTCCATAAAGAAGGCTTTTCAGGAATGGCGACATTATTTGTGGGGGGCACGTTATCCGGTCACAGTATATTCGGATCACCGTAATCTACAGTACATGAAAACTGCCAGAACACTCACTCAGAGACAAATGAGATGGACTTTGTTCTTTGCGGAATACGATTTTATTATCACTTTCAGGCCTGGGACAGACAACCGTAAGGCAGATTCTTTATCTCGACAAGAATCCGTAGATGGGTCTTTCAACATTGAACCCAAGGCAATCCTCGACCCAGCTAGGGTTATCTGTGTTCTGAAGGTGGATAAATTCCTGGATGAGGTAAAAGGGAACAAAACAAACGAATGGTGGGAGAAATGGAAAAAAGAGAATGCGATGCGTAGCCTTAAACAAGGTCTACCTTTTTGGAACGGTCGGTTGTATCTCCTGATCGAAGGTGGTACAGAAAAAGGCATTTGAGTGGTGTCATGTATCCCCATTGGCAGGACACCCAGGAATCCTAAAAACAACACAGTTGGTACAAAGGCATTTCTGGTGGACTACACTGGTCAAGGATGTTCGCACATGGGTACAACAATGTGAGGAATGTGCAAGAGGAAAAGGTGAGAACACCAAGAAAAAGGGAATGCTCATGCCTTTGCCCACTCCTCTGCAGCCTTGGACGAATATCAGCCTTGATTTCATCACCGGTTTGCCTGTGGATCAGGGATGTTCGGCCATTCTGGTGGTAGTGGATAGCCTAACAAAACTGGGACATTTCATTCCGTGCAAGAATTTACCAACGGCGAGTCAGACCGCACAACTGTTAATGGATCATGTCATCCGACAGCATGGATTGCCCAAAGTGATCGTGTCTGATAGGGGCCCCAGTTCATTGCAAGTTTCTGGAGAACGTGGTGTAAGTCTCTACAGATAGATTCAGCTGTCTCGACTAGCTTCCATCCCCAAACAGATGGTCAGACGGAGAGGCTAAATCAGACACTTAAGAAATATCTGAGGTGTTACGCCATGGAAGCGCAGGACTCCTGGGTGTCTTTGTTATGGATGGCGGAGTTGTCATACAATAATACGGTACATTGTTCTATAGGAATGACTCCCTTCGAGGCTAACTACGGATATTGTGCAAAGACTCTGCCCATTGATATACCGGATGACATTGCAAATCAGCCATCTGTGCAGGCACACATTAAGTTGCTACACTCTGTCCAGAAGAAAGCAAGGCAACATCTGGTGGTGGCAAAAAGGGTGTACAAGGAGTGGGCAGACCGACACAGAATAGAAGGCCCGAGTTATCAGGTTGGAGATAGGGTTTGGCTCTCCACAAAAACATCAAGTTCAAGCTTCGCAGCATATTTCATCCGAGATACATCGGCCCATATACCGTGGTGCGACAAGTGAACCCTGTGGCCTACCGACTACGGCTGCCTGGCAGCCTTCGCATACATCCCGTGTTCCATTGTAGCCTCCTGAAACCTGCCATAGTGGCTCGGAGAAAGGCAGTCCCTCCGGTGGTTGGTGAGGACGGAGCGGAGTATGAGGTGCGGAAGGTGCTGGACTCGAAGTATCGAAGGGGGTACTATGGTATCTGATTTCTTGGAAGGGGTATTCCTCTGAGGACGATTCGTGGGAACCCTGTTCCAACGTACATGCCCCGGCAGCGGTGAGATCCTTCTACCGCAGGTGGCCGACCAAGCCTGGATCTAGGAGGCGCTTGTGAGGAGGGCCTACTGTCAGGATTCACGGACGTAGTGCGCCTGCCTAGGAGAGAAACTACATTTCCCATGAGGCTGGTGGATGGAAGGAGTCAGCGTCCTTAAAACGCTACTGTACGCACATGGAAGCGTGCGTAATTTTGGAGTTCGGACCTCTTTGGAGCGGGAGACACGGAAGCAAGAAGCCGCTCTGACGCTAGCTCGGCTGAGCTAGGAACCTGCCATATTTTCCCGAGGACTCGGGGTTTCGAGGGCGCCCACACAGGATTGGGTAAGTGTTGGCGTCCTGTTTCATAGACTCGGAGAGCATTTTCCGTGGTTCTGACGGCGTTTCTCCGGATGGTGAACGCACGTCGAGAACGAAGAGAGCCAGCAGCGATTATGATACCGTGGATTAGGGTTGGAAGTGTTTGATGTAGACGGCATTCACAACGGACGGTGAATGCGCATCACATTATGACTAGGAGCTGCGGTAGAGATCAAAAAATCTCTTTTCTGTTTATAGTGGCCTTTTGCCCATACTGTGACCTTTATTTTTGTGCTGCCAATTGCGGTGAGGAAACCGCTGTTTATTCATTTTAGTAGGGAAACGCGACATTGGGGATTCATAAGTCAGTTCTACTCACGATGAACACTTATCTATTATTTTCCACTGGAGTTCCTAAGAATACTAAAGGGCTGAAGGATTCAGCTTCAATTTTGTTTCTGGATTTCTGTTTTCTTTGTTTTGAAAAGCGGACTCACACATAACCGGTGAGTCTGTTAGGGGTATGGTAGACAAGTACTGTTGTTCCTTTTGGACTCATATATATATATAGCTGTGCCATGGTATGAGTTGTGAATGGAAGTGGTTAACACATGTTCTATCTTATAGGATATCCATCAGAACAGGAATTGGATGTTATTTTATGGAAAGGTGAATTGACGTTCCATGCACGTGTGTCTAAGGTAGTAATCGGCTTTAGTGAGACCCTACTAGAGTAGTCATGTATACATATGTGTGTATTGATACCTGTTGTTTTTTCTTATAGGTTCACATGCCTGCGGTTCCCTACCCTTACCTTTCCCTCACTTGATTGCCCTAACGCTCTGTAACCTTATATTCAGAGATTGGGGATGTCAAGGGGTGGACCCCTTGTAGCATCATCCGGATCCTGAGGAGTACAAACCTGACACAAAGACCACAGGGCCTCTACTCCACCCTCACACACTAGCCCCCCCTGAAGGGACATGCCATGTGCCACACCTGTGCACCCCCATGCACAACAACAAGCCAGGTGACACCACACCCTGCACCACACACAAAACAAATAGGGACACAGCCACAGCAGGAGTTGCTGCACAGGAACACACAGCACAGAAGCACAGGGCCAGGGCTACACACACACACCACAACAACACCACACCAATGGCAAGTAAACTCAGTACAAGCATCAAATGGACACATACAAGGAACAAACATCTCACAGCCTGCCAAGTCACACACACATACCCCACACTGACACACAGACACATACACACACCACATGCCACCAGCAATGGAGCACACAAAACAGGAAAGCCAAAGTGAGGTGCACACAAATGGAAGGCCAAGGAGACAACCACCAAGCATGTGTACAGCACATGCAAGACAAGGAACATAGAACAACACCCCCAGCCCACCTAATCACACATTGCTTGCATAGTGATTGAAGTCAAACCACAGACAGCACAGTGCAACAACCCAAGGAAACAGCAAGGCAACACATGTAGAGGCACAAGGATGAAATGAAGGCCCTGAAGTCAAACTGTGAACAGCCACACATATGTATACAAATACTTCACAAGAATACTCCAGCAGCACAACACACAGGGCCCATTGACACACTCCATGACTGTCAAACACTAGTAGGAATCCAAACACATACCCCCCTCACATCTGCAGCACACAACACCAGTGTCAAACAAACAGAAGGGTGGCAATAATGTCCAGGCAATACACAGACAAACAGTCACACTCCCTGGGGTGTTGTATTCCTCTTAGGGTGTCCATAACGGGCTTTCCAATATCATGTCCTTATATAGGCACAATTCGCCCTGCCCTTATATAGGCATAGAATCCCAGGCCTTATTTAGGCATTAAACCGTGCACTCCAAATACAGGCATGGTCTCTGACATCCGTCCACCCTAACGTCACAACGAGTTCATGAAGAACAGACCCTTAGGCTGCGGGAGTTTCCCTAGCCCAGGACTATTGATTTCTTCAAGGCCTCATATATTATGCATGAACCATTATTCCTTAGGGGTTCATCCATGACGTCTTTCGCTGTCCAATTCACGTCAATGCTAACATTCCTAAGGTACTCTCAGGTATAAATATACCTTCCCTAGCCCCTGTAAACTAGAGGAGACCTCGACTTCAGAGGAGCCCAAATCCCGGCCTGACGCACTGAGAAGACGCTGTCATCCCTGCACGCAGAGAGTCCCGCTTCCAGTGATCTGACTTCCCTTGCGGGGTGTTGGAGTTCGAGTCTGGCAAAGAGATTCCAACCTCTCTCATTCTTCAGGTATGGAGCTGATAAGAACCTAGAGGGACTCTTGGCATACTAGGCATACTAGACTTAAACATACTCTTGGTATACCATAGTAAGGAATACTTCACCTACTTCATACCTCGTCCTACACCTAGGTTAGGTTAGGTACATTGGGAGTAGAACTAGCTTAGCACCGCATCGTATGAGTACTCGCATTTTTAGTCTGTGTTATTTATGTAACAGCATCTGTACTAAAAGATAATGCTATCGCAGTATTATTTATTTCTACTGCTCACCCTGTACATTATTTATCTCGCATACTGTCTTGTGATCGTAACAGCACATTATACTTACACCAGAAACAAGACTGTTCAATAAATCTTTATTGAAAACGCCCAGTCTATTATTTCTGTGTAACTCTGAGGAAAACTAAGCATGCACGATTGAGCTGAGTGAAATAGTTATCTAGTGTTTCCACGACTCTGGGACACGTTCTGATTCTAAAAGGGAAACATATTGGTCATGTTTTGCGGCTGCAGGAACTACTCCCTTCTTGTTGTCAAGGAGTTTCTAGTGGCCTCTGAGCTAGCTGGCACAAGTAATTAAGTTTAATATACTCGATAGGGACATACTGACCTCAGTCCTATGTCAAACCTATAGGATATATTATTCCAATGCGCAGAGCCTATTAGGGAAATAGGAGCTACACTACAGGGGGTAGCCACAAACATCACATACACACAGGGATGCCAGAACCAATGTCTGCACAAAAACAACAGACCCACACACAGAACCACAACAAGAACAGACATGCCCTGTGCAGCAAAAATGTGGAAAGGCAATGGGAGCACAGACACAACAGGAGTGCACAACCCCATCAGTCAGGAACAATGCACACACAACATACCACAACACAGACAAGAAGTGTACCATCACAGATAAACACAGCCACTGCAAACAAACAACAGATGCACAGCCAAAAAAAGAACACATAGCAAACACAGCAGGACATAAGTGGATGCATACCAGCCAATGACAAGGCAACATACCCCCACAGCACTGCATGCACAACAAGCAGTGTCTGCACAACAAGCATACCAGCCACACACAGAAATGAGTGACACAACATGAACCCACACAACACCAATCAGCACAGCACAAAGACAACATCACACACAGGAAGTGAAGCAGTACCACAGCAAACACACATACATGATGAGCCTGGCCAGCATGCCTGCAATCCTCTGGACAGAATCCCATTCTGGGCTGGCAGTGCACCACAACTTGACATGTGTACAACACAGCCAACATGAACAAACAATGACAACTGCATCACACCTCAAATCTAATACATTGCCCACACAAGTATCAGGGTCAGGAAAAACTGAAGTCCCTCACCCCTGCAAAAAATAGAGTAAGTGAGTAAAGAAATTGGCAAGGTTGAAGTGGCACACCCAGCATGTGGCACAGTAAACCATATACACACAGCAAAAATAACTTTATTCAGTAAGGACACTGACAAAACAGACAACAGGATCAACTGTCTTTATTCACAAAATGCACACATAGGCAACAAGAGTAGATAATAGCAAGGCACAAAATGCAGGGCATGTCCATGAGAAGCTGCACAGGCAGGGGCAAAACAGCAAGGCCAGTGGCCAGTCCAAGATGCAGAGCATGTCCATGAGAAGCTGCACAGGCAGGGGCAAAACAGCAAGGCCAGTGGCCAGTCCAAGGTGCAGAGCATGTCCATGAGAAGCTGCACAGGCAGGGGCAAAACAGCAAGGCAAGTGGCCAGTCCAAGGTGCAGAGCATGTCCATGAGAAGCTGCACAGGCAGGGGGCACACAGCAGTGAACGGCAAGGCCAGTGGGCAGGACAAAGTGCAGAGTGAGTCCATGAGAAGCTGCACAGGCAGGGGGCACACAGCAGTGAACGGCAAGGCCAGTGGGCAGGACAAAGTGCAGAGTGAGTCCATGAGAAGCTGCACAGGCAGGGGGCACACAGCAGTGAATGGCAAGGCCAGTGGGCAGGACAAAGTGCAGAGCGAGTCCATGAGAAGCTGCACAGGCAGGGGGCACACACAGCATTGAGCGGCAAGGCCAGTGGGCAGGACAAAGTGCAGAGCGAGTCCATGAGAAGCTGCACAGGCAGGGGCACACAGCATTGAGCGGCAAGGCCAGTGGGCAGGACAAAGTGCAGAGTGAGTCCATGAGAAGCTGCACAGGCAGGGGCACACAGCAGTGAACGGCAAGGCCAGTGGGCAGGACAAAGTGCAGAGTGAGTCCATGAGTAGCTGCACAGGCAGGGGGCACCCAGCAGTGAACGGCAAGGCCAGTGGGCAGGACAAAGTGCAGAGGGAATGTCTGCAACTGTACCCTAACCATGGTCAGCAACACAGTCTGGGGTGTGACGATGTGCAGCACAGGCCACGCTGTGTGAGAGACAGGCGTGTGAGGTCGACCAACACTCAGGGGCCGATTCCGATCCGGGCCGGAAAACGTACCGACCGACTCGGAGCCGGAATTTATTCCGACCGACACGTACCGGTGCAGCCCGACCCGCAAAGTACGATGAAAAGCGTGCAAAATCTGACCGACTCGTACGGAACACAATACGAACGACCGAACCGCGCGGAAAACAGCTATCCGGCCAGAAAAGCACCCGAATCGAACCGACCGACACGCACCAGGAAGAATCCCGAACGAAACGTACCCGTGAACTCCAACCCGCCAAGTACGATGCTACTTGTGGAAAACACTACCGAGTCGCACGGAGCTCAAGCCGTACGACCGACACGCATTCAAAACAGCGAGCCGAAGCAACCCAATACACCGCGACCGACGCGTACGCAGCACATAAAACAGCACAAACACAGCTTGAACGACTCGGAGAAGCTCGCACGAGACAACTGCAGGGTCCGACTCGGTCAGAAGAACGTCTCCTACATGCACAAAAAGTACAAAGGGAAAAACACACAAAAAAAGGCCAAACAAGCAATTACAAAGCCAATAAATACTGGGGGGGGGAACAGGGAACAAAGACACACCCACAACTCCACCCCTATAAAGGACACAAATCTCTACCATGATCCTTTGCAAATTCAAATTACCTGCCAGCACACAACACCAACAGACAGCAACCACACACACACTCACAGCTCATCCATCACACAAGCCACACACCATCAGCACCTCAACAAATAGGACCCTCACATACACCCAGCAAAACACACACTCACACACCCTCACTTGCACACCAACACACATCACTCACCACCACCACCCATCACCATGCCCCCAAGAAGAATCCAAAGTTCCTAGATAGTGAATTGGAAGTCATGGTAGATGAGATCCTCAGGGTAGAGCCACAGCTGTTTGGTACACTGGTCCAACAGACCCCCATGTCGCAGAAAACCAAGATGTGGGCGAGGATCGTCGACAGGGTGAACGCACAATCACCATGTTTGCGCACAAAGGAAGACATCCAGAACAGGTGGTATGATGTGCGCAGGAGGGTCAGGGACCTACTGAAGAAGGATTACATCTTGAGCCAACACACCGGCAGTGGCCCTCCTGCCAAACCACTATACCTCAGGCCCTGGGAGGAGAAGGTGCGGGCCATCCTACCACCAGTGAGCGTATATGGACTAGAAAACATCCCAGAGCCTGGTGAGTACACAACCAATATACCCAATATTGTGTGACAAGGGGATAGTCAAACCATGCACCCTTAGCAAATACACAGCAACAAAAACAGAATCATCCCAAGATGTGTATGTCAGTCAGATAAACACAACACATGCCATCTCATAGTGATATGTAACTGTGTCATGACATGTACAAACCCTACAACAAATAAAGCTAGGCAGTGGCACAAATATAACCAACAAACACTGTCAGATATGTAGCCACCACTACAAAACCACCACACAGGGAATCCCACAGAAAGGAAGGAATTCTGTGTATGCTGGTCAAGTCAGTGTAGCCAATAGCATCATGGGAGTTGTAGTCACAGATATTGCCTACCCTCACAATACGCCCATCAACACCACTCTGAACCATGCTCACATCACAGGGAGTGGAAAACAACTGACAAGATGGCTGACACTGGCTACTGCTGTGGGGAGCACAAGGCCCTGCTGGGACCTGGGCACCAACCAACAGCAGGACACCACAGACTGACATCCTGAAAGACAACTTGCACTCCCTGCAATGGAAGCACGTTCCATGGTGGGATATCTGGCTGGGTGGGAAGGAGGACTGACACCACTGACCATAGTTACCAGCAGCTCTCCCCACACACCCCCCTAATACAAACTACACACAACACACCTGGGAAAATGCATTGCCTCACACTAAAATTAATTATCCCACAAAGAACCACCACCCTGGGTCATGCTGTGGGAAGCACAGTGACACACATGGGACTTGTAGCCAAACAAACGCCAGGACAACACTGTCAGCCATCCATTCAGCACAGGCACACTACCCCACAGGGAAGCAGAGTCAGAAGGAAGGAAGTATGGGCAAGCTGGGAAGGGGGTGGAGGCAATAGCATGATGGGAGTGGTAGTCACAGATATTGCTCACCCTCACAATTGGCCCATCAACACCACTCTGAACCATGCTCACATCACAGGCAGTGGAAAACAACTGACAAGATGGCTGACACTGGGTACTGCTGTGGGGAGAACAAGCCCCTGCTGGGAACTGGGCACCAACAAACAGCAGGACACCACTGTCAGCCACCTTGCCATTGCTGTCACACCCACACACAGTGAAGTACACTCAAAAGGAAGGAAGTATGGGCATGCTGGGAAGGGGGTGGAGGCAATAGCATGATGGGAGTGGTAGTCACAGCTCAACATCCCCAAACCACATGGCCCAGCAAGCTCACACTGAAGCATGCACACCTCACAGAGAGTGGAAAGCCCCATCAAAGATGTCTGACACCGGTGCTCAGTTGTGGGGAGCACAAGGCCATGCTGGGAACTGGCCACCAACCAACAGCAGGACACCACTGTCAGCCATCTTGCCATTGCTGTCACACCCACACACAGTGAAGTACACTCAAAAGGAAGGAAGTATGGGCATGCTGGGAAGGGGGGTGGAGGCAATAGCATGATGGGAGTGGTAGTCACATCTCAACACCCCCAAACCACACGGCCCAGCAAGCTCACACTGAAGCATGCACACCTCACAGGGAGTGAAAAGCCCCATCAAAGATGTCTGACACCGGTGCTCTGTTGTGGGGAGCACAAGGCCCTGCTGGGAACTGGCCACCAACCAACAGCAGGACACAACTGTCAGCCATCTTGCCATTGCTGTCACACCCACACACAGTGAAGTACACTCAAAAGGAAGGAAGTATGGGCATGCTGGGAAGGGGGTGGAGACAATAGCATGATGGGAGTGGTAGTCACAGCTCAACATCCCCAAACCACATGGCCCAGCAAGCTCACACTGAAGCATGCACACCTCACAGAGAGTGGAAAGCCCCATCAAAGATGTCTGACACCGGTGCTCAGTTGTGGGGAGCACAAGGCCATGCTGGGAACTGGCCACCAACCAACAGCAGGACACCACTGTCAGCCATCTTGCCATTGCTGTCACACCCACACACAGTGAAGTACACTCAAAAGGAAGGAAGTATTGGCATGCTGGGAAGGGGGGTGGAGGCAATAGCATGATGGGAGTGGTAGTCACATCTCAACATCCCCAAACCACACGGCCCAGCAAGCTCACACTGAAGCATGCACACCTCACAGGGAGTGAAAAGCCCCATCAAAGATGTCTGACACCGGTGCTCTGTTGTGGGGAGCACAAGGCCCTGCTGGGAACTGGCCACCAACCAACAGCAGGACACAACTGTCAGCCATCTTGCCATTGCTGTCACACCCACACACAGTGAAGTACACTCAAAAGGAAGGAAGTATGGGCATGCTGGGAAGGGGGGTGGAGGCAATAGCATGATGGGAGTGGTAGTCACAGATATTGCTCACCCTCACAATTGGCCCATCAACACCACTCTGAACCATGCTCACATCACAGGGAGTGGAAAACAACTGACAAGATGGCTGACACTGGATACTGCTGTGGGGAGCACAAGGCCCTGCTGGGAACTGGGCACCAACAAACAGCAGGACACCACTGACTGACATCCTGAGAGTCAGGACGATGCGCTACACCAATATCAACAGCTGACTGTGACAACTTAGGACAATGCAATGTACAGGCCTGCATCCAGAGGTACACTCACTGTCAGGTGTTTGAACCATTGATGCCTGTAGAAACATTACATACATTGTGTGTCTCTTCCAAATACAGGTGATGATGGGGACACAGCAGCAGACGCTGAGGAGTCCCTGTCCCAGGCTCCGGGGGACACTGAGCTCACTGGTGTGGAACAGCCTCTGCCCACCTCGGATGACGAAGACCTACCTGGCACCTCCGCAGTGAGTCATCATGCAGCACCAGCAGGACCACCAGCTGCACCCCCTGCACCCACCCCTCCAACAACTGCCAACACACAGACCACCCCTGCCGACACGGACAGACCAAGGACCACCACCACCAACAGCACACGGACCCCGGCCCAACGTGGAGCTACGGACAACAACACCAGCAACAACCCCCAAGGGGGCCCAGGGTCACCTGTGTGTGCCACCGCAGGTCCTTCATGTGTCGCCAGGGGTGGTGGGAGGGGTGGTAGACATAGTTCGCTGCTTGCAGAGGGGTCTGGACTGCATGATGACCCACAACTGGTACGCATAGCTGATGCGTACCAGACTAGCACCGGAGAGTTCAGCCAGGTAGTGGGGATCCTCAGGGACATTCAACAGCAGCAGGGTGCCCATCATGCCCGCTTGGACTTACACATGTCCCGCATGGAGTCCAAGTGGGACACAGTGCAAGAACAGACGGCGGTGCATAGGGACATATTGCAATGCCTCCGCCAGATTTGCACCAACATGTCAACACCTCCCTGTGTGCCCACAACATCTGGTGCTGCAACAACTGCAACTGCCACAGGGAGGGAGGATGACTCTGGCGGAGAGTCCCCTGCACCGCAGCAGCCTGCACTTGAGGGTCCCCCAAAGAAGAGGGGTCGTCCGAGGAAGGACAACTGAGAGGCTGATGGCCATGCACAACCCCCAGGAAGCCAACACCTGTTCTGGAAAATCACCTTTGTGCCCAAACTCTTCACCCTGTCGAATGCAACACAACTCTCCCACATGACATGGGGAGCTCAAGTTGGACCGATGTATCAGATGACTGTGGACTTTACTCTGGACATTTCTGCTACCAGGACTTCCAAATCATCTTGGAACTTTGGATTACAATCACAATGTACAGCACCCACCATCCTGTGCACTATACTCACACATGTATGTCAATAAACTCACTAATACACCATACTTGCCTCTGTTGTGATTCCAACGTTGTTTCTGAAGTGGAGATGATGATCTGTGAAATGACACTGTGCATGCTAACTGCTACAGCAAGTACAACACCGGCATGTGAGTCATGGCGACGTGACACATATGAGGGAGACACACCACCAGGGCTACACAACACATACACACCAGGGCCATCTGACTCATCGCCTACACTGATGTTGCCAGGAAATACGGTGCAATGCACAGACCCAACACCTATTCCCAGTCTGTGTCAACTAGCCCACTGGTGCAGTAAGCAAATGTCAGTCAGATGTGTGACCACAGACAACGCACATCACAAAGTGAAGCACAGGTTTATTACACATTTGCAACATGTTGTAACCACTACAGATGCAAGGTAATCCCACCTGGCAGTGGGCACACAGTCAACAAGTGTAAAAGAAAGGAAGTCCATGGGTGTGGCGCACATCACCTGTAGGGAAACGACAGCTACCACCCTGGAAGTTGATTCACGGTGTCGGGGGATCACAGTTGACCAAACAACTCTGAAAGTACCCTGTGAAGGACAGAAATGACACACAGTCAAAAGCACTGAAGAACAGGACAGAACTGCAATACTCATGCCCAATACATGTCACAAGAAACCCACCCAGAACCAAGTTAGCATGCCAACACTGTTGGGGAGTACAGACTACCTGTAAGGACACATCGCTGCACGCATCCAGTCAAGTAGCACATGGACACGCTCAAACAGCACCAGAGCACCACCAACACATATCATGCAAACTCACATCATTGACATAACATCCCTGGATACTCACATTCAGCTGAAGAAGTTGGTGATGAGCTGTGTGCGGACATCACCCTCATCCTCATCATCATCACTGGCATCGTGGTCCAGCCCAGGATCCTCCACAGGTGGCGGATGTTGGTCATCGTCATCCAGGATGAGAGGCAACTCCTTCCGCACTGCCAGGTTGTGTAGCATGCAGCAGACGATGACAATCTTGCACACCTTTGCTGGGGCATATGGGAGGGCCCCTCCTGTCTTATCTAGGCAGCGGAAGCGGCTCTTCAGGAGACCAAATGTCCGCTCAATCACTCTCCTGGTCCGACCATGTGCCTCATTGTAGCGCATCTGGGCTGGTGTCACAGGGTTCCTGAGGGCGTCAGCAACCACGGCATGTTGGGGTATCCAGAGTCACCTACATACAGACAATTGCACATTAGCTGAGTTGGAAAAGAGGGTGGAACACTACATTGCAGAACACACACAATGGTACAACGTCAGTACACACCAACAAGCCAGGCACGCTGGTTCCGCATCTGTGACATCATCCTCGGGATGCGACTACTCCTCATCACGTAGGCATCGTGTGCAGAACCGGGGAAACAGGCACACACGTGTGAGATGCTCATATCTGCAAGACATACCACCATTGCATTGACCAAATGGTAGTGTTTGCGGTTCCTGTATGCCTGCTCTTGGGCCTGTGGTGGTACCAAAGCCACATGTGTCCCATCAATGGAGCCAATGACATGCGGCATCCTCCCCAGGGCATAGAAGTCACTCTTCACGTCAGTGAGTTGTTGAAGTCTAGGGAAATAGATGTACTGGTTCAGGTATCTCAACATAGCCTCCAAAACATCGCGGAGCACACGGCTGAACATGGTCTGTGACATCCCACCAGCAGACGCCACAGTGTGTTGAAAGATACCGGAGGCAAAGAAGTGTAGGGCTGCCATCACCTTCACCTTGGGGGTCAGCGCTGTAGGGTATGTCCGGCCAGGATGCAGATGTGGGGCCAACCGCACCGCCAATTCCTCAATCAGTGGCCTGGTGAAGCGGTACCGTCGGATGCAGTCCCGTTCAACCACTGTTGCAAGGTCAGGGAATGGCCGATGGACAGCTGGTGCCCTGCAGTGCATAGGTGTAGAAAGAAAGATTGTCAGTCACCCCACATATGTGGCATAGACCAGACTCAATATCACATGATACATAATTACGAGACACAAGTACATGATGCGTGTGCCGTTCCGTAAGGACATGTATGGCACCTACATGGCTAACATCTAACATCACAGTTCAACATGTTCCCTCAACAAGTCCCAGGTTGTGCTATGGGCTATCATTAGGCTGTGTCACAGTACCCATGTACTGCTGTCACGTTCCAAACACACACCACAGTGACATGTGAGGACAGATGTGCCCCAGGCATCACAGCTCATCGACAGGTAGATTCCCAGGGACCCTGTATTGCCACATGGACACTGGCATGACATGGTGCATCATGAATGCACCACAGCTAAACAACCATGACCCCCACAGGTAGTGGTCCCTGTTGCCTTGGCAGGACAGACATGGACGTCTGTGACACACACACGCACAACATCAAAGTCCATGCACAAACAACGTGGATGTGGAGACTGTCTCCCATTGTGCACATGGAATCAGAGACATTGTAAACACAACATGCACACAAACTGTGGAGGGCCATCACAATTCTGGCAATGGGTCACCCTGGGACGTACATACCGTCCCACATGGGACTCAGGGGGTATGTGACATGACATACACATACACAACCATAGAATGTGACCATGCCACATGCCCTGAAATGAACAGTTGCACACCACAGTGTTCATGTGCACAACACACCAAGGATTCTGTCCCCATGAACATGTGCACAGCCTGGGAGTGGCTGCCCCCAAGTGCCACCCAAAAAACAACATGTTGACCCCCATACACGGAACAGGTAATGCAGCCTTACATGCCTTAGGATACAGTGTGGACAGGCTGTGGTGTTGTAGGTGTGCCCCTCACTCCCTGGGAAGTATATGTGGCTGGCATATGTTCACCTGTGACAGGCATGGTGACATATGCCAGTGACTTGTACAGGGACGTGTTGTACATCAATGGACCGATCGGTGTGCCCGGCCGGCCCATTGCATTCAATGTGAGCGGGTACGCGTTGAACAGCAATGGACCGATCGGTGTGCCCGGCCGGCCCATTGCATTCAATGTGAGCGGGTACGCGTTGAACAGCAATGGACCGATCGGTGTGCCCGGCCGGCTCATTGCATTCAATGTGAGCGGGTACGCGTTGTATCCGCAATACGTGTTGTACAGCAATGGACCGATCGGTGTGCCCGGCCGGCCCATTGCATTAAATGTGAGCGGGTACGCGTTGTATCCGCAATACGCGTTGTACAGCAATGGACCGATCGGTGTGCCCGGCCGGCCCATTGCATTCAATGTGAGCGGGTACGCGTTGAACAGCAATGGACCGATCGGTGTGCCCGGCCGGCCCATTGCATTCAATGTGAGCGGGTACAGCGTTGTATCCGCAATACGCGTTGTACAGCAATGGACCGATCGGTGTGCCCGGCCGGCCCATTGGATTCAATGTGAGCGGGTACAGCGTTGAACAGCAATGGACCGATCGGTGTGCCCGGCCGGCCCATTGCATTCAATGTGAGCTGGTACGCGTTGAACAGCAATGGACCGATCAGTGTGCCCAGCCGGCCCATTGCATTCAATGTGAGCGAGTGCAGCGTTGTATCCGCAATACGCGTTGTACAGCAATGGACCGATCGGTGTGCCCGGCCGGCCCATTGGATTCAATGTGAGCGGGTACAGCGTTGAACAGCAATGGACCGATCGGTGTGCCCGGCCGGCCCATTGCATTCAATGTGGCGAGTGCAGCGTTGAACAGCAATGGACCGATCAGTGTGCCCAGCCGGCCCATTGCATTCAATGTGAGCGGGTGCAGCGTTGTATCCGCAATACGCGTTGTACAGCAATGGACCGATTGGTGTGCCCGGCCGGCCCATTGGATTCAATGTGAGCGGGTACGCGTTGAACAGCAATGGACCGATCGGTGTGCCCGGCCGGCCCATTGCATTCAATGTGAGCGGGTACAGCGTTGTATCCCGGGTACGCGTTGAACAGCAATGGACCGATCGGTGTGCCCGGCCGGCCCATTGCATTCAATGTGAGCGGGTACGCGTTGTATCCGCAATACGCGTTGTACAGCAATGGACCGATCGGTGTGCCCGGCCGGCCCATTGGATTCAATGTGAGCGGGTACGCGTTGAACAGCAATGGACCGATCGGTGTGCCCGGCCGGCCCATTGCATTCAATGTGAGCGGGTACGCGTTGTATCCCGGGTACACGTTGTACAGCAATGGACCGAACGGTGCGCACACATTGGCTGGGGCCTGGCATGGCAACGGACGCGTTTTCGAAGCACCAACGAGTCTGATGCAGTGAATTCAGTTGGCCAGCCACAACAATGTTGCAAAATCATGGGTGTCATGAAGTTGAAGATGTGAAGAATGCTGTGGGCGTGTATTAGTGCTGCTATTCCATGGATTGGTCAGATTCAGAAGATGCAAACGACTTGGACCTATCACTTTGGACACATGGGACAGTATCTGCCTCTGCAGCACACATATAATGCTGGCTGTTCCCCTGAGAGCTCACTTGCCTGCACTACATGCTCCAGGACGACATCTGCCACCAACACTGCTGCTGTTTATGCATCCTCTGGCTCCTGCAATGGCACGTACTGTGGAGAGAGCCCCAGCCTTCAGCCTTGAGGAGAACCAGGCCCTGCTGGACAGCCTCCTTCCACAGTACAGCAAGCTGTATGGGAAACCAGGGGAGCAGGTGAGTGTGCTGTCCACTGCATCACTAATTGTGCATGTTGTCTGACTAGCAGGACTTTCAGTGTGCACACCACTGGCTAGCATGCCCACTGAGTAGTTGTCACACCCCAAAGTGTGTAGTTACATGCACTGAACTGGTACAGTGCATTAACAGTGCATTCCAACTAGGTTTACTTCCCATGCAATGATACCATGTAGTGACTGCTGGCAAACTGTTCATAGCCATTGTTGCACTGCCTGTGTACATCATATGCCCCTGTGATTGAGACATGTATATCCAACTGTGTGATGCACGTATTTGTTGCATGTGTAGTAATGGCCTTTTCACTTTGTCATCTTCACAGGTTGATGCCCACCAGAAGCAGGACATCTGGCTGACCATCGCCCGGAAAGTAAGATCCGTGGGGGTCTACAGGCGCAGGATCCGCAACTGCCAAAAGAGGTGGCAGGACCTTCGTGGCTGGACCCGGAGGATCGCAAGGGTCCAGCTGAAGCTGTCGCCTCCTCACAGGAGGGGCGGACACCAGTCCCTGACCCCCCACATGCTCCGGATCCTGGCGGTGGTCTTCCCTGACCTGGATGGGCAGCTGAAGGACAGACAGCAGCAAGGAGGGGGTGAGTCCATGACTACACTGTGCACTTTGTCTGACATGCTATGTGCCCTCCTCTGGCCTGGTTAAACTTCCACAGTACATCAGTCATGTGGTCCAGGACCCATGTCCCTCATTTGTGACACGCATATGTGTGGCCCTTATAGTCAGGAAATTGTGTCATTTGGGGACTGTGTCATTGCATTTTGCTTTGCTCAAGGTGTGGGACAGCATTTGTTCCCGTGACTATGTTGTGCGATTCATGGGTGGGTCAATTGCTTACACAATGCCTAAGTTCTGACATGTGATCTGGGTGTAACTTTGATATGTGGTCCGCTTGCTGCTCTGACTCACCACATGTCCCTGGGGAATTTGGCACACACCCATGCTGCTTGTGGGAACAATGTTTGGGCCTCAGGAGTATGTGTATCCAGTGTGTCACACAGGCTTAGCCACCTGCCTACTGTCCAGGACTCATCCCTCTTACAGGTGGAGCTGGACAGTCATGCCTACTCCAGGGCATACAATACACTCTGTACTCCCACTCCCGTGTATCATCTGGCATGTTGTGATCAGTGAAATGTACCCTCAGGTGTCTGCCTCTGTCTCATTGTGCTGTGTCTTCGTTGTCAGGACTACTGGTATGTTTATCGGTTAGGGCTCAGCATGCCATCTGAGATGTGACCATGATAGACGATACTTCTGTGACTTATAGGTGTCTGATCACTTGACTGTGCACACAGGTGTTTGCGACTGTGACTTTCAGGCAGCTGTATTTTCATTCACAGCACACTGTGAGGTGCTCATGTTCAGAGAGTTGTGTTTCATGTCCCCCATATGTCCAGTTGGTATGACGTGGACAAATAGTAGTACAGATGATGTGGTTTTGGGGGATGGACATGTGCACTTGTCAGTCACATAACTTGCATTCCCCATGCCCTCGGATTGTGACACAGTGCAGACTGTTGTTGGCTGGCTGCCATGGCAATGTGACTTGAGACAGTAATGTATGACTTTGCACACATTCCTGTGTCATGGCATTAAACTTCCTGGGACTGATCCTGCAGGGGAGTGACATGTGCAACATGCACCCCATTGTGTTATTGACTATCCGGACATGGGTGCATCATGGTGTCTGGTGCTGGTATGCATCACATGCATTTCTAATTAGACTCTGGCCATCCCTTTATCCGGACACCTGCACTGACTCAGTGGCAAGAGATGTGATGTGTGCATGTTCACATACTTCACCGTGTTCCCTGCAATGTCCAACAACTGTGTAGGTGGTGCATGTGTCCACACTGGGGTCTTACCATCAGACAGGCATGGGTGCAAGGGCAGGAGGGGTGTGAGTCCCATGGTTGACCATCAGACTGACAATTGGCTTCCCCGAATCTGTGTGAGGACTTTAGGCAATGTTCAACTAAGGATGCCAGGGCTTGCTCTGTAATGTGCTGTACTTACTGTGGTGTGTGCGGTCAGTGCAGGTGACTGATGTTTGTCTGTTTCCCTAATTGTTTGCAGATACATCCACGGCCACAGGAGGGGACAGCTCCACGAACCAGGAGGAGCAGCGGAGCCAGACTGGGTCAGCATCGGACGAGTGGTCAGAGGGACCCAGTGGCACGGAGGGCGAGGGGAGCCACACCGAGGAGTCCTCAGCACCATCCACCTCAGCTGGGGACCACAGCAGCTCGGAGGATGACTCCCTTGTGGAGGCGGGTCTCAGCAGCCACCAAGGGCCGGCTAGTCTGTCTGGCCCCGCCACCACCACCACCACCACCGCCCTCCCATTGGCTCCCATTCCTGAGGTCCATGGAGGCTCCCGTGCTCAGGAGCATGTCTCCTTCGTGCCAGGCACCGCAGCCCCTGCCCCTGTGTCCCCTGCTGCCCTAAGTGAGGAGTCTGTGTACCTCCTTCGGCAGCTCCATGTAGGGCAGACAGCAATGCTGAGTGTCCTCCATGCACACACCACTCTGTTGACACAGCTGGTGTCGTTCATGGCGGGCATCTCGACGGGTATGTCTGCCCTACAGAGGAGCAATGGACTCCTCCCTGACGGCAGCAGTGTCCCTCCTCCAACAGTCCTTCACCCTTCCCACCTCTGCCCCATCCACAATTCCTGCCCCCCTACCTGTCCAAAGCACATGCACACCTGCACAGTCAACCAAACACACAGACACGAGCAGCACAGACACACCCAAGAGTAAGGCAAGACGTGCACACAAGCATCCTCAGGGGACTGATACCACAGACACAGGGATGGGGAACACACACACACACAGGCATCCACATTCACTCCGCAGTCCTCCAAATCCTCTCCCTCCAAGACCCCTTCCCTTGCCTCGCCTGCTACCCCACCTACACAGCAGATCTTCCTGTGTGACCTCGGCCTCTTCCCCTCCATTCCTGCTGATCCAGCATACCAGGGGAAGAGGAAGTCCACCCACACAGAGAGGAGTGCCCCTCGCCCCGGACACCCTCCCCCAGGTGCAGGCAGACACAGGAGCCCATTAGGAAGTCCCCCCGGAGCAGGAAGAGCAAGACCCCACCACCACCACCACGCAGCTCCAGCGCCCAGTCTCTCTCCTCCATCCCCCAGGCCACCACTGCACAGGTTCCCCTGCCACACCCTGCCCCAGGTTCCCCCACACACTGATACCGCATCCCCAGACTGCTTAGGCCCTCCCCCCCTGCCACTTGCTCTTCCACCCCCAACCCAGACGCTCTGCCTGTTAGTGGCACTGTTGTGGGGACCGGGTCCCCCCCCTCTGTCCTGCCCACCTCATCTGCCCACCCTTCCACTCTCTTGGAGTCATGCACTGCAGTGGAGTCCACAACCACCACGTCTGACTCGGGCACTGCAGTGGGTACCCAGTCCACTACATCAGTCCAGCCCACTGCAGTGGTTGCAGCACCCACACCAACTGACTTGTGTACCACAGTTGTGCTGGCCCCCCCTGAGTCAGACACCTCCACTGCAGTTGCCGGTGACACTCCTGCACCCACCACCCCTTCACTGCCTCACTCTGCCATCCCCTGATCCTGTCCCTGCGGTGCCTGGCCTGCCCCTTGTATGCCCCTCCAAGGGGGATGTCCCCCAACCGTACCAGTGCAGGCAAGCAATGTGTGACCAGTTGTCACTTCTCACCCCGTTGGTACTGTGATTTTGGACTGGCCATTGGCCTTAGTTTCTTTTGGACTTCCGTGTTTACCCTGACATTTGCTGAATAAAGCCCCTTTTTGTTTACTTTTGGGTTTTCTTTTGATGTACATGATGTGGATGAGTAGCATCCTGCATTTGCAGTTGTAATAGTGTTCACATCAGGACGAAGAAGTGTTGCAGTGATGGACTCCATGTGGTCCATGGGATATGTGTCCTGTTGTAGTCTGGATCTATGGCATCCTTTGCTACAGTCTGAGGGTGTGATGTTCAGCATTTGACACAGGGATGTCCTTTTTGCATTTGTAAATGAACATCTTTGTCTTACACTGATGCACATCTGGTGGGCTTACCACTGTTCAATGTTCCGATTTCCCTGACTGTGTGCCCAGCTCCACTGGCCATGCAGTTTTGCACATCAATGTCGAAGGACTCATCTGTGTATACAGTGCAACTTGCTTGACACGTGTTTGGTGTGTGTGCAGATGACTGATGTGACACTCCCGTACCCAGGCTGATGTGAGCAGAGCCTTCTGTGTGTTGTGGTTGTTGACTCACTGACGGAGTGTTCTGCTGACATGTTTGGGTCGTGCACAGACAAGGTTTGGCACAGCGGACCTTCCACAGGAGTGGAGTGCCCTCATGGCAGTGTGTAATCTGTTGACATTGCGTGGGCCTGTGTTGTGTAAGCATGTCTGTGCGTGTTCCCTTCCCTTTTCCTACACAGGCTGTGTCCCTAGGGATGTTCCTGTTTGTGATGCTTGCTGAGTTGTTCTGTGTTCATCCAGCATCTTGGACCTGGTTTCTCCGGGATGTGGGTGCATGGCAAACTAATGTTCATGAGGTTATCATCCCAGGTTGTCTTTGTTGTCAGTGCTGGGGATGTGGGAAAATGCAGATGGGACACATTCAGGATTCCCCTTGGCACTTGTTTACACGAGTCATGTGATTTACAGTTTGTGTTAGCTTTCAGTGATTGTGACACGTTGTGTGTGTGACTGCTGCCACTGCTCAGGGTCAGAGCTGCAATGTTGGTAGTTGTGTACGTGTGTTCTTCGTGTGTCACCTTGGCTTCTTCATTGGTGTGTGACTATGGCCAGGATCCCATTGATTGTGGTGGATTTCACATCATGCCCATGTACGGCATACTGTGCTGTGTGTCAGACATTGACGAGTCTTGTTGACTGGCCATGTGTGATGGGTTTCTGCACCTTAGTTCCCACCACCACCCCTGGTATTGTCATGGGTGCATGTGCAATGTCACCAGTCCATGTGAGCTTCACTGCTGTACATTGGTGGAGATCAGGGTGTGTGGTGTTGAGTGTGTGCAAAAGTGAGTTGTTGCACGGCCAGACCCCTACCTCCATATTGGCCTTGGCTGGCAGGCCGTGCTGATTGATTGGAGCTTGTGTAGGTGTGATGGTAGTTAGTTGCTCAGGACACATGGCTGGGGTTCACAGTGTGAACGACATCTAACATTGTCATCACAGTGGGATTATCATGCAGGCTAGTGTCAGCACAATATGGGGTCCCTGGGGGTGGTGCTGTGGTGGGTCTGTCTCTTGCTGTGTTAGTTGCTGTTCCTACAAGCTTGTATGACATGTGTAATTTGTGCTCCCTCTCATCTAACAATGCCTGATTGCCCACATAGGGGATTTGGATCTATGAGTTACTTTTGTGTGGCACTGTATGTGCATCTGTGTAATTGGTATTCAGGCCTCATCATGTGTTGTGTGTTTGCCTGGGGACACTGGCACCCCCCCTCACCTGTTGTGTTTGATGTGCAGTGTGGGTCTGCCTGTTTGTGTTTGTGCATCTGCACCACTGCATTGGCATATCTTTAGTGTGCCATTGGCTGTATGTTGTTTGGTGGGTTTCACCTGCTGTCCCTGGGACTCCTAGGTCATCAGTCAGCACAATGATCATTGTTTGTGTGTCCCATTGCTGCCATGGTATGTTATTTGTTCACCTCACATCTACAGTCTCCACAGGGTATCTCCATTTGTGTGCCCATTGGTGCAAATATGTGGGTCTGCATTATGATGGTCACTTCTGTCATTGTGTCATTGATGGATGTTGACAGTGTCAGCCCCCATGGGTGATGTTTGTCTGCACATGGCCAAAGGTATGTCTTATTTGCACTGCACTGTTTGCCTCCCCAATCTATGTTGCTATGGGACACAAGCACTACTTTGCCACTGATGTGTTTGTTGTTCTGTGACCAGGAATCATCCATGCAGTTTGGCAGTTGCAGCTTTTTCAATGTCAACACTTACATTTTGGTCACTGTGATGATGGGGGTTTAGACCCCATTGCCACAATGTTCAAAATGTGCTTCAGCTATGGGCCCCATACTTACATTTTGGTCACTGTGATGATGGGGGTTTAAACCCCATTGCCACAATGTTCAAAATGTGCTTCAGCTATGGACCCCACACTTACCTTTTGGTCACTGTGATGATGGGGGTTGGACCCCATTGCTACAATGTTCAAAATGTGCTTCAGCTATGGACCCCACACTTACCTTTTGGTCACTGTGATGATGGGGGTTGGACCCCATTGCCACAATGTTCAAAATGTGCTTCAGCTATGGGCCCCACACTTACATTTTGGTCACTGTGATGATGGGGGTTTAGACCCCATTGCCACAATGTTCAAAATGTGCTTCAGCTATGGACCCCACACTTACATTTTGGTCACTGTGATGATGGGGGTTGGACCCCATTGCCACAATGTTCAAAATGTGCTTCAGCTATGGGCCCCACACTTACATTTTGGTCACTGTGATGATGGGGGTTTAGACCCCATTGCCACAATGTTCAAAATGTGCTTCAGCTATGGACCCCACACTTACCCTTTGGTCGCTGTGATGATGGGGGTTTAGACCCCATTGCCACAATGTTCAAAATGTGCTTCAGCTATGGACCCCACACTTACATTTTGGTCACTGTGATGATGGGGGTTGGACCCCATTGCCACAATGTTCAAAATGTGCTTCAGCTATGGACCCCACACTTACCTTTTGGTCACTGTGATGATGGGGGTTGGACCCCATTGCCACAGTGGTCATGGTCTGCTTGCATTGTGGGGGCCACACACATTTATGTGTGACACATGTGATAGGGGGTCACATTGTAGGTTCAAAGTCATGTTCAGTGTTGTAGGCATTTGACACAGTCTACACACGTTTGTCATGGTGTTGGGGGGGATGTCTTTTTGTTGCATTCCTTATGTTGGTGTGTGCTTGTTGTGTCATGCATTACCCATCCTATGAGTGGGGGTGTTGTTGGTGGTAGGCATCCTGCCCCCCCATGGGTAGGGGTGGTGGTAGGGGTAGGCATCTAGCACCCCCTGGGTAGGGGTGGTGGTAGTGGTAGGCATCTGGCACCACATGGGTAGAGGTGGTAGTAGTGACAGGCATCCAGCAACCCCTGGGTGGAGTGGTAGTAGTGACAGGCATCCTGCCCCCCATGGGTAGGGGTGGTAGTAGTGACAGGCATCCTGCCCCCCATGGGTAGGGTTGGTAGTAGTGACAGGCATCCTGTTAGGCATCTGGCACCCCCTGGGTAGGGGTGGTGGTAGTGGTAGGCATCTGGCACCCCCTGGGTAGGGGTGGTGGTAGGGGTAGGCATCTAGCACCCCCTGGGTAGGGGTGGTGGTAGTGGTAGGCATCTGGCACCCCCTGAGTAGGGGTGGTAGTGGTGGTAGGCATCCAGCCCCCCATGGGTAGAGGTGGTAGTAGTGACAGGCATCCTGCCCTCCATGGGTAGGGGTGGTAGTAGTGGTAGGCATCTGGCACCCCCTGGGTAGGGGTGGTGGTAGTGGTAGGCATCTGGCACCCCCTGGGTAGGGTTGGTGGTAGTGGTAGGCATCTGGCACCCCCTGAGTAGGGGTGGGAGTGGTGGTAGGCATCCAGACCCCCATGGGTAGAGGTGGTAGTAGTGACAGGCATCCTGCCCCCCATGGGTAGGGGTGGTAGTAGTGGTAGGCATCTGGCACCCCCTGGGTAGGGGTGGTGGTAGTGGTAGGCATCTGGTACCCCCTGGGTAGGGGTGGTGGTAGTGATAGGCATCTGGCACCCCCTGGGTAGGGGTGGTGGTAGTGACAGGCATCCTGCCTCGTAGGGGTGGTATTAGTGACAGGCATCCAGCAACCCCTGGGTGGAGGTGGTAGTAGTGACAGGCATCTAGCACCCCCTGGGTAGGGGTGATGGTAGGGGTAGGCATCTAGCACCCCCTGGGTAGGGGTGGTGGTAGTGGTAGGCATCTGGCACCCCCTGAGTAGGGGTGGTAGTGGTGGTAGGCATCCAGCCCCCATGGGTAGAGGTGGTAGTAGTGACAGGCATCCTGCCCCCCATGGGTAGGGGTGGTAGTAGTGGTAGGCATCTGGCACCCCCTGGGTAGGGGTGATGGTAGGGGTAGGCATCTAGCACCCCCTGGGTAGGGGTGGTGGTAGTGGTAGGCATCTGGCACCCCTGAGTAGGGGTGGTAGTGGTGGTAGGCATCCAGCCCCCATGGGTAGAGGTGGTAGTAGTGACAGGCATCCTGCCCCCCATGGGTAGGGGTGGTAGTAGTGGTAGGCATCTGGCACCCCCTGGGTAGGGGTAGTGGTAGGGGTAGGCATCTGGCACCCCTGGGTAGGGGTGGTGGTAGTGGTAGGCATCTGGCACCCCTGAGTAGGGGTGGTAGTGGTGGTAGGTATCCAGCCCCCATGGGTAGAGGTGGTAGTAGTGACAGGCATCCTGCCCCCCATGGGTAGGGGTGGTAGTAGTGGTAGGCATCTGGCACCCCTGGGTAGGGGTGGTGGTAGTGGTAGGCATCTGGCACCCCTGGGTAGGGGTGGTGGTAGTGGTAGGCATCTGGCACCCCCTGAGTAGGGGTGGGAGTGGTGGTAGGCATCCAGCCCCCATGGGTAGAGGTGGTAGTAGTGACAGGCATCCTGCCCCCATGGGTAGGGGTGGTAGTAGTGGTAGGCATCTGGCACCCCTGGGTAGGGGTGGTGGTAGTGGTAGGCATCTGGCACCCCCTGGGTAGGGGTGGTGGTAGTGGTAGGCATCTGGCACCCCTGAGTAGGGGTGGGAGTGGTTGTAGGCATCCAGCCCCCCATGGGTAGAGGTGGTAGTAGTGACAGGCATCCTGCCCCCATGGGTAGGGGTGGTAGTAGTGGTAGGCATCTGGCACCCCTGGGTAGGGGTGGTGGTAGTGGTAGGCATCTGGCACCCCTGGGTAGGGGTGGTGGTAGTGGTAGGCATCTGGCCCCCCTGAGTAGGGGTGGGAGTGGTGGTAGGAATCCAGCCCCCATGGGTAGAGGTGGTAGTAGTGACAGGCATCCTGCCCCCATGGGTAGGGGTGGTAGTAGTGGTAGGCATCGGGCACCCCTGGGTAGGGGTGGTGGTAGTGGTAGGCATCTGGCACCCCCTGGGTAGGGGTGGTGGTAGTGGTAGGCATCTGGCACCCCTGAGTAGGGGTGGTAGTGGTGGTAGGCATCCAGCCCCCATGGGTAGAGGTGGTAGTAGTGACAGGCATCTAGCACCCCCTGGGTAGGGGTGGTGTTAGTGGTTGGCATCCAGGCCCCTATGTGTATATGTGGCATTGGTGATGGCCATCCCACCCCTATGGTGCTGCTGTTGCTGGTGTAAGTAATTTCTGCATCCCTGTGTGTGTGTGTGATATGTCGGGTACGTGTGGTTTGTTTGTGTGGTTGGTGTCTGACTTACCTTCTGCGTCGTACGCGTCCGTGCCAGTTCCGGTAATAGATGTAGAATATTGGTAGGATCGGCATGATGGGATTCATGGTTGGTTCGTCTCGTTCGTCTTTCTCTTAGCTTCGCCTCGTCCTCGTCACTGGCGTGTTCGTCTCGTAGCCGTGGTTCGTCTTGTGGCGCGAATCGGAGCTTATGTGCGCCTCTCCCGGATGCTTTGACGTGCCATGCGTAACGACGGGTTCGGCACGTACGGAGGGCGCATCGTAGTTGTCCGGCCGGACGGGGCAGCATTTTGGCTTCCGTGTGACTCGATTCTGCGTTTCCGGATCCGCCTCGGTCGGAGAACAGGACCTGTATTGGGTGAGTACGACTGGGTCGGGATTTGGGCAGTTGTGCGCATTGTACTTGCTCGTTGGGATGTATGTGCGAATCGGTCGGGAAACAGGCATTCGCCTGGCTTTTTTCCCGGCCGAATGGTATTAGATGCGCCTCTGACCGGGATCGGAATCGACCCCTCAGACTTGGCTGTCAGTCGTACTGGGAGCTGGCTGTGTGTCAGGCTCAGTTGGAGCACTTGACTGGGGAGAGGGAGGCACAGCTGAGGTATACCTATCAGTGTTTAGGCAAAACGGAGGGCTGCTTGGACCAGGTGGTGTAGTGGCACGTGGAGGTGGAGACATGCAGACATGAGACACAGTGTGGATGGGAGATTGTGGAGGGGTGCCTTTCCACTTCTTGGGGAGTCGCAATGGCTTCACTGTCTTGGGAACAATGGGAAGTGGCGTGGACACATCAGGCTCACACAACACCAAGGCTGCAGCATTTGCAGACGCTGGCCCTCCCTTTGGTGACGTGCTTGAACCTGCGCAACGCTTTGCATGGTCCTGGCTTTGCCCCTCCATCCCCTGCCTACCAGGTGGTCCCCCCACAGTGCCCTCCATTCCCTGCTTCACTGGGCTTGCTATGGGAGTGGAGGTAGTGGGTGAATCGGACTTGCAGCCCTTCTTATGCCTACCCTTGGCACTCACCACCTTCTCAGTGGGCGTGGAAATTGTATGTTTGGTTTTGGGATACGCTTTCGGGACAGGAGAGTCCTTGGCTGGGGATGTCCCTGAGGCACGTGACCCTGGCGCCTGCTTCTTGGCTCTTTGTCCCCTGGTGTTGCCTGATGGGCTCTTGTCTGTGTGCACTGGGGTGGCTTTGGTCATCTGTGGGGATGGTGTCTGCGGCCTGGACCGCTTGGGCTTCTGCTGCTGCTGTGTGCTACGTGTGCCGTATCGTGACTTAGAGGTCTGTGGAGCGTGGTCACTGTCGTCCGACGTGGCCACTGGCATGGGTGTGGACAAAGGGTCTTTTGCTGGACTCCCAGATTGTGCCAGTTGAAGGGCTGATGTCACTGCAGTGGACAATGACTGGACAGTCCAGTGCAGCCCACCCACGTCTGAATGTATGCCCTCAATGAATGCAACCACCTGAGCCAATTTACTGTCGTGGTCCATGAATGCATTGAGGAGAGCTGTCTGGCCTACACACAGCTGGCGCAAAGGTCCACAGACTCAGCACTGATGGCAGCAGGGGGACCGGGGCAGGGGCTGCGGTGCCGGGGGTGAAGGACACCCTTCCCCTCTTAGCGGCGCGAACACGGGCAGCACCAGAGGAAGTGGCTGGGAGGGTGGGCACTGCACGCTGTGTGGTGGAAGATGATGCAGAGTCCCCGTTCCCTGTGCCCGCCAACATGTCTGCGTCACCGCTGTCATCAGATGACGTAGTACTTTGCATCTCGGGCTGTGATTCCTCCAGCAGACTCCTGTCCCCCTCCGAGGCGCTGGTCACATCTGTCTCACAGGGCTCCTCTGCAGCTGTTGTGCTAGTTTCCCCACCACTGGTGTCCGTCCCATGTTCCTCCGTGACCACGGGAGATGCTGCATGATAGAGAGAGATGTAGGGTCAGTGCAGTGGCAGCAACAGAACAAACATATGCATTACAGACAACCATTAAGATGTCTAGATCTACATGTTGCACGCCACCCTGTGCAATTACATCGCTCAAACCCACCTCTGTCATCACAACAGTGCGTGTGCACTATCAAACCGGGACAAAGTGAGCAATGTGATGACCACACAGCACAACATCCTGCATGTGGCTCCATTACAACAGCAACACAGATAAGTCATACCTGTCTCACACCACCCACAATGCCATTTAAATGCCCCATACCCTTTTCCCAGTGTTAAATACAGGTAGGACACATGCATGACATCTGCACCCAGCACCGGCACAAGCTGACACTCACAGGCCACTGCATCACACTACCAACATCACATTGCCCAGCGCTGGCACATGCTGTGCACACATGCAGCCACACACAGCCATAGTCACCCTTCCCAGTACACTCACCCCTAATTGCCTGCCGATGCTCCTTCAATCGTGCATCCAGCTCAGGGTGAGTCACGGCCAAGATGCGGCACATTAGTGGTGTCATGCTGCGCCGTGCCATCCGGCCAGTGCGAGGAATCCGCCCCAGTGTCATCTCCGCAACGTTCTTTGTCAGCCGTGAGATTTCGTCCCACCTCTTGTGGCAGTGGGTGCGCCGTCGGTTTGATACTCCCAGAGCACGCACCTTGTTCGCAATGCCCCTCCACACGGCCTTACGCTGGTGCACCTTGAGCTGCAGGCATGGGAGACAAGAGGGGGCAAACATCAGTGACACAGTGTCATGTGACAAAATCACTCAGGACAGTAGCATGATACAGATTAATCACAAATCCACATATCTCACATGCAGAGACAGAAATGCTTTTCACATGGTACATCTGCATGTGAGAATCACACGTAAATGCATGCATGTATAAGGGGGACACAATACTTGCACATCTCATGTACAAGCAGGATGCCAGCACAGAAGACCATGTGTACTCTGCCCACATCTACTAACCATTTTTAGGTAGAGCAAGACATACGTCACAAAACAACATGTGTATGTGGTGAGACCCACTGTGTCCGACAATGCGCATGCGTCAACGAACATGCACTGTGAGTAGCCCACTGTGTCATGTATATCACATTGAGGGACATGATCTCACAAACCCACCTCCTTTCTCACAGTGCCAGTCGTGTGCAATCTACAGGGTTGACCTGGCACATTGATGGGGAGTCAAATTTGAAAATGAACATGTTACACTCTGTACAGTCAGTGATGTGTTCTTGTTGGATTGGGCGGTGACTGTGCAGGCCAGGTGGGCTCACACTGAGATGGACAACAGGGAAACGCAAAGACATGCACACTAGCAATGACTGGCCTGAATCCTCCATTACCAACTTGCTGCTTCACTGTATGGCTGACAAGACAAGACATGTCCCTCAAATCTTGATGTGCAGGCAGGGAGACTTGAGGAGTAGGGTACACACCCCTTCACCCAATGGAATGCAAGTTAGTCAATGCATGACACAAACTCACACTCACATGCACATGCTGCATCAGACCGACTACATGTGTGCCCCCCTGCACTCTCACACCCACTTTGGAAGACTTACCACGACATTTGGGGCACCATATAGCCTTGGGTACTGTGTGAGCACCTCGTCCACCAGGACCTCAAGCTCCTCGCCGGTGAAGGGACTGGCACGGATCTTCTCTGTCCTTGACATCACTGTTGGTTAGAGACAGCAGTGACAGCAGCAGGTGAGGGTCTCAGGCAGCAGTCCCTGGAGGCAGCAGCAGGTGAGGGTCTCAGGCAGCAGTCCCTGTAGGCAGCAGCAGGTGAGGGTCTCAGGCAGCAGTCCCTGGAGGCAGCAGTAGGTGAGGGTCTCAGGCAGCAGTCCCTGGAGGCAGCAGCAGGTGAGGGTCTCAGGCAGCAGGCTCTGTGAGCAGTGGAAATTCTGGGCACTCTCCCACACATATATAGCCCCCTGGTGTCGTTCCAGTAGTCCTGGGCTGCTGCAATTGGTCTACCAGGTTAGCCTTTTACAAATGCATCCAATGACTGGCACCGCGGTGGTGTAGCATGCCTACCGCTATTTTCAAAATTGCATCGAGCTTCCGCGATCGCGGAGCCCATTGGCTGTAATGGCATGGACCATGGCGGTGACACACCGCAGGGGCCAGGCGGGCGCTACCGCGGTATTGCATCTTTTGATTGCATCCAATGACCGGCACCGCGGTGGTGTAGCACGCCTACCGCTATTTTCAAAATTGCATCGAGCTTCCGCGATCGCGGAGCCCTTTGGCTGTAATGGCATGGACCATGGCGGGGACACACCGCTGGTGCCAGGCGGTAGTTTCCGCAATTTGGGTGACATAGACACACATGAGGCACCGCCATTTGGGTGGCGGAGCATGCCAACCGCCATTTGGCCATGTCTCTGGGGCTATCAGTACCGCACCTGTGCATTGGGGTGTGTTGCACACACACCGCTGGTGCCAGGCGGTAGTTTCCGCAATTTGGGTGCCATAGACACACATGAGGCACCGCCATCTGGGTGGCGGAGCATGCCAACCGCCATTTGGCCATGTCTCTGGGGCTATCAGTACCGCACCTGTGCATTTGAGTTAGTTGCACACACACCGCTGGTGCCAGGCGGTAGTTTCCGCAATTTGGGTGCCATAGACACACATGAGGCACCGCCTTTTGGGTGGCGGAGCATGCCAAAAGCCATTTGGCCATGTCTCTGGGGCTATCAGTACCGCACCTGTGCATTGGGGTGTGTTGCACACACACGCTGGTGCCAGGCGGTAGTTTCCGCAATTTGGGTGCCATAGACACACATGAGGCACCGCCATTTGGGTGGCGGAGCATGCCAACTGCCATTTGGCCATGTCTCGGGGGCTATCAGTACCGCACCTGTGCATTGGGGTGTGTTGCACACACACCGCTGGTGCCAGGCAGTAGTTTCCGCAATTTGGGTGCCAGAGACACACATGAGGCACCGCCATTTGGGTGGCGGAGCATGCCAACCACCATTTGGGCATCACTTGTCTCTCAGTACCGCACCTACAGTACACTACACTACACTACACTACACTACAGGACAGTGTTGGTATGGACAATACAATGTGCACACATGTCAATGTGTTGATGTGCATTGTCAATCACAGCATTTGTTTCCACAATTGATGATGTTTGTTTTAGCATGTCCTCTCATGTTAGATCATGCACACACTCGTCATTGATGCTCAGACTGTGGTCATTGTGTTGTTGAGGTGTGCCAGGTTCAATTGACGCCTGAATGTGTGTCATGTACAGCAGCTAGGTAGGATACCGTGGGGTTGCCTTGTCACACATGTGCAGGATGACAGACTCCTAGGCGTGCCCATGGTGAATGTGGCCATATCCCAATGCCCATTCACTTTGACCGAGGTGTTGTTTGGGGGACTTGCTGTGTGTAATCTGACAAGTGTGTGATTTGTGTAGTTGAAGAGGTCCCTACATGTCAGCTGGTCTGTGACTCAATTCATATGACATTCTTTGTTGCCGTTGTGTCAGCCATGATGTGAGATGCTGTGCACATCCCATGATGTATTGCATTACAATGTGTCCACTCTCATCTCAACTAGGAGGAGACCAAATCTGCATCGTCACTTGACAGTGCTGGCAGACATGGAGGATGAGGCGATCATCCGGAAATGCCGTCTGGATAGAGCCACCCTAAACACCCTTTGTGATTTGTTGGAGCCCCACCTGCAGCCTCGCCAAACATATCCAACAGCTTTCACCCCAAAGTATAAGGTGATGGTGGCACTGCATTTTTTTGCGACTGGATCATTCCAGAACACGGTGGCCGAGGCAGGTGGGATGTCACAACCCATGTTCAGCATGGTGCTGCGGGATGTTCTGTCCGCCATGATGATCTACAAGGACAGATACATCCATTTCCCCAAGGGGGCAGAATTGGCAGCTGTAAAGGGAGATTTCTATCCCCTTGGACACATCCCCCATGTAGTTGGTGCCATTGATTGCACCCATGTTGGGCTAGTGCCACCACAGGTCCGTGAGCACATCTACAGGAATCGTAAACATTACCACTCCATAAATGTCCAAGTGGTATGCCTGGCAGATATGATCATCTCACACGTGTGTGCAAAATTTCCAGGCTCGGCCCATGACTCATACATCCTGCGTAGCAGCATTGTACCCCAGCTGATGGCCAATGTGCTTCCTGAGCGTGCATGGATTGTGGGTGAGTATGCCTAGTCATTTGGCGTGCTGTGTGTGTGACCTGCTGTCCTCTGCATCTGCAACATTGCAATGTTTCTTTGTGTGTCACACATAGGGGACTCTGCATATCCCAACCGTCCTTGGTTGCTGAGCCCACTGCGGAACCCCAGGACACCAGCTGATGTCCGCTACAATGATGCCCATGGGAGGACAAGTCGTGTGGTGGAGCGTACCTTTGGACTGCTGAAGTCACGTTTCCGCTGCCTGGACAAGACCGGAGGGGCACTGATGTACTCGCCCAGGAAGGTGTGTCAGATTGTAGTGGCATGCTGCATGCTCCACAACCTAGCCATTCGCAAGGAGATTCCCTGCTCCTGGATGCTGATGAGCAGCCAAGGTCCCCGCCTGCAAACCAACCCGTGTCCAGTGATGATGACAGTGGAGGGGAGGAAGGTGTTGACCTGCGTCAACAGCTCATCACCCGCTACTTCACTTGAAGGTGGGTGACAATGTACAACGTACCCATTGTCTGATGATGTTGCTGTTGTTGTGAGGGTGTAAGTGAGATTTGTGACAGCAGCCAGTTGTAGACTCAGTGTTTGCTGTCAATGTTGATGGGACAGTTCATTTCTGAACATCTACAGGATGTGTATGTTGGCACTTGTTGCCCATTGTTATGTGTGCATGTGAGTTGTTCTTGTTGTGAAGTGTTGTGTGATGTCTGTGATACCACACCCAGACTAGTGAATGTTGTTCTGTTGTGTTTTCCTAGGTGCCTTTGACCTCTCCTTGCCTACATACACTCCGTCCCCTGGTACATTGTATTCCTGTTGAAAATTGTACATCCTGGAATAAAGACGGTGCAGGTACAACAACGTGTGTGTAAGGATTTGTTTATTTACAAAGGTGACATGTGAGGGGGTACATTGACAGTGAGGTGATTAGTGGAGCAGTGAGTTGACATTCATGGTAAATGAGATAATCGAGTGGTCACCACATAGGTGTGGTGACCCAGTCCAACAGACAGATGCCATTCACAAGGCAGTGTGGGGAAGGACAGTCCAAAAAGTCAATGCAGTGGTGCAGAGGGTTGCCATCATGGCTGGCTGCGTGACTGGCGTTTGGCAGGTGCTTTGCCAAAAGATACTCCCAGGGTTTTCTTCGGACGGCCCCTTTTCCGTTTGGCAGGGGGCCTCTGCTATAGGGCCAGTGGGGTCTGAGGACTCACCACTCTCTGTGGCCGCAGGGGAGGATGGTGAACTGTCATCCCGCGGACCACCAGTGGGAGGGGGAGGTGTTGTTTGTGGCGCAGGCCTGTGCCTCAGTACCGCCACTAGTTGGCCCCAAGAGGTCCACAATTTGTCCCATGCGGGTGTCCATGGACCTCATCAGCAGGAGGAGCTCACGTGAATCTTGTTCGGACCGGGCCGTTTGTCCCTGGGCCCGTTCATATGCCCCAAGGACTCTGTGGATGTGGTCCAGGGATTCGGTCCCAGGCTGTGTTTGTGTGTGGGTGACCCTGCCCCTCCCACCTGCTCTGCTGCCACGGACCGGTTGCCTCTCCACTGTTGGACCACACATCCTCTCCCTGCCCTCCTCAGTTGCTGGGGTGGGGTGGTCATCCTGTGGGACAGGGAGGGTGTTGCAGGCAGCACCGGTGGTTGTGGTTGTGGTGGTGGTGGAGGACGCACCGGACGTAACAGCAGGGGCCTGCAGATTGGTTGTTGTAGCTGCAGGTGTGGTGGGGGGGACGATGGGGTCCTGGGACCTGTTGCGCCCTGGAACACCAGATGGCCCAGCCTCAGTCTCCTCGTCCGAAGATTCCTGGAAGTCAACATCCGAGAGTCGATGTTCCGGGGAGGGGGTAGACTGGCCCTGCAGGTTGCTGGTGTCGTCCTCTGCAGTCAATTCTTGGTCACCTGTGGATCAGATGGGAAATGGTCATTGGGGTGCACCACGTAAGATTTGTGTTAGCTGTGTGTCATTCACTGTTAGTACACTACACAGTTCACTGATCATCACATTGTTTCCTATGTGCACTACTGTGCCTCCTGACATGCTGCGGTGGTACATGCATTTCTTGTCCATGGTGTGAGGTGTCAATATGTACCATGTGCCACGTGCATGATTTGTGATTACAGGGACATGTTGACATCTAGGGCCTTGCGCTAAATATGATTTTTGTGCGGACTGTATGTGGATTTTTATGACCTGTCAGCCTTCACATCTGGGCATGTCCTGGCCATTGTCATCTCCTGCATACCTTTGTCTTGTCATGTGCATATCTGGATTGGTACCACATAACATGCTTTCTTACTGTTCATATGGTCATTGTTACTCTGGCCCCATGGCACTGAACCTGTCATTCATTGCTGTGCATGATTGTTCCCAGTCTTTCCTCTACATGTGCATTGGTGTGTCACACTTTCGTTGCTGTGACAGTTTCCTTTGCTTAGCTGTGTGCACACTGTGTGTGGCAATATGATCGGTGTGCATATTTGTACATTGAGAGGACTGGTGTTGTCATATGGCACCATTCTTTTTGTGTCAAATGGCTAGGTGCACATACTGCCTACTTGCCTGTTGTGTGTTAGCATTTGTGTTTGTTTTGTGACACATCTGTGTGTGCGTGGTGGAGGCTTGCATCCTGCTCAGTGGTGGCACAAGACAGAATAATATGTCTGGCTAACTGTTTGTTTATTTGGAGTGATCCATTATATGCCACATGCATCTGGGTGGGGTGGGGGAGTGCCCCATCCTACTGAGGTGTGGGACAGGGGGCATGGTGGGAGTAGTAGTACAGGCCTCCCTCCCACATACAGCCCTCCATGGCAAGATGGCTACCTACCTGTTAGTTTGTTTGTTGGGGATGTAATGGCTGACACATGCTTCTGGGTGGGGTGGGGAGTGCCCCATCCTGCTGAGGTGTGGGACAGGGGGCATGGTGGGAGTAGTAGTACAGGCCTCCCTCCCACATACAGCCCTCCATGGCAAGATGGCTACCTACCTGTAAGTTTGTTTGTTGGGGATGTAATGGTGACACATGCTTCTGGGTGGGGGAGTGCTCCATCCTGCTGAGGTGTGGGACAGGGGGCATGGTGGGAGTAGTAGTACAGGCCTCCCTCCCACATACAGCCCTCCATGACAAGATGGCTACCTACCTGTTAGTTTGTTTGTTGGGGATGTAATGGCTGACACATGCTTCTGGGTGGGGTGGGGGAGTGCCCCATCCTGCTGAGGTGTGGGACAGGGGGCATGGTGGGAGTAGTAGTACAGGCCTCCCTCCCACATACAGCCCTCCATGGCAAGATGGCTACCTACCTGTAAGTTTGTTTGTTGGGGATGTAATGGTGACACATGCTTCTGGGTGGGGGAGTGCTCCATCCTGCTGAGGTGTGGGACAGGGGGCATGGTGGGAGTAGTACTACAGGCCTCCCTCCCACATACAGCCCTCCATGACAAGATGGCTACCTACCTGTTAGTTTGTTTGTTGGGGATGTAATGGCTGACACATGCTTCTGGGTGGGGTGGGGGAGTGCCCCATCCTGCTGAGGTGTGGGACAGGGGGCATGGTGGGAGTAGTAGTACAGGCCTCCACCCCAAACAGCCCTCCATGACAAGATGGCTACCTACCTGTAAGTTTGTTTGTTGGGGATGTAATGGCTGACACATGCTTCTGGGTGGGGGAGTGCCCCATCCTGCTGAGGTGTGGGACAGGGGGCATGGTGGGAGTAGTAGTACAGCCCTCCCTCCCACATACAGCCCTCCATGACAAGATGGCTACCTACCTGTAAGTTTGTTTGTTGGGGATGTAATGGTGACACATGCTTCTCGGTGGGGGAGTGCTCCATCCTGCTGAGGTGTGGGACAGTGGGCATGGTGGGAGTAGTAGTACAGGCCTCCCTCCCACATACAGCCCTCCATGACAAGATGGCTACCTACCTGTAAGTTTGTTTGTTGGGGATGTAATGGTGACACATGCTTCTGGGTGGGGGAGTGCCACATCCTGCTGAGGTGTTGGACAGGGGGCATGGTGGGAGTAGTAGTACAGGCCTCCCTCCCCACACAGCCCTCCATGGCAAGATGGCTACCTACCTGTAAGTTTGTTTGTTGGGGATGTAATGGTGACACATGCTTCTGGGTGGGGGAGTGCTCCATCCTGCTGAAGGTTCAGACAAGGGGGCATGGTGGGAGTTGCAGTGCAGGCTGCCTGTGCACATGCACCCATGGTAATGTTGCTAGGTACATTGGTGGTGTTTGGGAGGGGGTGGATGTTGGATCTGTGAGACATGTTTTAGTGAGTGTGTGGTGCAGATGAATGGAATTGGTCCTAGGAGGTGTATCTTTGTAGTTGTGCAAGGCAGTACATAGCAGTATGGTGGTAGTCATTGGTTTGTACTTACCAGCCTCCACTCCCCCGGGTACTCCTGTGAGACTCTCTGGATGCACTATGGCAAGCACCTTCTCCTCCCATGGGGTGAATGGTTTTGGTGGTATGGGAGTGCCACCGCCAGTCTTGTCAGCCAGTGGTGGTTCTTGGTCCTCCTCTCTTTGACAACCCTCTTCAAGTCATGCCACCGCTTCATGATTTCCTTTCTGGATCTTGGGATGGTCCCTACTGCATTGACCTTCTGGACTATCCTTGCCCACATTTGAGTCCTTGTGGCTAATGGTGTCTGTTGGACCAGGCTACCAAACAGTTGTGGTTCCATTCTGACTATCTCATCTACCATTACCTTCAACTCACTGTCTGTGAATTTGGGCATTTTATGTGTTGACATGGTGTGTGATGTGTTGTAGGTGCAGGGGTGTAAGTGGTGGTGGTGGTGGTGATGTGTATGGTGTGTGATGTGCAAAGGGGTTAGGGGTGCAGGTGTGGAAGTGGTGGTGGTGCTGTGTGTGGTGTGAGTGGTGATGGTGTGTAGCTTTGCCTATCCTTTGTTCTCAGGGGTTGGGCCCTTCAGTTGTGGGTTGGTGCAGAGGATTGTGGTCAAGGAAGGGGCTGGTTTTATGCTCTGCTATGTGGGTGTGTCCACATGTGGGAGTGCTCTCAGGTGTGTTGTGTGGGTTGTCCTTGTAATTTTTTTTTTGTGTTCAATGTTGTGTCATTGGGGTGTGTTTTCTGTTTTTGGGTGGCATGGCTACTTTGGTGTGGGCACTTTGTGGCCTTATTGTGTGATTTTTGATTCATCCGCCAAATTTGTCACGGAGCGTCCGCGGCAATGGCTTTGCTGCAGCTCTTCCGCATGCTCTCCCATTCATCACTGTTAGCGATCGCGGCGGTCGGAAAGACCGGAACGTGCCGCGGGACCAGCGGGGATATCCTAATTTGCCGTGCGGTATCTCCGCTATCCTTGTGGCAGGTTGGTGTTTTTCCGCAGTGGATCCGTCTGCCGCGGATGTGTTTTGGCCATCTCCGCACGCTACGGGCGGTTTTTGTTCCCCCCGTACCGCCGCGGTCGGTGTTTTTTGGCGGTTGATCCTAATTTGGCCGCCGGTTTCTCCACGGTGCCGGTGGGCGGTTGTTTTCCGCTTCCATGGCGGTCGGGGTGATTTTCCGACCGCCATCCTAATGACCCTCCTAATTTAATATAGACTGGAGTGGGAATAGTAAATTATTTATGTTTACTGTCCAGCACCTACCACAATTTAATATATATTGGAGTGGGAATAGTAAATTAATTTTGTTTAGTGTCCAGCACCTACCCCAATTTTATATAGACTGGAGTTGGAATAGTAAATTATTTATGTTTAGTGTCAAGCACCTATCCCAATTTAATATATACTGGAGTGGGAATAGTAATTTGTTCATGTTACTGTCCAGCACCTACTTCAATTTAATATACACTGGAGTGGGAATAGTAAATAATTTATGTTAGTGTCCAGCACCTACCCTAATTTAATATAGACTGGAGTGGGAAAAGTAAATTATTTATGTTTACTGTCAAGCACCTATCCCAATTTAATATATACTGGAGTGGGAATAGTACATTTTTTATGTTTACTGTCCAGCACCTACCCCAATTTAGGGCCCGATTCTGATGCGGGTTGGAAAAGCTTCCCGACCGAGGGCCAGATTCTGATGCGGGTAGGAAGGCCTCCTAACGGCATTTGCTCCTTCCAAATCGGATCGGGAACGTGTCTTCCCGACCGAGGGCCCAATTCTGATGTGGTTAGGAACAAATGTTCCCATTGAAGTCAATGGGAGTTCAACCAAATCGTATCTGGAAGCATCCGGATGCATCCTACTCCGCCGGTCGGACTTTCCCGATCCGAGTGGGTCGGAAACCATTTCCCAACCGATTCGGTCGGGAAGCTTTTCCAACCCGCATCAGAATCGGGCCCTTTGTATACACTGCAGTGTGAATAGTAAATTATTTATGTTAGTGTCCAGCACTTACCCCAATTTAATATAGACTGTAGTGGGAATAGTAAATTATTTATGTTTAGTGTCCAGCACCTACCCCAATTTATTATAGACTGGAGTGGGAATAGTAAATTATTTATGTTAGTGTCCAGCACTTACCCTAATTAATTTACATTGAATTGGGAATATAGAACTATTTAATTTTAGTGTCCAACATTTACTTTATTTAATGTGCATTGGAGTTGTTATAGTAAATTAATTATGTTCACTGTGCAGCATTTGCTGAAATTAATTTATATTGGGGTAGGAATAGTATATAAAAATATGTTAGTGTACAGTAACTGTATTTAATTATTATATATTGGAGTTGTAATAGTTTATTAATTAAGTATAGTGTAGGATAATAAATAATATTTAATTTTTATGTAATATGTTTATTAATATATTAAAATTTAGTACTAGAAAAATATATAAGATAATTTTGCATTAAATAAATGGGTAATGGTAGTTAATAAATTGACAGTATTTATTTATTATAATGTTTGTCAAAATTTTTGTATTTTATATATGTAAAATATAGATAATATAAGTAAAATCAAAATAATTAGAAAACACACCATTTTTATTGTAGTTTTTATAATTTTGTATTGTTTATTAATTTGAGTAGGATAATACATTAAAATATTTTATGACATTATAATTCAATAGAAACATATTAGTGCATATATTTCAGAAAATATGTTATGTTTATTTACAATATTTTTTACATTTTTTTTAAGTACATATTAATTATTAACAAAACAGTAGAATTTTGTGTTTTAAATTATATGTAATACAGTAATAGGTATTGTATATATTTATACAAAGGTGCAAACTGTTTACATATAATATAAATGTTTAACATTTTTCTATTTTTGTTACATACATATTACATTTTTTAATTAATATTAATATTAAAAATATTAATATTAATTAATTTTTACAATGTTTTTAACTTAAAACAAGTTTTTAATAGAAATGTATTTGTATAATGCATGAAAAACATTTATAACAATTTTTTATACATTGTTTTATTGTATTTATTTTTTTCTGTAATTATAATAATAAATATTATATTTATTATAATATTTATTTTGATAATTTTACAAATTAGGTACATTATGTCACAATTTTTTATTAAATCAAAATAAATTGTACTATTTTATTTAAATAGTTGTACATTTTTTCCATGTAAAGTAACATTTTACTGCATTAAATGAGTTAAATTTTCTATGGTTAAACTTTTTATTAGGTTTTGGGCGTTTTATTTTGTAACCGGGTTATGTCGTTTTGTGTCATTTTGGTTGAAGAGAAGCTCGCGGTTGGGAGACACTTCACGTCGCTAAAGGTAAGGTTTGTTTTATTTGTTTTAACTAAGTTTTACATATATTTTGAACCTAGTTAGATACTGTTTAGTGTAGTTAGATGTTTATTAGTTATATTCGGAAATGTTATATGTTATAGTTACGTGTGGTGTATTTCCGTATTGTTAACTTTGTGTAGGCCTGTTTAGAGAGTTAGGATTACGGTGTTCAATGTATATTTTTATCAAATTTAAAGCTAGTAGTATTGTTAGTAAGTGTTTATGTGTTGTTTTATGTGGGTGGGAATGTATGTGCTTTTGTTTTGACACTTTTTATTTTCAGAAGTTCTTCGTATCGGAAGGAGTCGTTTTTTTTTTAAAGAAGTGTTTGTTAGTTTTATTGACTAATATATTTGTTACACTTCTTTAAATTTTTCGGTTTTCCTGGAGCGTTTTTTACTATTTTATACATTTTCGGGTTTTTTATGGTTTTCCTATGGACCTTTGCTACATGGATTATTAATTTTTGCTACAGTTGTATTTTTCCATTTTTTGGGGGATACTGGTTTTTTATATTTGGATTGTGTTAGCAGAAAATGGATTTTACAGCATTTGGAATAAACCTGGTAAGTTTATTTATTATTATTTATTGTGGGTGGGTAATGTTTTTTATTATTATTGTTGTATTTTATTTTATTACAAATATTATTAATGTGTGTTAATATATTTTATTAAAAACTTTAAAATATGTTACACACAGTAATTATTTTTGTGATAAAATAAATAAATTTTACTTTTATGGTATGTTTGAAAGATGAGTAATTTGTAATTTATTTGTATTAATGCTTTAAAGAAGAGTTTTGGATATTATGTTTAGGTATTCCAGGCCCTTTGTACTAGGGCACAATTTTACTTGTTGTTCTAGATATTTATGCATTTGTTTAGTTTGTTTTGATGTTTTTGGAGTTAATTGAGTTATGGATTGTTCCATTCGGAATTCCTGATAACTCTGTTCTTTTTATAGGCATGATATAAATTTTTCTAGTGTTGGTTTTGTTCTGCTTGTTGATTGAAGGAAGGCATTATGCCATCCTTCGACTGCGTTATTAGTTTTGGATTCCCCATTTAATGTGCTTCTGTATACGTTCCACCAGGGTATTAAGAATTTAGGGTTTCTTCTGTGGCCAGATCTGTGTAGTCTGCCGACCCATGTATCCTCAAAATAGTCTAATAGTGGACTTAGGGGCCTATTACGATGGCGGGCGGAGACACGACCTCGGTGCCGGCGGTGGCGTTAACACCCATTTACCGCACGCCGCCAGCGGTCTTCACGCCCGCCATATTAGGATGGCCACACATTGCCCATTTCCTGCCCGCTGCGGTGCGACGCCGACCGCCATCAAAGTGCGCCCGCCACCGCAGCGGAGTGAGCCAATCACCACACACCGCCGTGCGGAATGACGTCCCGTACGCCGAAGATATCAGGATGCCGGAAACATGACAGCGCACCGCGACGGAGAAACCGCACAGCGAAAGACGGTGGAGACATCACAGCGGAGACAGAAAAGAAACACCCGGGACACACCGCGATGGATCCTGCCCTACACGCCTTCCCGGTGCTGTACATGATACACCACCTGCAAGTCATCCTCCGCCGCGGACGCCTCCGCAGGTACGTACAGACACAACAGCGCAAGTAACACAATACACAGCTCCAGGGTGGAAAAACTTCGCATGGGAACACCACACACCCCTGTGGGGACAGGCACACAGCCATCACTGCACACACACATGTCCCACCTGTGACAAAAATACCTCGCCACATACTGCCCACCCATGTACCGCATTCATGAACAAATATCCCGGTCACGTCACCGCCGCGGTCAGTGTGCATGAAACCATGCACACAACGCAGAGCCCAGGGCCAGCGCATGCCAAGGGCACCGTACAAATCGCACAGTGCCCCAACTCCATCCACAACACACCAGCTACCTCCCTGAAGGGACACAACATGTGCCTCACAAGTGCCACTCCTGCACAACAACCACACAACTACAGCCACACCATGCCCCACGTCCCAACAACTGCATATACAGCCACAGCAGGACCCTTTGCACAGGAACACATAGCACAGAAGCCCAGGCCCCAGACAACACACACACCACAACAACATCACACACAAGCCAAGAACACTGAGGCCAGGCACAAAATGTACACACACACAGATGAGGACCAAACACTTCACTGCACACACTACCTGACAAGTCACACACACACACCACCCTGACTCACAGCTACATACACACACCACATGCCAGCAGTAATGGAGGACAACATATAGGAAAGCCAAAGTGAGGTGCCCACAAATGGAAGGGCAGTGACACAACCATCAAGCATGTGTGATGCACATGCAAGACAAGACACATGTGAGAACACACACAGCCCATCACAGCCCACATGGCTGACACAGTCAGTCAACACAAACCACGGTCACCCCAATGCGACAACTCCTGGAGACAGCAAGGACACCAATGTATAGGCACAGGGATGTAAGGAAGGCCCTGAACTCAAACACTGACCAGCCACACATAGGCATCCAAATACTGGACAAGAGAATGTCTGCTGCACAACACACAGGGCCCAGTGACACACTACATGACAGCCAAGCACAAGTAGGATATGTCACACATACCTCCTCTCACAACAGCAACACACAATACTGCCATGTGCACAAAACACAACCACAGGGCTAAACAAGTACACATACAGGCACACCACTCCAGGGTCACACATGGCAGTAGTTGACAATGCAGGTGCACACACATCCACAGTCACAACAAAGTCACCCCCTTCACACCATACACTTCTCCACCACCCAAGTGCACACATTGGAAGTAAGCCATGAAATGAAATGAAATTAAATGAAATTTGTACTTGTAAAGCGCACCCATACCCCCAAAGGGGTGTCCAGGCGCTGTACGCATACCGCTGTGGAACCCTTCCTGGCTTTTCCCTGTGAAATGTCCACTCCTGGGCACCCCCAGGGTGAAGCCAGGCATCCCAGCGCTGTTGGGGCCGTTGTGGAGATTAAGCAAGCTATTGCCCAGAGTTGCAGAGTGGGACCCATGATTAGAATAGGCACCGAGGCGAGAATTATCAGGTCCGAGGAAATTGAGCCCAAGACCCGCCGAGGCGGGAGTTGAACCCTGGTCCCGGGCCAGATCTCTGCATCAGGGTCTGCCGCTCTAACCATTGAGCCACACTTCTCCACCTCCACCAAGCCATGGGACCTGGATAACTCATCACCACAAGATGTCCATACACCGACACTGATTGGCACACAGAAAGGAAGCTCACACAGACCCCATGACCCTGGCCTGCCTGCCTGTAAGCCTGTGCCCAAACTCCCACCCTGTGCTGCCAATGCCCACAAACCTGACATGTGTCCACCATAGATAACATGAGCCAAGAAGGAAGATGACAACACGATTTCATTGCCAACCACCTGCACTGCACCCATAAGTATCACAGTCATGTAGAAATGAAGTGCCTCCCACCCCTGCAAAAAAATGAAATGTGAGACAACCCATTGGCAATTTTGAAGTGGCATACTGAGCCTGTGACACAGTAAACCATGCACACACAGAAACAACTTTATTCAGGAAGGACACTGACACAACTCACTGCAGGACAAACTGTGTTTATTCACAATTTGCATATTGAGACAACAAATTTGGGCAACAGCAAAGCCCGTGGGCATTTCAATATGCACAGTATTTACATGAAAAGCTGCACAGGCAGGGGGCAAACAGCAGTGAAACACAAGGCAAGTACAATGTGCAGAGTAGTTACATCAGAAGCTGCACAGGCAAGGGGCAAACAGCAGTGAACAACAAGGCCAGTGGCCAGTCCAATGTGCAGAGTAGTTACATCAGAAGCTGCACAGGCAAGGGGCAAACAGCAGTGAACAACAAGGCCAGTGGCCAGTCCAAAGTGCAGGTGAGGTACATGAGATCCTGCACAGGCAAGGGGCAAACAGCAGTGAACAGCAAGGCCAGTGGCCAGTCCAAAGTGCAGGTGAGATACATGAGATCCTGCACAGGCAAGGGGCAAATAGCAGTGAACAGCAAGGCCAGTGGCCAGGACACAGTGCAGGTGAGGTACATGAGATCCTGCACAGGCAAGGGGCAAACAGCAGGGAACAGCAAAGCCAGTGGCCAGTCCAAAGTGCAGGTGAGGTACATGAGATCCTGCACAGGCAAGGGGCAAACAGCAGTGAACAGCAAGGCCAGTGGCCAGTCCAATGTGCACATTAAGTCCATGAGAAGCTGCACAGGCAGGGGGCACACAGCAGTGAACGACAAGGCCAGTGGCCAGTCCAAAGTGCAGGTGAGGTACATGAGATCCTGCACAGGCAAGGGGCAAACAGCAGTGAACAGCAAGGCCAGTGGCCAGTCCAAAGTGCAGGTGAGGTACATGAGATGCTGCACAGGCAAGGGGCAAACAGCAGTGAACAGCAAGGCCAGTGGCCAGTCCAATGTGCAGATTAAGTCCATGAGAAGCTGCACAGGCAGGGGGCACACAGCAGTGAACGACAAGGCCAGTGGACAGGACACAGTGCAGGCGAGGTACATGAGAAGCTACACATGCAAGGGGCAAACAGCAGTGAAACACAAGGCAAGTACAATGTGCAGAGTAGTTACATCAGAAGCTGCACAGGCAAGGGGCAAACAGCAGTGAATAGCAAGGCCAGTGGCCAGTCCAATGTGCAGATTAAGTCCATGAGAAGCTGCACAGGCAGGGGGCACACAGCAGTGAACAACAAGGCCAGTGGCCAGTCCAAAGTGCAGGTGAGGTACATGAGACCCTGCACAGGCAAGTGGCAAACAGCAGTGAACAGCAAGGCCAGTGGCCAGTCCAATGTGCAGATTAAGTCCATGAGAAGCTGCACAGGCAGGGGGCACACAGCAGTGAACGACAAGGCCAGTGGGCAGGACAAAGTGCAGAGTGAGTCAATGAGAAGCTGCACAGGCAAGTAGCAAACAGCAGTGAACAGCAAGGCCAGTGGCCAGTCCAGAGTGCAGGTGAGGTACATGAAATCCTGCACAGGCAAGGGGCAAACAGCAGTGAACAGCAAGGCCAGTGGCCAGTCCAAAGTGCAGGTGAGGTACATGAGATCCTGCACAGGCAAGGGGCAAACAGCAGTGAACAGCAAGGCCAGTGGCCAGTCCAATGTTCAGATTAAGTCCATGAGAAGCTGGACAGGCAGGGGGCACACAGCAGTGAACGACAAAGCCAGTGGGCAGGACAAAGTGCAGAGTGAGTCCATGAGAAGCGGCACAGGCAAGGGGCAAACAGCAGTGAACAGCAAGGCAGTGGCCAGTCCAAAGTGCAGGTGAGGTACATGAGATCCTGCACAGGCAAGGGGCAAACAGCAGTGAACAGCAAGGCCAGTGGCCAATCCAAAGTGCAGGTGAGGTACATGAGATCCTGCACAGGCAAGGGGCAAACAGCAGTGTACAGCAAGGCCAGTGGCCAATCCAAAGTGCAGGTGAGGTACTGTCTTGTGGATTGTTACCTGCCTTGTTATGTTGGCCTGGGCCTGGCTGCCATGCTGTTTTTCTTTGCGCACGTTACACTGAGCCGGGCCTTCCTCGCCCTTTGCTCGTGCCAAGTTCTTTTGCACTGTCTGCATTTTCTGTTGTTCACCTTTTTGGGCTCAGTCTGCACAAACATGTACAAGGTCGCATAACAATGTATTCTGGTTCTTCCTGATATGGCCAGTCTCGCGCACCCAGACATAACATTATGTGCAATTGCCATGAAGAATTCGATATGCTTTTAATACTGTGGTTTACTAGCGCTTAGACACACTTGGGAAAATCCCTTTCGGTGAGAAGAGCTATGATGTCCTGCTGATGTAATTCTGCATCTAGAGACTGAGGTATGGGGGTTCGCTAGTCAAAGCCCAGAGGTCTTCTATTATTATAATAAACTATCTTACTGCAAGGGAGGGTGGTAATGTTATTTATACGTTTATCCACTGAGCTCTGAAATGCTTTCCCCGTTTGTATTCTATGGAATTGTAACCATGCTGCTTATATTAGTCATATGCATTATGCTATTAGTACTGACACGTGTACTGTACATTAGAGCACGTAAGTTGGAATAAACATTTTAACCTATCAAGTGTCTCTTACTACGCACCTTGTGGACAAGTACGAGTGAGTGGCGAAAGAGTGTTCTTGCTTCTGCGAGTCCTGAGATAAAGATACCGTGTTCTGGGTTGTCCAAACATTAGTACTTGGGTGCTAATGGGATGCTAAGCTAGTTGGATTGGGGTTTTTGGGTGCTACGGTATATGGTGGCAAACCACTGTATTCCGGGGTCCCATTTTCCTGTGCATAGCTCTGTGTATGTGCAGAAACCTTATGACATGGCGCGACCACCGTGGGGCAGCTTATCTGCGTAGACGCTTGAGTAGTACTTGTGCTTGTCCACAAACCCCTCGCGTACGCTTCCGGAGGCGTATGTGATGGTGATACCTCCTATATTGAATGTTTTATAGGTTCTTTCAAGCTTGAAGTTATTAAAAAGGTTAGTTAGCAGACCCATTTTTGTGCTCCCTGTTAGGTTGTCGAATATAATTGTTTAGTCATGGCTGGTGTGGCGATAGCTGCACATAGTCGAGAGCACTCCGAGACCACTTAGCTGTGTATGGAGTGCCCGATACTGGGGTCGAGTTGGTCTTTGTGGTTCAAGCCGATGCGGCTTATCACTTTGAAGTGTTTTACACTTGGATCACTTTTGAAGCGGTGGATGCAGGTGATAAGCTGTTTCATGAATATAAGCCCACCGCTGTTCCTGCTGCCTATCGACCCTATACTGCTCTTGAAGTGCCTCTCACGGCTTGGCAGCACCGTGTTTGGTTCAATGGCGCCCTACCACAACCAACTACCGCAGTTCGCTTAGGCCCCTTATCAATTCAGGGGCCACTTGGCCTGTATTGGCCGGGTATACCCCGCATCCAAATTATCTGGCATTACCGCTTGCGGAACTGCGCACTATGCATACCGAATTGGTGCGAGTGCATCGAGCCCTAGTGACATACGTTACAGGTAGCCTCCATGGAGCTGCTCCTGTAGTCGCAGGCCAACCAGCTATTGCAGCTGGAGTGACTATAAGTCCTGTCATGGTAAATTCTGTGATGGGCAAACGTCCACAAAATAAGGACGACTATCCTTATTGGCTTGCCGAAAAGTTCGATCAGATAGAAGCGGTGTTTCCACATACGTCCCCAGTGGATAAACATCGCATCCTTACGATAAGTTTGCCAAAAGACATAATCCCCGATTTGACATCATGTGAAAACTGGGGTAAGGTATTCGCAGCAGTTTATTCAAAATGTTTTGGAACTCCTTCCATGACGGTTCTACCCTCTGTAATTAAAAAAGTACAGGATGAACATGGCCCTGAAGCGGCTGTGGAATTAGGGATGAGACTAGTGGGAGTGTTTGATGTAGTAGCTGAGCTGATCCTTGGAAATGTCAAGGGCGATGCTATGAACTTTCAAGTAGCGAATGCTTTGGCTTTGGTCCCAGAGTTGGACAGGCCTCGCGAATTACCGAAAATAATAGCCCGGGCTTATAAAACAATTGGAAGAAATAGCCTAGGCAACAAGCCTTTTGTAAAAATGCAAACTCAATCGCAATCACAAGTTATACAAACAAAAAGTGCATCTGAGAAAGATGATAAACCAGTCTTCACGAAAAAGAGTTGGAGACAGAAAAAACAGGGTAAGCAACAAAAGAAGCCGGGGTCGAGAGGCGCTTCCCCAGTTTCGGTTTCTTCTGAACGTACTTATGATTTACGTGATAGGTCAAGGATTAAATCACCAGAAAGGTTTCAGAGCTCTGATACGCGTTCTCCTCGTTCTTCACAGGCCCAGACGTCGTCACAGGCTGGTGGAGGAGGACGGCAAGATAGAGGAAGGGGCCGAGAGGCTCCCCAGGAGCGAGACCAACCTCGACAACAAGTCAGAGGTAAAGCAGAAGACTTTCATCTTCCTCGACCGCAATTTCAGAAGAAAAAGGTTGCCGCTGTTACAGCGAAATATGCCTCAGACCGTGAGAACGAGACTCCAGAATTGGACGTGGGCAGTGACCCTCCTAGACAGCGCCGCGGAAGTTACCATAGTGCGGGAGGCGCTACGTCCTCATATGGAGGCGACAGCAACTGAAACATTCGTTACTGTAGAGACAGCTGACACGAGAGTGGCACCCCTGATAGACTATATAATATAGTCATACAAATCGAAGGTGACATACCGCGTGAAATAAAAGGGATTTTTTGGGAAAATCTAACCTCTTCATATGACATTTTGTTAGCAGAGGTGGATTGGCCACCCCATTCGTTTTAGCTGCACATAAAGGAGAGGAGGTAATCCTTCCAAGCTTTTCAAAGCATGTCCCAAAAGACAAAGCTGAAGCACTTGCAGCTGAGTGGGCTGTGTACCTGGCACCAGCGTTATACCGCAACCATGTGGGATGGGATGAAGAATCACCTCCTCATGCAATACCTTTGCGGTCACTACCGCAGCCACAACCCCAATATCCCATCAAACGGCAGGCAAAAGGCCCCGTCTCCGAAATTCTGACACAGTTGGAATATCAGGGAGTAATCGAACCATGCGTATCACCTATGAACAATCCCTGTTCGTGGTTTCTAAACCCGATGGATCGTACCGCTTAGTTTTGGATTACCGACATTTAAACTCTCATTGTCGGAACTTTGCGGTGCAAAACACACACAGTTCTGCGCTTGTAGACAGTCTTGTTCGTAAAAAATACAAAACGACACTTGACCTTTCAAACGGTTTCTACACGCACAACCTAGCCCCGGAGAGTGGTCAATGGACCGCATTCACATCCGGTGGTAAATTATTCCAGTTCCGGCGATTACCCATGGGCTATAAAAATAGTCCGGGTATATTCGCCGCCCGTGTTGTTTCTTTGCTACATGACATTGATCAAGACGCATGTTCGTACGTAGATGACATTTATCTGACGGACGACGAATTATTTCAGCATTTGTCCCGTGTGGACCGCATTATTCTTGAATTCGCGGAGCAGGGTTACAAATTTAACTTTGCTAAATCACACATTGCTGAATTTACCGTTCTGTTCTTGGGCTATGAGCTCAATAACGAAGGTAAGGGCTTAGCCCCCATTTCTTGGAAAAATGTGCACATTTGTGCCCCCCAAATACTCTGAAGAAGCTTCAGTCTTTGCTGGGTTTCCTGAACTTCGGGCGTACTTACATTCCCGAATATGCCCAGCGTATCAAGCCTTTGTATGCTTTGATACAACCTACTTATTCAAGGTCTTGCTGGCTGCCTGAGCATACCTCAATTCTGCAGTCTTTGCAGACAGACCTTTGGAGTCTAAATATCTTTTGACTCGTGATAACCACACAAACCTGGTGATTAGAATAATTCCGGGGCGGTGGGATTCACCTATTTAACCTTTAATGAAGGTGATACAGTACCTATCGCATACAAGTCACATCTGTACACTTCCGCTGAATTGCGCTTTACATCTGTTGAAAAAGTTCTGACTGCAGTGCAAATGGCGATTCTAAAAGAACGCGCACTGGCACAGGGAAAGCGGATTCTAGTGGTAACACCCTGTCCTGCCCTAGAGGCAGTAACAAAGGCAAGTGTACCGAACTCAAAAGCAATGCATCCCCGTTGGATACAATGGGCTACATCTTTGACGTCTTCGGACGTCACTTTTGTTTTTGATTCTTCTCTTCAGACTCAGGAGTTTTTGCAGTATGAATTCGTTCATCCTCCTCCTTTGTTTTTACTACCGCTTGAGGATTACAAATGTGTGATCTACACAGATGGTTCGGCGCAACCGGCCACTGGGTCCAAGCACGCTTATTCTGCTGCATGTGCTATTGTTGCAGGATCCTTTGTGGATGGCAAGTTCAAATCCACTGTAGTGCACACACGCACACTTGGGGATAGTACCGCACAATTGGCCGAGCTGCATGCATTACTACTTGCACTTGAGTTCGCTTCACAGGATGAGACCACTCTTATTGTATGTGATTCTTTTTACTGTGTACAATCTTACAATGACAATCTGTTTTTCTGGTCGAAAAACGACTACAAGGACGCAAAGGGAGCACAATTAAGCATAAAATGCTTTGGGTTCGAGTGGCAGAATTGCAACAACGTCTGCCCCTCACACAGGTGGTTCACACCTTAGGCCATCAGCGGGTGGGCGCACACGCTATTGGTAACGATCTGGCAGATGAAGCTGCCCGTTCAGCAGTGGTCACGTGTTCAGTAGCAGCGGTTACCAGGTCCATGTCTAAAATAGACCCTGTTATATTAGCAGCTATTGCTGCAACCAAGGAAGGTAATAATTACCCTACAGGTTTCCCTTCCAAGTATTCTTACACATTAAGTCCCGATCAGGTTCCTTATGTAACTATACCTGACGTTGGAGATCGGCTGATCCCCAACGCGGACCGCAGGAGTGCCTTGATATCAGCTGCACACGAAGGCATGGCTTCTGCTCATGCAGGTGTGTCAGCTACGGTTTCCATCTTGCAGCAGCGTTATTGGTGGCGTGGGTTATATAAAGACACCCGTGCTTTTGTGCTTTCTTGCGACGTTTGTCAACAGATTAAGCCTTCCACGGTAACACGTCCACCACAAACACCGCTCTGCATTGCTAACAGACCCTTTGGGTGTGTTTACCTGGATCACTGCGGTCCATTCTCATCAGACACTGCTTATAAATACATCTTAGTGGCAGTGGACTCGTGCACACGGTTTCTCTGGGTCTGGCCACAACGGAGTGCTGACGCCCGAAATGTAATCAGGGATTTGCGTGTCTTTGTGGGAATTTTCGCATGCGGCACCTTCCATTCGGACCAAGGTCCAGCGTTTGCCTCTAAGGCTTACAAGGATGCAATGGCTTCGCTTGGGGTGCGGGTGAAATTTTCGTCTCCGTATAGGCCTGAGGGCAACTCTATCGTTGAACGAATGAACCGTGACTTAAAGCAATCCTTAACAGCTAGGGTTTTAGGTACTGGCAGGAACTGGCTGGCCCATTTGTATACCGTTCAGCGTGCACTTAATAATCTCCCTAGAAGACCTCTGGGTGGGCGGACCCCATACGAAATGCTCTTTGGCATAAGAATGTTTGTGCCTGACCTTGAGGGTCCAGACATCGCGGCGCAATCCGCCAAGTTTGATGTAGATAACCATTCTGCTATGTTACAGGACTTACAAGAAGCCCGAGACAAACTTGCAACTACACATTTGCCTTCAGCCACAGACCCTGCGTTGCAGATTCCGGTAGCCGGCTGGCTTCCGAAAGTTGGAGAACTGGTTCGAGAGAAGGTTGAAAACAAAAAAGAATTTGGCCCCTCTTTTCGTGCACCGGTTCCAGTTCTTGGCCTGAAGGGAACACGTACAGTCATTTTACCACCGCTTCCTGGTCGCAAAGAGAACAGATACATCTCAGTTGAAAATGTCAAGCTACAGCGCCTGGCCGATCCTGAATAGTGTCACACCAGCGGTCTCTTGTCCTGCCATTTATCGGACATATGTTCGTGGCCCATCTACACGAACGGTCGCTGATGCTGTAATTGAGATGGTCGATTTGCCTGAATCCTCTATTTTGCCTGAAACTATAATTGATCCCCAACTCTCCACCAACATCGACGAGGACGAGTATACTTATCCTGCATCTGAATCGGTGGCACATCAACCAACAACGCCACTTGGCCCGACTCGTTATTCTTTTGATTCGGATACCACCTCTTCAAAAGTCCCATCCAAGTTCAGTATTTTTGTATCCTGGTTTCGAGACAATTTTTTGATTCCCCCCTGGACATACATCTGGTTGGTACTTTTCTTGATATTTTTGTTCATGTCCATTGGCTTTGTCACAGTGTTTTTTCTACTAATCAATGGTCACTATTTACCTGAACGCTCTGCTGTAGACTCTGTTTCTGGAACTTTGGCTCCTCATTCCTCGTCTCACATCATGAAGCGTGACCACACATTTGTGAACATTTCAGCCTTCCCAGTTGCTGATGGCATCATATGGGATGCAGTGAACTATCAAATCCATGGTCCGACGGAAATTATTAATGTACCTAATGTCCTTCGTGTTTCAATGGGTGATGTAGTACAAAATAATATTCATTCTGATGATTGGGATGTGCATGCCGTTGAAGCATTGTTTACCGATTTAAAATATTATGCATCTTTTAATGCTGAAGATCTATATATGAATTCTGCTAATTATGCCGATTTGTATTGTTACCAACATTGGGGTAATCATTTTCTTCATAAGCCCAGTGCCCTGCGAAGTTCTGTTAACTTCACCCAATGGGAACATTGTCCAAACCCCTTGCCAGGTAGCTCTCAAACTCTTCGAAATAAGTTTAATTATTTTACTGATTTTAATCGGTCGAACCCTGCATCCTATTATTTTAGACTTACTAACACATCAACTCAGAAAATTATGTTGACACACACCAAATTGCTATATTCAGGTTCCTTTCTAAGTGCCCTAGCTGTGGGTGGTTATGAGTACTGGGATAATACAGTGGATTTAAAATCTATTTGGGGCTCCAAGCCATGGCAGGTACAGGGAACCGAGGCGTTGCATCGTGCGTGCCTCATCCCTACCCAAATTATGTTCCTAAATGCTTCCATCTATCAGACTACATGTTGGGGCTTAGCAACCACTAAACAATTGAATACGCCATCAATACCATCCCTGTCGAGTTTTCCAAATGAAAGCTCACGATTCAATATGTCCCTCGTGTCCCTGCAGGCAATGTTACAAAATAATTCGTTTAATGTTTCTGAGCTGGTTCAGTCACCCTGGTTAGTATGGCCTATATCATCTAATGCATGTCAAATGCGTTTTCATGATACTGGTGCTAGCTACACACAGAATAGGCCTGATCCGAGGTTTACTGATGCCCGTACTGTCACTACATACTCTGTTGGTAAATTATGCAAACAATGGCTGCAACATTCGTCCCTTGATTCTGTTAAACAACATTTGTCCCTCCTTACAGGCAATATTGATCTGTCCGACTTTGTTTTGGGACCTCGTGGTCCCCGACCTAAAAGATTCATTTATGAAACATATAATGAACTCTGGAAGCTATCACAAATGGAAGCTGCTTCCCGTCTTCGGGAAATAGATCAAGCAAATATGGAAAAGGTGCTTGCTGTTGTTGACAATAGTATTAATACCCTGTCTTCTCGCATTTACACTTTAGAGAATATTGTGTCCTCTGTTGTTGATATCGTACAAGATGATGTTTCTGTGTTATATCATGGTCAGAATCAATTGCGCTCAGTTATGCAGTTTGCATGGACTTTACAAACGCTCAAGTTAGGTAAAGTGCCTTGGCATTTTTGAACACCTCTGCCTTATTTCTACCTTTTAACTTAACTGACAAACAGCAATTTATGTCCATGAAGGATGCAACTTACACTCTATTACATATCGAAAGGGTGGATCCTTTGCCGTTCTCTGTTGCAGAACTCGATTCTGCTGTATGGCTAGTTCATGGGGTTATCGTTTTACCTTTTTCCTTGTTTGAATTTGACTCGTGCATGAAACATTATCCTGTGGGCCGTTACCGGCCATTGGGCAGTGCTTTCCTGCATGAACTCTGGTCCTTGCCTTTCATGTATAAATGCCTTCGGGACGGCAAGGAAGTCTTTCTCACGGGGGAGTTTCCTGTGCATAGCTCTGTGTATGTGCAGAAACCTTATGACAGTACATGAGATCCTGCATAGGCAAGGGGCGACAGCAGTGAACAGCAAGGCCAGTGGCCAGTCCAAAGTGCAGGTGAGGTACATGAGATCCTGCCCAGGCAAGGGGCAAACAGCAGTGAACAGCAAGGCCAGTGGCCACTCCAAAGTGCAGGTGAGGTACATGAGATCCTGCACAGGCAAGGGGCAAACAGCAGTGAACAGCAAGGCCAGTGGCCAGGACACAGTGAAGGTGAGGTACATGAGATACTGACAGGCAAGGGGCAAACAGCAGTGAACAGCAAGGCCAGTGGCCAGGACACAGTGCAGGTGAGGTACATGAGATCCTGCACAGGCAAGGGGCAAATAGCAGTGAACAGCAAGGCCAGTGGCCAGGACACAGTGCAGGTGAGGTACATGAGATGCTGCACAGGCAAGGGGCAAACAGCAGTGAACAGCAAGGCCAGTGGCCAGGACACAGTGCAGGTGAGGTACATGAGAAGCTGCACAGGCAGGGGGCAAACAGCAGTGAACAAAAAGGCAAAGACATTGTGCAGAGTAGTGACATCAGAAGCTACACAGGGAATGTATGCAACTCTACCATGCCATGCCCAGCAACAGAGTAATGGGCCTGACAATGGGCATCACACGCACCCCTGCGGACAGACAGGTGTGTGAGGGTGACCACCACTCATATGGGGCTGTCTGTCGGACTTGGAGCTGACTGTGTGTTGGGTTCAGTTGGAGGACTGCCCTCGGCAGTGGGAGTAACAACTGTGGAAGAGCCAACTGTGCTTGTGGGAGCTGGGGGGCTGCTTGGACTAGGTGGGGTGGTGGCCCGGGAGGTGGACTCATGCCCTGGTGAGACACAGTGTGTGCCGGAGATTGTGGAGGGGTGCCTCTCCACTTCTTGGGGATCCTGAAAGGCTTCCCTGTCTGGGGATTGAGGGGAACTGGGGCAGACACAACAGGTGACCCCACTACCAAAGCTGATTCTGGTGTGGATGGTGACCCTCCCTCTGGGGACATGCTGGATCCCGCTGTGCACTTGCCTGGTGTTTGCCGCCGCCCTGCCTCCCTCTGTCCACCAGCTTTGCCCCCTACAGTGTCCTCCCGTGCTGGCTTCATAGGGATTGGGATGGGAGTGGAGGTCAAGGATGGATTATCCATGGGGCCCTCATCCTGTGTAATGTTTGAAGGCAACACCTTCTCAGTGGGTGTGGAAACTGTCATTTTGCCTCTGCGAGACGTCTTTGGGACAGGGGAGTCTTTGGCAGGGGAGGAAGGTGAGGCCTGTGACCCTGATGCTTTTTTCTTTGCTTTGTGGCCCTTGCTGTCGCCTGATGGGCTTTTCTCTCTGCGCTCTGGGGTGGCCTTACTCTTATGTGGGGATGGTGTCTGTGCCCTAGTACGCTTGGGCTGCTGCTGCTCCTGTGTGCTGTGGGTTCTGTATCGGGACTTTGGGGTCCGTTGAGCATTGTCACTGTCGTCAGAGGTGCACAGTGACACGGGGCCGGACCGGGAGCCGCTCCCTGACTATGTGCCTGTTGCAGGGCTGCTGTCACAGTTGATGACAAGGACTACACAGTCCGGTGTAGCCCACCTACGTCGGAATGTATGCCCTCCATGAATGCTATAACCTGCCCCAACTTTTTGTCGTGCTCCTGGAAGGCATTGAGAAGTGCTGTCTGCCCCACACACAGCTGGCACAATAGCTCGACTGCTTCTGCACTGAGGGCAGCAGGGCTGACATGGGCTGGGGCAGCTGTGCCTGGGGTGAAGGTGACTCTTCCCTTCCTACTCGTGCGGACACGGGCAGCACCAGTGGAGGTTGAAGGGAGGCTGGGCACTGGACGCTGTGTGGCGGAAGAGGAGGCCAAGTCCCCGTTCCCTGTACCCCCCAACATGGATGTGTCACCGCTGGCGTCAGATGAGGTAGAGCTTTGTGTCTCTGGCTGTGAATCCTCCAGCAGACTCCTGTCCCCCTCCTCGGCACTGGTCACATCTGTGTCAGTCTGCTCCGGTGCGGCTGTTGCACTGGAAGCCTCACCACTGATGTCCGTCCCCTCTCCCTCTGCACATACGGGAGCTGCTGCATAGGAGAGAGAAGTACTGTGAGATGAGTGGCATCAACAGAACTAACACGTGCCAATACATCTGCATCCTAGAAAGAGGTGTGCAGCACATTGCATGCCACCCTGTGAACACATATATCTTGCCACCCAAAATTTCAACCCAACGGTGCATGTCCGACACACATCCTGCCATAAGTGCCCCAGGTGACTCACACAGCACACCATCCTGCAGTTGGCTCACATCAGACACAGCCCCAAAATGGCCTGTGCACACACACTGTCCCGATGTTGGCAAGGATGAACACCATGACATGGTGCACATCACCTACATGTATGGAGCAGTAGGGGACCACACAGACCACAACATACCAGCACACAATGACCCTGCACACATGCCATCCACCATATCGAGTCCATGGGAACATCTACTGTTGCACATTGGCCTCAGATGTCTGACTGGCAGACATCTGAGGTCTGGAATTGCACGCATTCATTGAAACGCATTCACAGTTGGCACACTGGCATTCCCATCCATCTGAATTCACACACTACCCCACAGCAGAAGGTACCTGAAGGCCACAACTCCAAATGTAAGAGAGATGCACAGTGCTAAAACTCACTTCATGAAGCACCATTTGGGCAAAAGCATGGCACATACACCCAGCACAGAGGCCACTCACAAAACATTGCACCACACAACCAACGTCACACAGCTGACAATTTGCACACTCTGTAGACACATGCACCCAGTCCCATCCAAAGGCAGCCTGCAACACATACTCACCCCTAGCTCGCTGCTGATGCTCCTTCAGTTGTCTGTCCAGCTCAGGTTGTGTGACAGCCAGGATGCGGGCCATTAGTGGTGTCATGCTGCGCCTAGCAAACCTGCCAGTCCGAGGGAGCAGCCCCAGCGTCATCTCGGCCACGTTCTTGCTCAGCCGGCAGATGTCGTCCCACCTTTTATGACAGTGGGTGCGCCTTCGGTTTGACACACCCAGATCTCGGACTCTGGAGGCAATGGCCCTCCACACGGCTTTACGCTAGTGGACCTTCAGCTGCAGGCATGGGAGACAAGAGGGGTGAGGTTCCAGTGACACAGTGCACAATGACAACACAACGAAAATGCAGTAGCACGACAGTGACTCATCCAAAACTCCAGCTACAACTGTAACAGAGCCAACAATTGCTGTGAACATGGTACAATGTCATTGGTCAATCAGACGTACAGGCATGGATGTTCGATGGTGGTCACAGTACCTCCACATCCCATTCACATGCAGGATACCAACACAGCAAGCAACGTGTAGTCTGGCCGCAGCTACTGTCTGCAGTTACCTACAACTACACATAGAGAAGATAGCAAAACATGTGTCTTGTTGTTGGACTCACTGTGTCCAACACTGCGCATTCCTAAGTGTCCTAGCCCTGTGAAAGCCTCACTGTGTCCTGGAACTCACATAGAGTGACAACAACTGTCACACACACACCCTTCTCCCATGCCTGCTCCTGTGCAATCTACATGGCAGAGATGGTACTTAGATGAAGAGGCGTGACCCAAACACACATGGAACACACTGTACATGCAGTGATGTGGACATGTGGCATTCGGCGGGGACTGTGCAGGGCAGGTGGACTGACACTGAGTGGGTAAATTGGGAGCAACACAGCCATTCACACAAACGATAACTGGCCAGACTCCTGCATCACCAAAATGCAGCTGCACTGTATGGCTGACACTACAGGACATGTCCCTCTACTCAGGATAGGCATGCAGGGTAACGTGTGAAAGAGCCCACCAAGCCCTTCCCGCTGTAGTAAACATGATAGGCAGTGCATGTCAGAGCCCCACAACCACTGACACATACCGAAGCACCTCCACCTCACGTGTGCCCACCCTGCACTCTCACTCACAGTCTGGGAGACTTACCACGACATTAGGGCCGCCATAAAGCCTTGGGTACTGTGCAAGCACCCCGTCTACCAGGACCTCAAGCTCCTCACTGGTGAAGGGACTGGCACGGATCTTCTGAGTCCTCGACATCATAATGGACATGTGGCAGCAGCAGCACGTTGAGGGTGGCAGCCAGCAGTCCCTTGAGGCAGCAGCAGCAGGTGGAGGGTGGCAGCCAGCAGTCGCTTGAGGCAGCAGCAGCAGGTGCAGGGTGGCAGCCAGAAGTCCCTTGAGGCAGCAGGTGGAGGGTGGCAGCCAGCAGTCCCTTGAGGCAGCAGCAGCAGGTGCAGGGTGGCAGCCAGCAGTCCCTTTAGGCAGCAGCAGCAGGTGGAGGGTTGTCAGTCAGCAGTCCCTGGTAGCTGTGGGAATGTGGTGCACCCTCCCACACATATATAGGCCCCTTGGGCTGTGTCAGTGGTCCCAGGGTGCTGCAATTGGTGTACCAGGTCTGCCTCATTCAAATACATCCAATGTCCGCCTCCGCGGTGGCGGTGCACGCCTACCGCGATTTTCAAACTCGCATCAGGCTACCGCGAGGCTGCTTCCCATTGGCTGCAAGGGCATGGTCCATGCCGGTGATAGACCGTAGGGTCCAGGTGCGCGCTACCGTGGTGGTGCATCTTTTGAATGCCTCCAGTGACCGCCTCCGCGGGGGTGGTGCACGCCTACCGCGATTTTCAAACTCGCATCAGGCTACCGCGAGGCTGCTTCCCATTGGCTGCAAGGGCATGGTCCATGCCGGTGACACACCGTAGGGTCCAGGCGCATGCTACCGCAGTGGTGCATCCTTTGAATGCCTCCAGTGACCGCCTCCGCGGGGGTGGTGCACGCATACCGCGATTTTCAAACTCGCATCAGGCTACCGCGAGGCTGCTTCCCATTGGCTGCAAGGGCATGGTCCATGCCGGTGACACACCGTAGGGTCCAGGCGCACGCTACCGCAGTGGTGCATCCTTTGAATGCCTCCAGTGACCGCCTCCGCGGGGGTGGTGCACGCATACCGCGATTTTCAAACTCGCATCAGGCTACCGCGAGGCTGCTTCCCATTGGCTGCAAGGGCATGGTCCATGCCGGTGATACACCGTAGGGTCCAGGTGCGCGCTACCGCGGTGGTGCATCTTTTGAATGCCTCCAGTGACCGCCTCCGCGGGGGTGGTGCACGCCTACCGCGATTTTCAAACTCGCATCAGGCTACCGCGAGGCTGCTTCCCATTGGCTGCAAGGGCATGGTCCATGCCGGGGACACACCGTAGGGTCCAGGCGCACGCTACCGCGGTGGTGCATCCTTTGAATGCCTCCAGTGACCGCCTCCACGGGGGTGGTGCACGCATACCGCGATTTTCAAACTCGCATCAGGCTACCGCGAGGCTGTTTCCCATTGGCTGCAAGGGCATGGTCCATGCCGGTGACACACCGTAGGGTCCAGGCGCACGCTACCGCGGTGGTGCATCCTTTGAATGCCTCCAGTGACCGCCTCCGCGGGGGTGGTGCACGCATACTGCGATTTTCAAACTCGCATCAGGCTACCGCGAGGCTGCTTCCCATTGGCTGCAAGGGCATGGTCCATGCCGGTGACACACCTCAGGGGCCAGGCGGTAGGCACCGCCATATGTCTGCCAGACAGTGCCTGGAGTGACCGTGATTTGGGTAGCGGTGCATGGTGACTGCCATTGTCACATACATATCTGGCGGTGTCTCCCGCGATCATGCCTGGGTTATGGGCGTGCCAGTCCCCAGGTGTCAAGCGGTAGGCACCGCCATATGTCTGCCAGACAGTGCCTGGAGTGAGCGTTAATGGAGATGTGGAGTAGCTGTGCTGCACCTAACGTGTCCTCCAGCTCTCTGCATAGGCCAACATGTACAGTGCCCAGTGTCTCAACAATTGAAGGGTCCTCATGAGGGCAAATGCACAAAAGGGACATGTCACTCCACGTCACCAACACATACCATATATGGGTCACCAATACATTGCATGGGCACATACACTCGCACATGTCACATGTGCTGTGTAATGAAATGTAGACTGTCCAGTTAATGTGTTGCATGTAGATAATGGTCAATGTCTGTGTGTGCAATGTAACGCACACTGTCGTCTCATTTACTGAACTAGGGGCATCAGCAACTGGCACATTGTCAAATGCACACACGTTCACACACGTGTCCCCCACGCTCAGCCGGTGGTCAGTGTGTAGTTGAAGTGTGCCATGTGCAACCTGTGTTGGGAGGTGTATCAGGGCCAGCAACATGGTGTGTTCGGGTAGTATTGCAATTAGTAACATATGCTGGGGGTCATATTCACAGGTATGCACACATATCTGTTAGTATATCACACTGTGCATGCGAATGAGCCGGAGGGGTGCACAGATAATTGCTGCTGGTAAGGGAACAGGTGTACGAGTAGTGTGCATGATGTGTACCTACTTGTGAAGTGCCCTGTTGGTTAATGGTGCATGTTGTAAGACTTGGGAATGTGTCTGTAGAAAAAATTGATGTGATGCACATTTCATGGTCTTCTGCATTGACATCTGTGCACTGTGATCTGTCCTAGGAGGAGGAGGCACAATATCCATCGTCCGTTCACAGTCCTGGCAGACATGGAGAATGAGGATATAATCCGCAAATTCAGGCTGGACCGACAAACCCTGCAGAACCTATGTGCCATGTTGGAGCCCCACCTGCAGCCACGTCGGACATATCCAACAGCTTTCACCGCAACATCTAAGGTGATGGCATGCCTGCATTTCTTTGCAACAGGCTCATTCCAGCACACGGTCGCAAGTGCAGGCGGGATGTCACAGCCGATGTTCAGCATGGTGCTGAGGGATTTCCTGTCGGCCATGATGCTCTACAAAGACAGATATATCCATTTTCCCAGGGGGCCGGAGTTGGTGGCTGTGAAGGGCGATTTCTATGCCCTTGGACATATCCCCCATGTCATTGGTGCAATTGATTGCAGATATGTTGGGCTTGTGCCACCACAGGCACGTGAACAGGTTTACCGCAATAGGAAGCATTCACACTCGGTAAATGTTCAAGTGGTGTGCCTGGCGGACATGATCATCTCACACGTGTGTGCCAAGTTTCCCGGCTCAGCCCATGATGCCCACATCTTGCGCAGCAGCATCGTTCCTCAGCTGATGGCCAATCTGCTTCCGGAGCGTGCATGGCCTGTGGGTGAGTATGCATAGTGGATTAGAGTGGTGTGTGTGTGACATGCTGTTGTGTGGCATTTTGGGACTGCAAGGTTAATCTGTGTCTCTCACACCCAGGTGACTCGGCATATCCGAACCGCCCGTGGTTGCAGAGCCCATTGCGGAATCCCGTCACGCCAGCTGATGTGCGAAACAATGATGCCCATGGGAGGACACGGCGTGTGATAGGGCGGACATTTGGTCTCCTAAAATCAAGATTTCGGTGCCTGGACCGTACTGGAGGTGCCCTTATGTACTCGCCAGGGAAGGTGTGTCAGATAGTGGTGGCATGCTGCATGCTCCACAACCTGGCCATTCGCAAGGCAATACCCCTGATCCTGGATGACGATGATGAGCAGCCAAGGCCGCCGCCTGCAAATCAAGCCGGTTCCAGTGACGAGGGCAGTGGAGAGGAGGAAGGGGTCGATATGCGTCAACAGCTCATCACCCGCTACTTCACTTGAAGGTGAGTGACGATGTAGAAGGGACAAAATGGTCTGATGGTGTTGCAGTTGCTGTGTGGGTGTATGTGAGCTTGCTGACTGCAGCTTGGTGTTGACTCATTGCTGCCTGCCAATGTATGTGTGATTGGTTAGTGTGATACAGAATGTCTCTATGGTGACTGTTGCTCTGTGTAAAGTTTGTAGATCTGAGTACCTTGTTGACAAGTGTTGTGTGATGTGTGCAATGCCACACCCATACAAGTGACTCTTGTTCTGCGGTTTTCCCTAGGTCCCTTCAGCATCTCACTTGTTACCTACATTCCATTCCCCTGGACCATGTCCTACACGGTGAAGGTTGCACATCCTGTATTAAAGACGGAGCAGACACAACAACATGTGTGTAAGGTGTATTTATTTACAACTGTGACATGCGAGGGTGGAGAAAATGTGAAGGGTGGAATTGAAGTAGTGAGTTGACAGTCATGGTAGATGAGATACTTGAGTAGTCCCCACAATGATGTGGAGACCCAGTCCAACAGATAGATGCCATTCACATGGCAGTATGGTGAAGGATAGTCCAAAAGGTCAATGCAGTGGTCTGCCATCATGGCTGGCTCGGGGACTAGCGTTTGGCAGGTGCTTTGGCACGTGAGGCCACCTGGCCTTTCCTTGGACGGCCCCTATTGCGCTTGACTGGAGGGGCCACTGCTGCAGGGGCAGTGGTGTCTGAGGACTCACCCCCCTCTGTGGACGCAGGGGAGGATGATGAAGTGTCATCCTGCTGCCCAACAGGGGGAGGCGGAGGGGTAGAATGTTGCGCTTGCCTGTCCCTCAGAACCGCCACTAGCTGCCCCAAGAGGTCCACAATCTGTCCCATGCGTGTGTCCATGGACCTCAGCAGCAGGAGGTGCTCCCGAGATTCTTCCTCTAACCGGCCCATTCGTCCCTGGGCCTGTTGGTAGGCCCCAAGGACTCTGTCGATGTGGCCCAGGGCTTCCGTCCAAGGATCAGTCCCCCTCTGCATGACCCTGTCTTGACCACCTGCACTGCTGCCACGGTCCTGTCCGGTCCTCACATTGGCCCGCTGCATCCTCTCCCTGGCCTCCGCAGTCGATGTGGTGGGCTGCTCAACCCCTGGGGCAGGGAGGGTGTTGTGGACAGCTGTGGTGGTGGTGGTGGTGGTGGTGGTAGTGGTTGACACACAGGCCATGACAGCAGCTGTCAGAGGATGGTCAGGGGCTGCAGCTGATGTGGTTGGAGGGACAATGGGTGCCTGGGACTGGTTGCGGCCTGCCACACCAGATGGGCCAGAGTGGAGCTCCTCATCCAAGGAATCCAGGGAGTCCTCATCCAGTTGTCTCTGTTCCGGAGGGTGGGGGTGACTGGCTCTGCAGGGTGGTGTCATCCTCTGCAGTGAGTTCTTGGTCACCTGTGGGTCAGATGAGAAATGGTCATTGTGTTGCACCCATCAAAGTTTGTGTTAGCAGTGTTACATCAACTGTTTGTACATCCAGCAGTTGTTCACTGTACAAATTTGCATTGACCGACATCCAGTGATGCATTACAAGCTGTTGTGGTACATGCATTACTTGTCCATATTGGGAGTTGTCAAGACATGACATGCACAATATAATTTTTTAACATTGACAGTCTCATGTTGGCATCCAGTTATTGATCAATCATATGTCATCCATTTGCGCGTATGTGTCACTTGTTGAGCCCTTGCAGCGGTTTACTCTGCACAGTGAGTGAACATTGTAGTTTCATGCATACCTTTTCAATGTGGTGTAGATATCTGTATTTGTAATTCCAGACATGCTTAAGTTTGCTTTAATTAGATCCTAGGTGGTGTGGACCACTGCTACTGTCAGATGGCATGTAGTGGTGTGCATGGTTGTGCTCGGAGTTCCATCTACATGTGTTTCAGACATTCACACTTTGGTTGCTGTCAGTTTCATTTTCTTAGGTGTGTGCACACTATAGTTGCCAATGCTATCTGGGTGTGCAGTTGTGCATTGAGAGGCCTGGTGTCCTATGCCAACATGTTTTTTTTAAATGCATATCTGGCTGCATGTTGTGGCTGTTGATATGTTATGTTTGCTGTGTTTTTCTTGTATTTGAGAGACCTCTCTGTGTGTGTATGATGAGGGCTTCCATCTTGGTCCAGTGTGGGACAAGTCAGCATGATATGTCCACACGCCAGTTCTTTTGAAGTGTACATTGCAATGACTGACACATGCATGTTGGTTCCAGGAAGTAATGGGTCTTGTGTGCTGGCGGTCAGGTGGGCCCGTGTGAGTTGTTGTGCAAGCTTCCCAGCCCCACACACCCTGACCTGTGAGATGCGGTTACCTACCTGTGAGTTGGGTGGGTAGCATACATTGCCTGCCACATGCTTCTTATTGGGGGGTAGTGTCCCATCCTCCATAGTGGTGGAACAGCATGCATGTTGCATTTTAGGGACGGATAGCCAAACACACTACACCGTCTCACTGTGAAGATGGCTAACTACCATTTGAGGTGAAGGTGGGCAATGACATGGCTATGTGACTTGGTAGAAATCTTTGGATGGAATGTGCGTGTGGTGAGCATAATGTGTGTGTGGCTTTTTGTACCCATTGATTTCAGATTATATTTGGTCATGGGGTATAGCCCCCCATCACTGTTGTCCCAGCTATCTGGCTGTGGGGTTCACTCCCCCGACATTTGAAGGCACAATAGGGCAAGGGGTATAGTCTCGTAGCACTATGGTGACATACAGCAGGGTGAAGATCTCACCCAGCATACATTTCCACACTGTCATGGTTTAATGGTATTTGTGGACCTGAGAACATGAGCCCAGTACTGGTGAAGCAGTTGTTCCAGGGCATCCATACACTGACATGTTGTGGTCAACAGTGGTGTGTGTGTGAGATGTACTCAGCCCTGTGCAGACAATGTGTGCTTTTGGGGCCAGACTATACCAGCACTGTTCAGACAGTGTGAAATGTGAACATTGTCAATGCATACACACATTGGTGGTCCAAACAAGACACCTTTGACAATTTAATTCAGACAAGGTGCTGTTCTGCAATTCAGTGCAGCACTGTGGTAGCTGGGTGTGTTGTAGGACATTTGGGATGTGCTTAGTTTAGCATTGTGAGTCCCAGCTGCAGTGTAGTTTTTGGGTACACTGCACTTCCACTGTTTACATTGCAACAGTGTGGTATGACATGGGTGATTTGCACTTTGCCAAACAAACGGCCAGACATTGCTGCAGGGCAGCATGATCGTTGTTAGTGTTGCAGTGTGTGATGCCTGGCACAGTGTACACAATGTGGGTCAATTTTGAACAGAGACTTGTGCATGGTGACTACAACACAACTGTTTGCATTATTTGTGTTGGTGACTGTGGACTAAGTGGCATGGTGTCATGTGTGGCAGTGCTCCATCCTGCTCAGCTGTGGGACAAGGGGGCCTGGTGGGAGTTGTAGTGCAGGCTTCCCAAACACCCACCCACCTCCCTGTAAAGATGGCTACCTACCTGTTAGGTGAGGGTGAAGCACACAATGGCTGAGGCATGCTTCTGGGTGGGGGGCAGAGCTCCATCTTGCGCAGCTGTAGGACAAGGGGGCCTGGTGGGAGTTGTATTGCAGGCTTCCCAAACACCCACCCACCTCCCTGTAGGGATGGCTACCTACCTGTTAGGTGAGGGTGAGGCACACAATGGCTGAGGCATGCTTCTGGGTGGGGGGAGTGCTCCATCCTGCTCAGCTGTGGGACAAGTGGGCCTGGTGGGAGTTGTAGTGCAGGCCTCCCTATTCCACAGACACCTCCCTGTAAAGAAGGCTACCTACCTGTTAGGTGAGGGGGAAGCACACAATGGCTGAGGCATGCTTCTGGGTGGGGGCAGTGCTCCATCCTGCTCAGCTGTGGGACAAGGGGGCCTGGTGGGAGTTGTAGTGCAGGCCTCCCAAACACCCACCCACCTCCCTGTAAAGATGGCTACCTATCTGTTAGGTGAGGGTGAAGCACACAATGGCTGAGGCATGCTTCTGGGTGGGGGGAGGGCTCCATCCTGCTCAGCTGTGGGACAAGGGGCCTGGTGGGAATTGTAGTGCAGGCCTCCCTATTCCACAGACACCTCCCTGTAAAGATGGCTATCTACCTGTTAGGTGAGGGTGAAGCACACAATGGCTGAGGCATGCTTCTGGGTGGGGGCAGTGCTCCATCCTGCTCAGCTATGGGACAAGGGGGCCTGGTGGGAGTTGTAGTGCAGGCCTCCCTATTCCACAGACACCTCCCTGTAAAGATGGCTACCTACCTGTTAGGTGAGGGTGAAGCACACAATGTCTGAGGCATGCTTCTGGGTGGGGGGCAGTGCTCCATCCTGCTCAGCTGTGGGACAAGGGGGCCTGGTGGGAGTTGTAGTGCAGGCCTCCCAAACACCCACCCACCTCCCTGTAAAGATGGCTACCTACCTGTTAGGTGAGGGTAAAGCACAGAATGGCTGAGGCATGCTTCTGGGTGGAGGGAGGGCTCCATCCTGATCAGCTGTGGGACAAGGGGGCCTGGTGGGAGTTGTAGTGCAGGCCTCCCTATTCCACAGACACCTCCCTGTAAAGATGGCTACCTACCTGTTAGGTGAGGGTGAAGCACACAATGGCTGAGGCATGCTTATGGGTGGGGGGCAGTGCTCCATCCTGCTCAGCTGTGGGACAAGGGGGCCTGGTGGGAGTTGTAGTGCAGGCCTCCCAAACACCCACCCACCTCCCTATAAAGATGGCTACCTACCTGTTAGGTGAGGATGAAGCACACAATGGCTGAGGCATGCTTCTGGGTGGGGGGCAGTGCTTTATCCTGCTCAGCTGTGGGACAAGGGGGCCTGGTGGGAGTTGTAGTGCAGGCAGCATGTACACATGTACCCATGGTGATGTTGCTAACTACCTTTGGGGGGCTTCAGGGGGAGTGTCTGTTGTATCTGTGAGAGATGTGTTAGGGGGAGTGTTGTGCACATGAATGAATTTGAACCTAGGAGGTATTATTTTGTAATGGTGCAAGACAGTCCATTTGTGTGATGTTAGGCATTTGTTTGTACTTACCAGCCTCCACTCCCCCGGGTATTACTGAGAGACTCTCTGGATGTAGAATGCCAAGCACCTTCTCCTCCCATTCAGTGAATGTTTTGAGTGGAACGGGAGGGCCACTGCCTGTCCTGTGAGCCAGCTCATGGTTCTTGGCTCTCTTCTTTTTGACCACTGCCTTCAGATAGTGCCCTCTTCACGATTTCATCTCTATTGCGTGGCACGGTCCCTACTGCATTGACCTTCTCTACTATCCTTCTCCACATTTGCGTCCTTGTTGCTAGTGGTGTCTGTTTGACCTGGTTACTAAACAATTGTGGTTCTACCCTGATTATCTCATCTACCATGACCCTCAACTCACTCTCAGTGAATTTGGGCATTCTCTGTGGTGACATGGTGTGTGATGTGCCAAGGTGTTTAGGGTGCAGGTTTGGAAGTGGTGGTGGTGGTTGTGATGTGTATGGTGTGTGCTGTGCAAAGGTGTTAGAGGTGCAGGTGTGGAAGTGGTGGTGGTGGTGGTGATGTGTGTGTGTTGTGCAGATTTGCCTCTCCTGTCATCTGTGGTGGATGTCCCCTCAGTTGTGGAGTTTTGCAAAGGATTGTGGTCTGTTGGGGGCTGGATTTATACTGGTGTCTGTGGGTTTGTCAGGATGGGGTATTGGTAGCAGGTGTGGTGTGTGTGTGAACCTGGGATTTGTAGTTTTGGAGTTTCCCATGGGGGTGTGTCTTTGGGCTGTGTTAGCTATTTTTGGGTGCATCCCTTGTTTGGTTGGTGCACTTTGTGGCCATGTTGTGTGTTTTTCTAGCGACCGCCATTTTTTTAACGGAGCGTCCGCAGTGGTGGCTCGGCTACGGCGCTTCCACCGTCTCACTGATTCATCAATGTTGTCGACCGCGGCGGTCGGAAACAGCGCACTGCGCCGCGGGGATGTCGGGAATATCATAATTTCGATGGCGGTGTCTCCGCTGTGGTTGCGGTCATTTGGGCTGTTTCCGCTGCGAAACCGACCGCCGCGGACGGGTTTGGGCCTTCTCCGCAGACGAACGGCGGTTTCTATGGTCTCCTTTCCGCCGCGGTTGGATTTTTACCGCCGAGGATCCTAATCTAGCCGTCGGTTTTCCCGCGGTAGCGGCGGGCGGTGATTTCCTGCTACCATGGCGGTCGGTGGTTTTTCCGTCCGCCATCGTAATGACCTCCTTAGTTTTGCTTCATTTTGTTTGTAGAAGGTGCTGTCTATTAAGATGTTGTAATGTTCTGTGACGTCTGTCTCAGGTACATAAGCTAGTGCTGTTAATTTTTTTATTTGATATGCAAAAGAAGAATTAGTTGCATATTCAATGCTTAGTGCTGATTTTTGCATGTGTCTCCATAAACACTGATTAAAATGATAGTAACAGCCTTGGATGCAGGTATGGGGGTGCGTTTTTAATATAGTATTAATTATTGACTGTTCAAAATCTAGGATTATTTTTTGTGGAGAAAAGTCATTAGTTTTTTGTTTTATTGTATTTAATAGTTCCATGTATGTGGAGTTCTGTTTGTTTGGTAATAATGCGATAAATTAATGGTATATTGCAATTCTGATCTAGCCCATGTATTGTATACAGTTGGAAAAGGGCTTGGGACATATAGTAAAAGTCCCGTCCATCATCCAGTATTGACATTCTTGTAGTTTTAATAGATTAGTTGCAGTTCCAAAAATTATTAATCTTTTGTCATTGCTTTTATTATCAAAAATGACAAATGGTTCTTTGTTTAAAGTGATACTTTGTTCAGGACTTATAATAACTTCACTATATGTTCTAGGAATTGGGGTGGAAGTAGTAGTAATTTTTTTAGTACGTGCTATAGTTCTCTTTAGTGAAGCTACAGATGGCATTTGTGTAGTAGCAGTTTTAGGAATTTTGGGAAGCTGCTCTTTTAAAATTACACTTGTAGGTTTTTGAGAACTTGTACTAGCTTCCTTTATTGTTTCTAATGCAGATCTGACTTCTATTTCTGTTACGTTTGGTGGGTGGTTATGTTCTCTAGTATACAGTACTGTTGTTTCCCTAGTTGTAGCACGCCCGTAACATTTATCAGAGTAGTATTTACAGCATTTCCAGTTAACTTTTAATCCAAATTGTTTTTCTTGTGTGTAAGTGTATCCCATATAGCATAGTAACATTTTCCCTTTCTGGCTTGTTATAAATTCGGCTCCTTCAGTCATTTTGATGTAGGTTAATCTATGAAAAATATATATTATTGTTATTAACTATGTTGTTCTATGTATTTTAATTTAAGCAAATAAACATTTATTTACAATATACTTACAAAGTTGGTCTTTATGTATTTCAGTTTGACGACGTTTATTCCTTAGTTGTGGAATGTTCTTTCTGTATTTTGTTTGTCTGGAAAAAAAAATACATTTGTTTTATTATTTGTTTCTATATTTTTTATAGGGGATGGGTAGGGGATTGGGGATTGGTTTTGACTTTGCGTTGTTGTTTAATCTATTTGTTTAAGATTTGTTGGTAAATACTTACTTTGTTAGTTGTATATTTTTTTGGGGCTTTTCTGTAGTTTGTTAGTTTCCTCTAGAGTTTCCTGTAGTGGTAATATAAAATAGAAAGAAGACATTGATTAATTTATAGGTTATGTATATTATTGATTAAAGTTTTTTACTTTTAGTATTATTTCTTTTAATTTAGTTTACTTACTTTTGATAGAGTTAATTATTGGGTATATGTTGATCTTCTTATATCTGTAGTTGAATTCCTGTAGAGGTTCTCCTTCTTTAGTTTTCTTTCTTTTGGGTGTGGAATAGGAATGAAGTTTAACTGTTTATATAGCGTGTTGGATGTTGTAATTTCGATTTTATTGGTTAGTTTGAATTTGCAGTTTTTCTATTGGTTAATTTGTATTTTTTTTAAAAATGTTTTGGTAGTTAGTTTCCAAATAAGGAAAACGCTAATTAGTAGTAAGTTATGTATAATTTTGTATATATTTTTAAATAGCTTTTGATATGTATTATATTATATAATTGAATTGTAATAGTAATATTTACTATTATTAATGTTTAATGTAGTAATGTTGTTAATAATATTTTAGTAATTTTATTGCTGTGTTAATTAATTTTTTAATGTAGTAAAATAGTTATTGTCATTTATTAATTTAGTATTGTGTTTTTAGTAATTTAATTATTTTTATGTCGTTTTATTTTTATATTTATTATAGTTTTATATAGTCGATATATTTAATTTTACGATATTAGTGTTGTCGATATTTTTGTGTACGATATTTTTTACCTAGTTAATGTATTTTAATGAAGGTCGATATTTAAGAATTTCGATAAGTATGTTAGCGATATTTGTGAAATAGATATTTATGTACTTCGATATTGTATCCTCGATATTTTTGTAATTTTTTAAATAGGTATATGAAGTCGATATTAATGTTATCGATAATTTTGTATCGATATAATTGTAGCTCGATAATATGTCTTTAGATATTTTGTCAGTGATTCTCATTACCCAGGATGGAAGAGTGTGGAATGTTAGGAGAGTTGCTAAATGTAGGTCTCTAGGATTTAGCACAGACAGTGAAGAAGCTTTACCGTTGAGTGTGTCTCCCAATTCCAATAGTAACTCCTCTCATCCTGCCCATTCTGTAGCATCCAGAGTAAAAGGAAATAACAGACCCAGGTTCTTACCTACTAGATACTTGTCTTGATTTTTCTACTATTTATTTTGTTCAGTCTTTTCTCTTCCCCTTGTTCTTTCATTGTTAGGGGTGAGATGTGTTACATCTCCTTCTCTCCCTTCCCTTTTTCCCCCGTGCTCTTTTCCCTGCTTGGAATATGGAACCATGTACCTGCATGCACATTCCTGGTTCCATGTTCCAGAGCACTTAGTTTTTCAGTTACTGCTGGATTTTGTAATTGTAACACGTACTGTGTCTCTGCTTTAATAAACCTCAAGATTTACTCACCATCCGGTGTCCATCATCTTTACAATTGTGTTCATATTTTGATTTGTATTTATGCTCTGTGTTGTGGTCTGCCACTCCACTTTGGTGTTGGTATTCTCGGTGGGCTGCCTTTCATGCTAGCCTGTATCCAAAAACACGGGTTATGCCCTAATCACCCCAAAAACATCTGGGCAGAAGCAAACAGACACAAAAAGAAGATGATGTCTGGGGATTGATATACAACAGTTATTTCGAAAAAAGGAAACAAATATATTATTCCCCTACGTGGGAGCCTAGTCCCCAATTCTAACTTGTAAACAATTTACCCACTCACGGAGTCAACCTCAATTCTTTCACATATCTTTAATCTATTTTTTGATATGGATATATACAAAATTTTCTTTTTATATAAATTTTTAACACAACATTATACATACAAAACACAGTGGTCTAACCAAGAACTCCTATAGCTATCCATACCCATCCATTTTAACCCGGTTGCAATGAAATACATATATATAAGCAATCCGAGGGGAGGTAATCCTTTCCACACACAGAAACAGAGGGAAGCTCCTCCCCTATTCAGTCAATGTATTGTGTGTGTTGTCAAGTTCCTATATACACATTTCAATTCAGTGGACTCCTCCTCTTCTTCTGGTCGACGCGTTTCGGCCCACTGAGTCGGGCCTCATTAGGACATGGATAACACAACACAAACAAAACCCACAACTGGGCTTGTCACAACCCTAAGCATATGGGTTTGGACTCGTCAGCTTGTCTGGACCTTAGATCTGTCCCTTGCTGAATATCACCAATACGCCCCTTCGGCGTGCAAGCTGCCGGGAAATACGGGGTGCGGCCAGCGTCTACTAGAAAAGGCACCTTCCGTTCTTACTGGTCATAACCGGAACATTCTGCTTTCCTCTACTTTCTTCTGTTCCAACGTGGGCAGAATCTACCTCATGCTAGCCTGCCAACTGGTGTGTTTTGTGGCATGTGGTGTGGGGTTCAGTGTGAGTTGTGGGGCGTGGTAGAATGTGTGGTTTTCAACTTTTGTTTGGAAAAGGGGGAGATGCGGTGATTACATTTAATATGGTGATTACATTTAATATGTTTTCATGCATGTCCTTTTTGGTTCTTTTGTATCTTTATGAAATTGCAATATGTTCATCTGGTATTTGCAATTTTGTATTCTTTTATTTATTGATTTTACATGCATAGTTTACGTATATGCAATATCATATCGTCTTACATTTAATATGTTTCATGCATGTCTCTTTTGTCACCGTATGAAATTGCAATATGTCATCTTCTATTCGCAATATTGTTGTTCTTTTATCTATTGTTTGTACATGCATGGTCTTTTATCTATATACGATATCATTTCATTGTTACATTCAAGTTGTTTCCATTCATGTCTCGCTTGTCTTTATGAAAGTGCGACATGTTCATCTGTTATTCGCAACATGGTTGTTGTGTTCTATAAAATGGGGAGATGTGTTATAACCTGCTGCTCAGCCAGTATGAGTGTGCAGTGTGGAATGTTATATTAGGGCTTAAAATCTGGCTTATCATTGAAGCTTACTATTAGAACTTATTAATTAGCAGCAACTAAGACTAACAAAACATCTTATATACAATATACACCTTGGTTACTAAACTTCTGATTATTACAGTTATCCTATGGGAGAGGTAGGCCTCACAGTAGTGAAAAACAAATTTTGGAGTTTTCCACTACTAGGACATGTAAAACTTAACAGTACATGTTCAAGCTGATAAATACACTGCACCCTGCCGTGTGGGCTGTTTAGGGTCTCTACCCTAGGGGTGACGTATATGTATTACAAAAGTGAGGTTATGGCAAGGCAAGAGGTTTATTTTGCCAGGGCGAAATGGCAGTTTAAAACTGCCCACAAAGGCTGCATTGGCAGGCCTGGGACATGTTTAAAGGGTTGCTTAAGTGGATGAGACAATAAGTGCTACAGGCCCATGAGTCGCATTTAATTTACAGGCCCTAGGTACAGGCAGTACCACTTTACTAAGGACTTACAAGTAAATTAGATGTGCCAGTTGGGTGTAGGCCACTTTTACCATCTTTAAAGGAGAGAGGAGAAGCACTTTAGCACCGGTTAGCAGTGGTAAAGTGCACCGAGTCCTATGGCCAACAAAATCTGATTCAGCAAAAATAGGAGGGGTGAAGGCAAGACGTTTGAGGAAAGACCACCCCAAGGCTGACAGGTCTAACATAACCTACATGATAACTGCATTTGCCCTGAATAAAAGTTCAATTTTACACTGGTTGGTCAGTGTATATGTCAGCACAAAATTGATTGTTAATTGGTGCAAAATCACTTAAGCCCTCAGTCTGAGAGGCCGTCTAATCACTGATCAGTGCAGAAACTCCACTTGAACCACTACTACAAGTGGTGCAGTCATACCTAATGTGGTAACACTACATCTGGAATTACAGGGGACACATTTTGTCAGGTCAAACCTGGTGGACTTTGTCCCTCGGACATGGCCTGCAAATTTAAATTATCTGTGGAAATCAGTGTGGAAACAACATTATCCAAGGAAATTCTACATTCCTTGAGCGATACCTCATAATTATGAATCCTGGAATTACCAGTCCCAACAGAGACAGCAATTCTGGGTGAGAAATTACCACTTTGGAATTAGCAATGCAATTGAATTGTGGCCCTTACTCACCAATGCAAGCATGTACTCTTGCTTCTTGTACCCCCACGCTGATGTAGTGATTGCTCCCTGCCAAACAAAACAATCATTCACTCTGAGTCCTTCTCTCGCCGTGATGACTCAGGCCCTTCCTCCCGCCCTTTTCGGCCAGTCCAACTGTGTGGTGTTTGGGCTTGGTACGGACCAAGAAGTAAGGAAGTGGGAGGGATTTTTATCTGTGGGAAAGAGTTATGATTGGAGGCACAGGGGCCTTAATGAGTGAGTCATCACAGCGAGAGAAGGACTCCGAGCAATGCTATTACCGGCAAGTAATCACAGCATTACCCCTTTGTCCCTCTCGCTGTGATGACTCACTCATTGAAATGTATCCAAGCCAAAAAGCGGCCAGGACAATCGCTCAGAAAATGCAAACACAAGGTCAAGCCACAGGCAAAAACCATATACAATACGGAAGCCAGCACTGCGGAACCCAACAAACCAGAACCGCTGGACCCTAGAACACCCAATAGGGAGACCCAAAGATAGAAAGAACTGCCCAAAAGGCAGCCCAACAGAGTTACAGCAAAGAAGTACCATGAACCCCAGCCATGTAAGCCAACAGGCCACAAGGAGACCTCCCCAGAAACCCTAGAGGAGAAGAAAGACCAAACTGCTCAAAAACAAGCAGAGGCTCCGGAGTTGAAGGCTTTCACGCCCCCCACATGAGCAGGACCAAGCGCACAAACATGCGAAGGAGACCCTGAACATCTGCACATGGGCCAGGAAAAGCAGAACCTCCATCCACACAGAAAGCAAATGAAGTGCCACCTGTCCAGAAGACAGAGGAGCTGGAAAAAACACCGGAAGAAACACCACCAATAGAAAATTAAACAAAAGAAGGCACCGGGAGCACAAAGCCTGGGCCCAACCAAAGAATAATCCAGCCGACAAACACCTGAAGCAAGGAGACAGACCAGACAACGAGCCAAGTGCACCCAGCTGGCGAGCAGGCAGCACTGCCACCAAAAACAGCACCAGCAACGCCAAAAGGCAGGACCCCACAGACGACAAGGGCGCAAACGTGGAGGACTGGAGTCACCCCAAAACCAGAGGCAAATCCCAAAATGGGCACATCACCAGGATGACAGGACGGATAATTGAAAACCCCAAAAAAAGGTCCTGGGAACCAGGCCCTGAACGACCACCAGACCCCCTTAAGGGGACCGGAAGCCAGAAAATCCCCGTCCAGAAGAAAACCAGCACTTGAGGCAGAGAAACAGAAAGTGGAACCCCGTGCAACCGAGCACACCAAGCCAGAAACAAATCCCATGCTGAGCATAAGAAGAACAGGCAGCAACCTTCTAGACGCCGCCAAAGAAGAGGAAACCCAGTTAGAGAAACCATATGAGGAACAGATCCAACGGAAGCCACCACTCCAGACCCACTACCACTACCATCACCAGCAACAGAAGAAACAGATAGAACGGGGCCATGCTGCAGCCACCAGAACAACTGCAGCTACCATCTCCTGAACCTGAACCAGAAACCACCGGAGCAAGAAGAAGGAGGGAAAGCAGCAGGCCCACAGGCCAAAGATCTGCCAGGTGACGGAACATATAGAAACAACATCCACACAGCACCAAGATGCTATGATACGACAGAAAACCCAGCACTGGCAGCACATGTAACAGGGCAGGTGAAAATAAGCCCCCTCAGACCAACAGCCGGCTAGAAATGGGAAGAAGGAAATCCCCAGCAGACGAAGAACAGCCAGCAGGGGAGCCAACATTCAGACAACAACCCAGGGACTGACACACAGGCCAAATGTCAGGACCAGGAATTGGAAAAGCATGACTCCACAGCGAACCACAGAACTGCTGTAGACATGGATAAACGTCTAGGAGTAGAAATGCAACAAGCAGAGAGAACGCAGGAACGAATACCCCAGGACACAACAGGGGAAGGAGCGCTGCAAGAACACAAACCAAATGGAAAGCACCCATCCTGGAAGGGACGTTGTGTCTGACCACCCACAGGCCATGTGCCCACCTGACAGGCCAAGCCTGAGGGACTCGCATTGGGGGAGACATCTGGCCACCTAGCCCACCTGGCAGAGACCATCCCCAATGGAAGAAAAAGGAATGGCCGTCCTCATGAGAGAACCCCTGGGTACTCCGGCATACGATCGAGGCTCAGAAGAAATGCGGAAGAGGACCCACAGGAAAAGGCATGCAATCAATCCCTGAAGGACAGCCGGATAGACCCGCCAAACCGACACCAAACAGCATGGCAGCCCAAACGGCAACTGAAAAGAAACAAAGACGTACAGCCAGAATCGCCCACCAGTCCTGCAACCAGAGGAACCGCTGGCCAGGAAGGCAGAGGAGGAAGCCTCAGACGCACGGAAGAATAACGGCAAACACAACAGCCAGGAAGACAATGCGTCGGACCATCCTGACCCAAACATCCGACACACTTGCCCCCTCCTGCATAATTACGGTCATCGCCTCAAAATCCTTCCCAAGGATTGAGCAGCCACTGCTCCAGGAGATGCTGCCAAAGGCACCAAAGAAGAGGCCAAGCAAGAGTCCGGCGGGCCACCAACCACCCCGCGAATCATACAAACTGAGGGCAACAACCCCATACAACCAATAAAGAATCACCAACACGAGGCGCGAAGAAGGAACCAAGCAGGATGGAGCAAAGCAACAGCAACACCCCAAGCCCAACACTCAGGAGAAGCAGGAGACAGTCACCAATGCCTCACTAACTGGATAGAATTTCCCCCCAAAAACAACCAAGAGCATCGCAGAGAAATCTGATACCGAAACCAGAGGTATGGGACTACCAGGATGGAGCGAGGCAACCGCAACCAGCAGAATGCGGGAGGGAGGGCGTGAATGCACAGAGTAAACACTCCCAGCACCCTCTCAGAACACCACAAGAGTGCCACGCAACCGGCCACGCCTATCAACGGCTTACACAAGGGTGACCCCCGCAGGAGCACAGCAGCCCTTGGGACACCCAATGCCAGCCCTCCACCTCCACTGTCCCAGCCAAGCAGACAATGTGGCAGCGTGGCAATGTAGGTGAAAGCCAGACACAAGCACTATGAATGGCATCCACCACAAGTGCACAGAAGCCCAGGGGACGCCGAAAGCCAGGCCATATATCCTGCTGCACCGCAAACAGGAAATGAGAAGCACCACAGGACCAAGCCTGCTGAAGATGCGCCGGCCCGCACACACCTCAATGCAGAAGATGAGTAAGCGTACCTGGAAATAACAGCAATATAAGAATCAACATGCCAGATTTTAAAAACCAAAAACCGGGATGTTCCACAAACACAGAAGTAAGACTAAAATTGTTAATTGCTGGAGGGACACAGACTGACAGCACTCACTAACATAGCAAACACTAACATTGGTGCACTGAGGGTAATTAAATTCAACTTTTACACATATTATCATCTGTGTTAATTAAATTGCTTTCTGCTAAAGACTGCTAAATAATCTGGAACACATGAAGTTTTGCCTCCCTCTTTGTCCTGTTGGCCCTCTCTGAAAACCAGGACATTGGCTAATTTTACTGAAATCTGCCGAGGCAGGTGGTGAAAAAACTCGGAGTGCCCTTTTCACCCTTACCATCAAAACATACAGTGTGGGAATAGAAACGGGGCTTCCTGCCAGGGCTGGTTGATGGATCTCCCCCTGCCCTAGCCGCCCCTTTGAGATCAGAGCATCCTTGCCGTGTGCCAAGGAGCACACTAGGTAACGTCTAAGGTCACTCTGACCCGGAGGAAGTTTGTCCAGACCTGCTCACTGCTTGGCTGGTTAACCCTAACGCTTCTTACTACATGGAGTCTAGACAGCTCGGCCTTCAGCTGCGGCCTGTCTCCAGCATTCATTATCTAAATTACCTTTGCACGGTGTGCAATTACTAGAAAATGTATGACGCGCAGTGTTAACCCAAACACTGCAAGGCAGTAAGGACATGCGGTTCCGTGGGCTGCATCGGGTCGCCTGTTACAATCTTAGAGGCTGTAAATGCAGCCCGGAAGATGAAGAGACGATAGAGGCTGCACGTGCAACCCGGAAGATGAGGAGAAGATAGAGGCTGCACGTGCAGGCCGGAAGATGAGGAGACGATAGACGCTGCACGTGCAGCCCGGAAGATGTGGAGACGAAGCAGAAATTGCCGCTTTTATAGTTTTCAACTTTTTAACCTTAAGTTTCTAAACAAAATAGAATGCCAGGATGGGGTAAAAAATATATAATCCTGCACCCCTTTTCGGCCTTTATTATTGCAGAACGAAAAGTTCTGTCAGAGTTGCTTTCTTCTAAGATGGTCAGAGGTTAACATACAATGCAGATTTAATATTTGAGAATGCTTGACGACTGTGGTGCTAATGTGAAACGTTGCAATCTGCAAATGGTGAAACAGTGTGACGTAACTGGTCGATCCTGAACGATTCACAGAGTGTTCTGCGGTCATGCACACATGGCTTAAGGTCCTGTTTTGCGGAAGAGTGACGGAGTTCGTGCTTTGGTGGAGGGTGCACAGAGTGCCCAGCTGCCGTCTTGATTCGTGGGATCAGAGAATTCCCTTTCGGGCTTGTTATCGGGCTTGAACTGACTGCTGAATGCTGTTTTTAAGAAAAAAACGAATTGGAAAAAAATCAAAAATTCTTGAACCACAGATTTGGCCTACTCCAAACACCTAAATAACAGCTGGTTCTCGACTTGATGATCTTAAGAAAGGATACAAAACTGATATGGCTTTGCTGGGTTTAGAAATCAGGAACTGGAGCTCAGTCAAACAGCAACCACGAACTCTTAAACCAAGCAGCTAGCTCGCCGATTAGCAAATGGGTAGGCTTAAAGAGTGGCGGTGCGTCCATTGGGGCGTTGGGGCGTTGCCCCACTAATCAGCATGGCGCCACATTCTTCCTCGTTAACTTAACGAGGAAGATTAAGTTATTAACTTCACCGGCGTCCCGCGGCCGGAGTCAGACGCGTCGCTGAAGGGGGTGGGGGCGGGGCAGCACTTGACTGACAGCAGCAGCAGCAGGGCAGGCCCAGTGCGCATGTTCGGGCTGATCATTTTTCTGACCAGCCCGAACATGCGCACTTCAGTGCCCTGCATTAGGAGAGCGAGCAAGGGCGAGGGTTGCCAGTGGCCAGTGGCCGCAGCCCCCGGTCTCCTATGGGCGGGGACAGTCCCTGCCCAAGCCAATCCTGGCGCTGCTGGAGCAGCGTCTGGATTGGTTGAGAGGGGGTGCCACCAGGCACCAGGCACTCACGAAGGTGCCAACACGGACCCCGGCCCAGGAGCACACAGCAGAGGCAGCGCGGACCCGACGGTCGGGTAAGTTTTCAAGGTTTTACTTTATTTTTAAAACCCCCCCAACTGCCCCCCCCCGACCCCACCCCCGAGACCCCCCCGCGAGTATTGCGAGCCGCGACTGTTCTGTTGCTGATGTGCTATTGCGTCTGTAGTGCTGTTCGGGAGTTTTTCGGAGCAGGTCCATGCAATGTTCACTACCCCCAAACAGCAGTCTCGCCCGTTATTCGTGCCCACACTCGTGTCCTGTTGACCGCTACTTGATTTTTAGTGGTTTTCAGGTTACGCCCATCCACTTTGAATGACAGGGACACTTGAAACTCCTGGTAATCAGGGTATTACGTGTAACACGAGATGCACTTTCCTTCAACCCCTCTTGGGGGTGAGGCCTCTAATACCTGTTGCAGAAAATGTAGAGAATTGGGCATTTTCAAACACAGGCTCACAGTTCTTTTCTAAGACAGCCAATGTCATTCTAAACTTTTTTAAGTATCCCGCCATCTTATCTTCCTTACAACATTCTATCTGTAAACGCATCATATTCCTTGCTCATGAATTTGCTGACTTTATTTGCAGATGTGCAAGTGTTTAGTTTTCTAACTGCAGTACGCTTAAAGAGATCTTTACATCACGTGAGCGGCGCAGACCTTCCCTTATCGGGTGTATCGGCTGTCAGCGCCCGACAGCCTGGTGTGTGCACTTCACTTTCGAGCTGTGCCAGTCCTCTCACTTTCTCCACCCGTGCAGTGCATGCTGGGACTCGCAGCTTCAAAGCCCTCGCCACGGGTGATTCAGTCAACTTTCAAAGCAGGGTCAGCGTTGCTGCAGGGCTGAAGGGGAACTCATCCTGCCAGGGCCTGCAGGAGAGGGGACGACACCCAGGCGTGGGAAGTTGTAAAACACTTAATTCTGTGTGAGAGCCAGGGGCGCAGCTATGGATGGTGCAGCAGGCGCTGTAGCACCGGGGTCCGGACCGTGGAACCCTCGCTACGTCATTGAGCTGGGCAGTACAGGCCTGGGTGCACCAGGACAGACTGAGCTGAGAAGAGCTGGAGTGCCCTGGAGCAGGGCGGCGGAGGGGGCACGGGCGGAAGTAAGGGGGTGTTGACAATGTGTACTGAGTGTGCTGCCTGGCCTAGAGGTTCAGCTGTGAGTTTGCACATCTCGCGCTGCACCGGCTCTCGGTGCTGGAACTGATTAACTGCAGTGGCGCGTTGGTTCTGGCAATGTGCAACGCGTGGTGTTGAATTATTGGCTTTACAGTGGCCTGAGCTCATTGTAACACAAGGCTGCACTGACTGCACTACACTACACTGCAAGCCGATCCAGGAAACATGCAGTGCTCAGCTGCACAGTGGTGTATCTATTATTGTTAAAGGACGAGGTGTGATGCATGTACTCATTGCTGTGGAAGAAGACAGTACTGTAAGCTTTCCTGTGCTGCATGTGCTCAGTGGTGGACAACTGTGAGGCACAGTCGGGAACTGAGTACCTGCACTGCTTTCCTTTGACAAGATATAGCCTGCACTTGTTTCATTTGCAGTGAGAGAGCCTGCACTTGTTTCATTTGCATGCAGCGAGCCTGCACTTCTTTGATTTGCAGGGAGAGAGTCTGTACTTCTTTGATTTGCATGGAGCGAGCCTGCACTTCTTTCATTTGCAGGGAGAGAGCCTATTTGTGTGCTAATTAGAGTGGAATAAATGATTGGCTGTTTGCTGCTTCGCCGTAAAGGGTACCCACATGTACACACTACGTGAACATAATGTGCGCGGGCATGGCGCATCAAAGTTTGTCAACTGCATTACCTCAGCAGGCGTGGTGCCTGTCGGAGGGAATTTGCTGATAATTGTCCCATATGATTTAGTGGCTGACTTGGCAAAAGTGAAAGATTTAAAAATGCTAGTTTGACTCTATTGAATGGCTTTGGCAAAAAAAAGTTTGTTAGTCTCTATGGATGGATTCATGCTTTGCCTGCCTTATCTCAGGCTTGCTGAAATTCCCTTGCCTTATCTCAGGCATGCTGAAATTCCCTCACACCACTCATGTTGATTTTAATTTACAATATTTCTCACTGCACTCCTGCATTTTGTTTGAACATTGCTGCCTAACTTACAAGTACTTGTTATACTTTAGCCTGTTGAATAGGTTTTAAATCTGGCAGGTGACCCTAGTCACCAGAAGCAAGACTGGCCCTTCCAAAATACAACATCCTCATGTCTCAGCCATGCTTTTTCTGATGCTGGCCCTGGCATTAGAATAATAGTCCACTACAAATCGGACACTTCCTTCACTTCAATACATTAGAAAGGCTTTACTGTGCACCTGTTGTATTGGTCTTTTTTGCAGATTTGTGGTGTTTGCTGACCTTCTTATTGCTTCCATGTTTTCTTTGTACTTTTATTCATCTGTTTTACCTGTATGGAAATCCTTTTTGTGGATTTTGCTAATTTCTTTGATCTCTATGGCACCTAGTCACACTTAGTGAACCTAGTCTACTTTCTAGAGCAGGCATCAGCAACCGGATATGGCGATTACTGTTGTCATGTGCACCTATTATAAGCAAGATTGAGCTTTTTCTCCGTATAATTTGTAATTTTGCCTTGTCATTGTGTTTTTCAGGCTGGTTTTTAGATATGCAATGATGTATAGTGAGCCATATGTTTAACCTGTAAGGCAGGTGCAAGGGATGTGTTATGTTTTGTGAAATTGACCTGTTTTATTCAAGTGGCCTGTTCCAGATCATAAACGTTCTGGCATGCAAAAAAATGGATTTAACCGAGATCTGTGACTGGGGGTGAATGTTTGATTTGTTCAGCATGAAGACTGAAGGTGGGGAGCTGGTTTCTGGCGTGTTAAACATGTAATACTCCCCTGTGTTTGGTTTCCAGTTTCCTGGGTGAGGCAGGTATGCCCGTTAAACATGTGGGTGCTGCTGAGCTCATGTCCTGGGCTGGGAAGCTTATTTTCAAGGCTATTTTTCAGCACCTAGATCCTTTTTCATGTTTTTCATGTTTCCATATTGCCTCTTGGAGTCTTGGTACAGCACTGTGGCTAATAAAAAAAAAATGCTTCCTTTGATATTACTCAGCAATGCATTGTATCTCGAAGTCTCTTATGAAGCTCTGTGGTTATACTGAATAAGCAGCTACCTATGTTATATGATATCTCTTTATTAATGTAATAACTGCACTTTCACAATTGCTTTATTAACCTTCTTGCTTTCTCAAATTTGCTTGAAAATGCACCATTTGTCCACTCTTTTTTCAAAATTTTCTCGGGGGGTAAACCCCCCAAAACCCCCATAGGTTGTTCGGGCTACGCCCGCTCACTTCGGTGCAGTATGACAATTTTACGCCTCACCACTTTCAAATGTCACCAGCCGCCACTGCTTAAAGGGATGTTCTGCAAAAAAGTGAGAAACAATACATTTGAAAAAAGTCACTGTAGATATGTTTTCAATAACACAGGGCTAATGGATAGCATCCTTTTGAAAAGGAATTTGTTTTCCATCTTAAAGAAATTCCAGTCTTTATATGCTGGTCCTCAGTTTAGGAGACAACTGACCTGCAAAGGTTAATGGCAGGGCTTTAAGTGGGGTGAAAAAACTGGGGGGAGTCTCAAAGGGGCATGGCCGATGTAATTAGGGCGAGGATTAAAACACATAGGGGTTGATTCCGATCTCGGTCGGTAGGGCTCCGAATCGGATTCGGCTTTACCGGATCCGAGTCGGAGGCTTTGTTTCCGACCGATTCGTACAGTCGTCCGAGCGAGCAAGTACGATGCGAGTGAACGTGAAATCGCCGACCGACTCTTTTCCGTGTCCGACCCGCTCCGTCCGACTCGTTCGCACTCGATTCGTGGGCGCGCAATGGAGACGTTTTACGACCGAGCCAGTACGATGGACGCGTCGGACAGCCGGATCGAGTCGGAGCGTCCGGCTCGAAAAAGCTCCCGGAGCCGGACTTGGGGGGTCCGTGCCGGACCCCCCTGCACCCGTAGCCGTACAAGTCGAGCACAGGGGGGATCCAAGGGTCCCCCCTAAACATGCATGTACTGTGCGAGTTGCACTGATGCGTACACACTGTAGGGGGCGCACTTGTTCACGACGTACCCATTGAGTCACTGGGAGCCCATGTACGCGTCGTACGACCGGCTCCCATTGACTTCAATGGGAGTCCGACCGAATCGAGTCCGGCAGCATGCGGCCGCATCGTACTCGCTCGGTCGGACTGCAGGAGTCCGGCTCGGTCGGAAATCTCTCCGGATCCGGCTCGGTCAGAGAGTTTTCCGACCCAGATCGGAATCGGCCCCTTAAGCTAAAAATCTGTGCTTAGCATAGTGTGCCGCACGACTGGTAATTTACTGCTTCTGTCATTGCATCCAGATATGTAATACAAGTAACATTACACCTACAACAAGCCAGGACTATTGGCTTTGCCAATTATTGTTAGTTGCATAAGATAAATAAGCAACAACTATAGCTTCATTGTATAGAATATTGAAAATACTTCAATTTTGAAATGAGGAGACTGTGAAAGAATTATAACAAGTCCCTTTGAAGTTACATCAAAGGCAGTGAAGAGTGGTACTGCTCCTGAGTTAAGATTTTATTTTTCATCCTGAGGGTGAGGGCCTGCGTTTTAGAACTGCTGGTGCTGAGCACCGGCAGGACCTGGCCCACTTAAATCCCTGGTTAATGGTTCTACTTTTTGAAAGTTCTAAAATAAATGTTGATTTGTTTAGGGGGTGGGGAGAATTTTTCTTGTGTTCTCTATTATCACAAGGACTGCTCACTGTCCCGTAGTTGTAAAATATATCTTTACTCTTTTTCACACAAAAGGAGCAACCACCCCTGCACTACCACCACTTCTCATCATCATCATCATCATCAGATAGTCTTTATTCGATCATTTCCAATCATAAAAGACACAATACAAACATACAATATCATAGATAGCTTGTAAAATACATGTAGAAACATGAACTAAAATCAATCCGGTTAAAAATTCCTAAAAACAATATCGATTGAAATATTACCCGTTTAAAATCAGCCAGTCTATGGATAAGTTAAAATCTTCCAATGAAGTTGATTTAAGATACCAAGCATTAGCAAGTTACAAGGAAATAAAGTACATATGGGGGACACCTCCTAATCAATTATACCAACGTATTAATTATCAGGAGGAATCGCAGTCGTAGCCCCCAGAGTAGTTCTCCTAAGAGCCCAGACCCAACTCAGAAATTTTGCCATCGCTATGACTACTTCTTCACAGGTATCTGTTTTCAGAATGCGCAAAACTACATTCCCAGATCTTGTGCCAAGATTAACACAAATCGGCTTAAGCCACTTGTTTCGAGGTACCCTGTATGCAGGACAAACAAACAATACGTGGGCTATTGACTCCTCCATAGTTGGACACGTAGGACATTTTGAATCTAAAACGTCGTGCCACTTTGACGTAAAAGATTTTAGCGGAAGAGTGCCCACTCTAAATTGATGGTATAGTTTCCTGTCACAGGGTCTCGTAATAAAATCCCAATAGGCTTCAGATCTTGGTTCATGCTTATGATCTATAAAGATACCTGTTAGGGAACTACTACTTACCAGAGACATGAACTTTTGACTGATCATGTCACTGTAAAGTGCTTTAAAAACATTCTTATTAGGGAAAGTGTTCCCTACTGGGTCTTCCCACAGGTGTCTCAACCCCATATCACATAGGTTGTGCTTAACCTTTTGTAGCCACTTAATGTTCGAGGAGAAGTCAGCTTCTCTAATATACTTTACTGCGTCTGCATAGGGTGCTAGCTCTGGTGTTGTCCAGAGCCGTCTCCAATAGGCTAAGGGTCTAAAGCCCGCAGCCTCCTCAAATGAAGTGTATCCCAAGTCTAGCTGAAGGGGTTTGAGAGGAGTCGATTGAGGAAGTCCTGTTAGCGATCTCAAGAACTTATTTTGAGCAATGACTAGGGAGATACATTTTCAAATCCCCAAAGCTCAGCGCCATATATTATCGATGCCCTAACCTTTCCTTGATAAATAGTTAGTGCCGGTCCTACCGGTTTGGTTTGAGAGAGTCGGTGTTCTTTGAGTAGAGCCCCTGCTAGTTGATTGTGCCTAAGTACTAGCAGATCTATCTGGGGTTTCCAGTTCATCCTCTTTCCCATTGTTACTCCCAGATAGGTAAAGGTATCTGTTTGCTCCAAGAACAGATCGTTCATTTTTACTCTACCTTTTACCACTTTGTGTTTATGCAGCACCATGAACTTAGTCTTATTGACGTTTACTACTAGTTCATGGTCATTGCAAAAACCAGTAAATCTATCGAGGGCACGTTGCAGACCCGATTGAGTTTTGGACAAGATCAAGGTGTCGTCTGCAAACATTAACAGTGGCACCCTCTGACCAGCAAGAGTTGGGGCATCAGTTGGGTAAGTTGCATAGTAAGAGACAACCTTATTTATAAACATGGAGAATAGAGTGGGGGCCAGAACGCACCCCTGTCGCACACCCTTATTAACTGGGAAGCGTTCCATTACTTCGCCCTGTTGTCCCCACCTTACCTGAGCATAATTAGACTCATGCAATTTAATGATGAGAAGTAAAAGCTCAGGGGGCATCCCTGCGTCCTTTAATGTGTCCCATAATTTGTCCCGGGGGACCAGGTCAAATGTTGATTTAAGATCTATGAACGTAGCATATAATGTCCCCCCACCTAAAATCACAGTGCCCCAATAGATCATCATAAATCTAAACACTTGATCAATGGTGCTGACACGAGGGCGAAAGCCCGCTTGAAAGGAAGACAGAACTTCCTGATCGATTATCCACATGTTTACTCTGCCTAACACTAGTCTGGCCACAATCTTTTGGAGTGTATCAATTAGACTTATTGGCCTATAATTACTTGGGCTGGCACGATCCCCCTTTTTATATATTGGAATAATTTCTGCCCCACGCCAGGTTTCTGGTATGGAGGCACCTCTAGCCAAGGCATTAGAAATAATATATATGTATCTGAGCCAGTTCTTCCTATCTTGCTTGAATATGTCGGTTGGAATACAATCCAGGCCGGGGCCCTGCCAGCAGGGACCCCATCCAGGACTCTTTCTATCTCCCCTAAATCAAAAGATAAAACAACATCCGTGGTGATCTCAGGAAAATGTATAGGGATACCCACCGAAGAGGCAAATTGGGCCTGAAAGTGCGAGACCCATTGTTCAGGTGGCACATTGTTAAGTGGAACGGGCCCTATTTCCCCGCTGCCCCATCTGAAATTGTCGCCAGTTCTTCCCATTGCTAGCATGAATCAGGTCCTGCCATCTATTGTCATCAAAATTTTTCTTTGCCCTGCGTTGGACTTCTTTATATTCTATTCTGGCATTCTTGATCTCCTGTGGAACTCCCTGCTTAATTGCCTGGGAAAGGTGCCTAAATGCAATCCTGCATGTCTCATCGTACCATTAAGCTGATTTTTGTTTTAGATACCTAGTGGATCTTTTATTGGTAGTAAAGAAACCCTTCAGTTTTGCAAACAGGTCCTCATGTACCTTCATATAAGCAGAAGGAGAAACATCTTGTGTATCTAAAGAGGAGAAAACTATTAGTGTGTCTTCAACAGTTAGCTTTATCTGATCTAAGATACTTTCATCTTCTGACACAACTGCCCATTTTAACCGCCGACAATCTTGAGACATGAATACGTTGGCTGTCTCTATTTCAGTATTAGCCCTTAGTGATTCCTGACCCTTCCTTACCAAGGTTAACAGTAGCGGATCATGATCACTCTCTATTCTACTTAAGACCTTCATGTCAATAAGTCTCGGCCATAGTTCTAAATTAATGAGAAAATAATCAATCCTACTGCTTCTTAGCCCATTGTTATAAGTGTGAGTCCCTTCAATATCAGAGGGCGACCTCCCATTTACTGCCCTAAGGCCCCTCCCCAGAGATAAACTTTTTAGCTGCAGCGCCATCTCTGTCCATTTGGCAATTGGGGGCAACGTCAATGTTGGTATCCCCCAATTCGAGTCCTCATCTGCACCAAGACTATTGTCTTCGTAACTAAGCGGCTCGAATGTACAATTAAGGTCGCCTGCAATTACCAAATGGTTTTCCCCTTCAGTAGCTTCAATAAAGGAATCCAGTTGTGAGATAGTAGGCGAAGCTTTGCCGCCCTCTATACCTCTCGCGTATACATTAAACAATATAATATCAGGCTCGCATTCTAATCGAACCTTAATGGCCAAAATATCGGGGCTATCAGTGGGTAATTCTTCTACCTGATAGAATGTCTGTTGCCTAACCCAGATGATCAACCCCCCACTAGGTCTCCCTTTATGTCTGGCAGTTGCCATTTTGCCAAAGGCCAAATAACCTGGACGAAAGATCATATTTAATGCCCATGTCTCCTGAAAAGCAATAAAGTCGAATCCCTCGATAAAATTTGACCAATCAGATGACAAGGTTTTCGAAGCTAGGCCTGCAATATTCCAAGATATAAATGACATAGAGGGAGAAGATACATTTCCTCCCAATACAGTAGGTATTGGAATCTCCAAACACTCCAAACACTCCAAACACGTAGTATTCATTGACTGCGATCCTACTTTAATTATCGGGGAGTGAGTAAGTGGGCTATCAATATTCTCTGCCGGCATAGCAGTGACTGATTGTAGTCAGTCACATGCATCCATATCAGACAATGGAGCAAATCTATTTGCAAGTTTTATCTCTGGCTCTGCCAATCTTTTTGTAATTCTATGAGGGGCCCTTGGCTGTTTGTTTGAGTTAAACGGACCACTCTCTATAAAGGGATGAAAAATGGGTTTGTAAAAGAACCCTAATGGCAGTACCGAAATATTATCCAAATGTCTTCCTAGATTGCTTCCCAAATGATTCAGTAGAAAGCCAACAGTGTACTCATTATTAAAATTTACAACCACGCAATCTCCCTCCCTTCCTTCCTTGAGGGTCCTACCCAAGCTGAGCGTCTGGCCATAATCATATGATTAGTAATGATATCCCCATCCCAAATCCCAACACCCCTCAGTTGTATGTTCAACCAATGTAGTACTTTAAATAATAATTTTTCAGTGGTTTCAGTCTGTCCTTCCTGAAGTACGGGGACATTCGTCAAGACCACCACTAGAGGTGCAGCTGCCGAAGGAAGATGAAGGGACGGGGATTTATATGATGATACTGCATCGTGGTCCAGTCCTCCAGGCCTCATCGATGATGCTTGGCCATAGGGCCCTGATGAACAGTTAAGTTGACTTACTGTAGCATCACTTATATGAGGATTAACCTTTGGCACATTGTTATCTGGTATCACTACAGAGGGACATCTATCGCCCAATGTACTCACAATTGATTGGGCGAATTCGCTTGACATGTTCCCATCCTCTGTGTAATTCCCAGGTATTAAAGTAGTCACGGTGTCTGAACTAGTTGTTACTGTTGCTATAATGTTTGACCTCCTTGACGGCAATAGTTCCAAAGTTGGTGGATTAATAGTTTTAGATTTAGACTTAACTGTGGCACTGTCCCTCGTCTTGCTGGGTATAAGCACTGAAGATTACTTACTTTGGGTGACTAGGCCCTCCAATACGGCGAAATTAGCCTTCACCTGAGAATTGAGATCGTTTAGTTGATCCTCAATCTGCCTCAGTCTTTGGTTGATAGGGGTTAAAGATGTTAGAAGTAGATTTTCTAATCTCTTCCACATTGCTTCATTCATTCCTGGGCATTGTACACCTATTGGATCAGGATTCGCAACTTCTTGCATAAGCACAGCACTATCTGCTACGTCCTGTAAAGCACCCCCTTGATTTTTGTTTGTTCTCGGGGCTTTAACAGGTTTTGGTCTCAGTGTACCCCCTCCCCTCTTCCTCTTTACAACAGGGTCCGGGTTTTTTTTTTGTATTTACATTTTTCGGATGAGACGCAGACCTCTTGGAGATTATTTGGGGCGGACTAGTTGTAGGCTCTTGGACAATCTCGACAGGTGGTAAAACAGTAAGCGCCCCCGGTAACCCAGTTGATGGCTGTAAGGAATTACACGCTTTATCAATAATGTTGATGGTTGAATTAGGGTGGCGATCCGGAGTTGATACTAAGGCCAGATTGCCCAAGGAGGATCTTTTGGACAGTACAGGATCTAAGGATAGACTGCGCTCTGTAACAGCAATTTCTTTTTCCAAAACAGAAGTTGCTCTCATTAAGAATTGATCCAATGTCCCAACCATGCTCCCGCTATTTAGCGCTCCTTTCCCCCTTCCCTCTCGTTTGCTCACACCTACAAATAGCACCCTCACACACACCCAGCTAAACCTACACTCACACCCCCCCACTTGCACGCACACACACATCAATCACCACCACCACCCATCACCATGCCCCCAAAGAAGAACCATAAGTTCCTAGATTGTGAATTGGAAGTCCTGGTAGACGAGATCCTCAGGGTAGAGCCACAGCTGTTTGGTACATTGGTACAACAGACCCCCATGTCGCAGAAAACCAAGATGTGGGCGAGGATTGTCGACAGGGTCAACGCACAATCACCATGTTTGCGCACAAAGGAAGACATCCAGAACAGGTGGTATGATGTGCGCAGGAGGGTCAGGGACCTACTCAAAAAGGACTACCTCCTCAGCCAGCACACCGGCAGTGGCCCTCCTGCAAAACCAGTAGACCTCAGGCCCTGGGAGGAGAAGGTGCGGGCCATCCTACCACCAGTGAGCGTATATGGACTAACAGACATCCCACAGCCTGGTGAGTACACAACTAATATACACAATATGGTGTGACAACACACACACATCACAGTCAAGGGGATAGGCAAACCATGCACACTTAGCAAATACACAGCAACCAAAAGATATCCATCCCAAGATGTGAATGCTAGTCAGACAAACACAATACCTGCCATCTCATAGTGATATGTAACTGTGTCATGACATCTACAAACCTAACAACAAATACTGCAAGGCAGTTGCACAAATAGAACCAACAAATACTCCCAGATATTTACCCACCACTAGAACACCACCTCACAGGGAAGCTCACTGAAAGGAAGGAATTCTGTGTATGCTGGTCAAGTCAGTGTAGCCAATAGCATGAAGGGAGTGGTAGTCACAGATATTGGTCACACCCACAATTGGCCCATCAACACCACTCTGAACCATGCTCACATCACAGGGAGTGGAAAACAACTGACAAGATGGCTGACACTGGCTACTGCTGTGGGGAGCACAAGGCCCTGCTGGGAACTGGGCACCAACAAACAACAGGACCACACTGTCAGCCATCTTGCCATTGCTGTCACACTCACACACACTGAAGTCCACTCAAAAGGAAGGAAGGATGGGCATGCTGGGAAGGGGGTGTAGGCAATAGCATGATGGGAGTGGTAGTCACAGATCAACATCTCACACCCACATGGCCCAGCAAGTTAGCACTGAAGCATGCACACCTCACAGGAGTCAAAAGCCACTTCAAAGATGTCTGACACTGGCCACAGCTGTGGGGAGCACAAGGCCCTGCTGGGAACTGGGCACCAACAAACAACAGGACCACACTGTCAGCCATCTTGCCATTGCTGTCACACTCACACACAGTGAAGTCCACTCAAAAGGAAGGAAGTATGGGCATGCTGGGAAGGGGGGTGTAGGCAATAGCAGGATGGGAGTTGTAGGCACAGATATTGGTCACACCCACAATTGGCCCATCAACACCAATCTGAACCATGCTCACATCACAGGGAGTGGAAAACAACTGACAAGATGGCTGACACTGGGTACTGCTGTGGGGAGCACAAGGCCCTGCTGTGAACTGTGCAACAACCAACAGCAGGACACCACTGACTGACATCCTGAAAGACAACTTGCACTCCCTGCAATGGAAGCACGTTCCATGGTGGGATATCTGGCTGGGTGGGAAGGAGGACTCACAGCACTGACCATAGTTACAAGCACCTCCCTCACATACCCCCTCAACACTAACTCCACATAACCCACCTGGGAGAATGCAATGCCTCACATCCTAACTGAAGATCCCACAAAGAACCACCACCCTGGGTTATGCTGTGTGAAGCACAGGGACACTCTTGGGACTTGTAGCCAAACAACTGCCAGGACAACACTCCCAGCCATCCTGTCAGCACAGGCACCCCACCCCACAGGGAAGCAGAGTCAAAAGGAAGGAAGGATGGGCATGCTGGGAAGGGGGTGGAGGCAATAGCATGATGGGAGTTGTAGGCACAGATATTGCTCACCCTCACAATTGGCGCATCAACACCACTCTCAACCATGCTCACATCACAGGGAGTGGAAAACAACTGACAAGATGGCTGACACTGGGTACTGCTGTGGGGAGCACAAGGCCCTGCTGGGAACTGTGCAACAACCAACAGCAGGACACCACTGACTGACATCCTGAAAGACAACTTGCACTCCCTGCAATGGAAGCACGTCCCATGGTGGGATATCTGGCTGGGTGGGAAGGAGGACTCACAGCACTGACCATAGTTACAAGCACCTCCCCTCACACACACCCTCAACACTAACTCCACATAACCCACCTGGGAGAATGCAATGCCTCACATCCTAACTGAAGATCCCACAAAGAACCACCACCCTGGGTTATGCTGTGTGAAGCACAGGGACACTCTTGGGACTTGTAGCCAAACAATTGCCAGGACAACACTCCCAGCCATCCTGTCAGCACAGGCACCCCACCCCACAGGGAAGCAGAGTCAGAAGGAAGGATGGGCATGCTGGGAAGGGGGGTGGAGGCAATAGCATGATGAGAGTTGTAGGCACAGATATTGCTCACCCTCACAATTGGCCCATCAACACCAATCTCAACCATGCTCACATCACAGGGAGTGGAAAAGGACTCACAAGATGGCTGACACTGGGTACTGCTGGGGGAGCACAAGGCCCTGCTGGGAACTGTGCAACAACCAACAGCAGGACACCACTGACTGACATCCTGAAAGACAACTTGCACTCCCTGCAATGGAAGCACGTCCCATGGTGGGATATCTGGCTGGGTGGGAAGGAGGACTCACAGCACTGACCATAGTTACAAGCACCTCCCCTCACACACCCCTCAACACTAACTCTACATAACCCACCTGGGAGAATGCAATGCCTCACATCCTAACTGAAGATCCCACAAAGAACCACCACCCTGGGTTATGCTGTGTGAAGCACAGGGACACTCTTGGGACTTGTAGCCAAACAACTGCCAGGACAACACTCCCAGCCATCCTGTCAGCACAGGCACCCCACCCCACAGGGAAGCAGAGTCAAAAGAAAGGAAGGATGGGCATGCTGGGAAGGGGGTGGAGGCAATAGCATGATGGGAGTTGTAGGCACAGATATTGCTCACCCTCACAATTGGCCCATCAACACCACTCTCAACCATGCTCACATCACAGGGAGTGGAAAAGGACTCACAAGATGGCTGACACTGGGTACTGCTGGGGGAGCACAAGGCCCTGCTGGGAACTGTGCAACAACCAACAGCAGGACACCACTGACTGACATCCTGAAAGACAACTTGCACTCCCTGCAATGGAAGCACGCTTCATGGTGGGATAACTGGGCTGGGGGAGAAGGAGGCCTGGATGGCAACCAAATACCACCAATGCTGGTCATGCACACACCTCAACATACACATTGACATGCCACAGGTTGGCAGGACAATGTGCTACACCAATATCACTCTCTGACTGTCACAATTTAGGAGAATGCAATGTCCTGGCCCACATCCAGAGGTACAGTCACAACTGTCAGGTGTTTGAACAATTGATGCCAGTAGAAACATAACATACAATCTGTGTCTCTCCCCAAAACAGGTGATGATGGGGACACAGCAGCAGACGAGGAGGAGTCCCTGTCCCAGGCTCCGGGGAACACTGAGCTCACTGGTGTGGATCAGCCACTGCACTCCTCGGATGGCGAAGAACCAGCTGGACCCTCCGGTGTGAGTCATCATGCAGCACCAGCAGGACCAATATCTGCACCCCTGCACCCACCCCTCCAACAACTGCCAACACACAGGCCACCCCTGCCAACACGGACAGACCAAGGACCACAGATGACAACAGCGCAGGGACCCAGGCCCAAACTGGAGCTGGTGACAACGAGCCCAGGAACAACACCCAAGTGGGCCCACGGTCACCTGTGCGTGCCACCGCAGGTCCTGCACGTGTCGCCAGGGGTGGTGGGAGGAGTGGTAGACATAGGTCGCTCTTTGCAGAGGGGTCTGGACTGCATGATGACCCACAACTGGCACGCATCGCGGATGCGTACCAGTCTAGCACCGGAGAGGTCAGCCAGGTAGTGGGGATCCTCAAGGACATACAACAGCAGCAGGCTGCCCATCATGCCCGCTTAGACTCCCACATGTCCCGTGTCGACACACACATGTCACATGTCGAGACACACATGTCACATGTCGAGACACACATGTCTGGCATAGAGTCCAAGTGGGACACATTGGAACAACTGACAGCGGTGCATAGGGACATACTGACATGCCTCCGCCAGATCAGCACCAACATGGCCTAACCTCCCTGTGTGCCCACAACAACTGCTGCTGAAACAACTGCAAATGCCACAGGGAGGGAGGAGGACTCTGGCAGAGAGTCCCCTGCACCGCTGCAGCCTGCACCTGAGGGTCCCCCCCAAGAAGAGGGGCCGTCCGAGGAGGCCAAACTGAGAGGCCGATGGCCATCTACATCCCCCAGGAAGCCAACACCTGTTCTGGAACTTTTCCTCTGTGTGCAAACTGCACGCCCTGTCGAAGCCAACCCAACTCTCCCACATGACATGGGGAGCTCTAGTTGGCCAAATTTATCAGATGACTGTGGACTTTACTCTGGACATTTCAGCTACCAAGACTTCCAATACACATGGGAACTTTGGATTCCAATTTCTATGTACAGCACCCACCATCCTGTGCACCATCCTCACACCTGTATGTAAATAAACTCACCAATACACCATATCTGCCTCTGTTGTGATTCCAACGTGGTTTTTGTCATGTAGATGGTGATCTGCTAAATGACACTGTGCATGCTAACTGCTACAGCAAGTCCAACACCGTCATGTCAGTCATGGCGACGTGACACATATGAGGGAGACACACCACTAGGGCCACACAACACATACACACCAGGGCCATCAGACTCATCACCTATACTGATGTTGCAACTAAATACAGTGGAATGCACAGACACGCCACCTATTCACAGTCACTGTCAACTAGACTACAGGTGCAGTAAGCAAATGTCAGTCAGATGTGTGACTACAGACAACGCACATCCCAAAGTGAAGCACAGGTTTATTACACATTTGCAACATGTTGTTTCCACTACAAATGCAAGCTAATCTAACCTGGCTGTGGCCACAAAGTCAAAAAGTGCAGAAGATAGAAAGTCCAGGGGTGTGTGGCACATCACCTGTAGGGAAACGACTGCTTCCACCTTGGAAGTTGAATCATGGATTCGGGGGATCCAAGTTGATCAGACAACTCCGGCAGCACCCTGTGAAGGACAGACATGACACACAGTCAAAACCACTGAAGAACAGCACAGAACGGCAATACTCATGTCTAATACATGTCACGAGATAACTACACAAAACCAAGTTAGCATGTCAACACTGTTGGGCAGTACAGACCACCTGCAAGGACACATCGCTGCACGCATCCAGTCAAGTAGCACATGGCCACACTCAAACAGCACCAGAGCACCACACACACATATCATGCAAACTCAAATCATTGACATTACAACCCTCTGGAGACTCACATTCAGCTGAAGAAGTTGGTGATGAGCTGTGTGCGGACATCACCATCATCATCATCATCATCTTCACTGACATCGTGACCCAGGCCAGGATCTTCCACAGGTGGCGGACGTTGGTCATCGTCATCCAGGATGAGAGGCAACTCCTTCCACACTGCCAGGTTGTGTAGCATGCAGCAGACGATGACAATCTTGCACACCTTTGCTGGGGCATATGGGAGGGCCCCTCCTGTCTTGTCCAGGCAGCGGAAGCGGCTCTTCAGGAGACCAAAGGTCCACTCAATCACCCTCCTCGTCCGACCATGTGCCTCATTGTAGCGCATCTGGGCTGGTGTCACAGGGTTCCTGAGGGGTGTCAGCAACCACAGCATGTTGGGGTATCCCGAGTCACCTACAGACAGACAATTGCACATTAGCCGATTTGAAAATGTGTGCGGAAAACAACATAGCAGAACACACACAATGGTACAAAGTCAGTACACACCAACAAGCCAGGCACGCTGGTTCGGCATCTGTGACATCATCCTCGGGATGCGACTACTCCTCATCACGTAGGCATCGTGTGCCGAACCGGGGAAACGGGCACACACATGTGAGATGGTCATATCTGCAAGACATACCACCAGAGCATTGATCGAATGGTAATGTTTATGGTTCCGGTATGCCTGCTCATGTGCCTGTGGTGGTATCAAAGCCACATGTGTCCCATCAATGGAGCCAATTACATGTGGCATCCTCCCCAGGGCATAGAACAAAGTCACTCTTGACGTCAGTGAGTCGTTGACGTGTTGGGAAATAGATGTACTGGTTGAGGTATCTCAACATTGCCCCCAAAACATCGCGTAGCACACGGCTGAACATAGTCTGTGACATCCCACCAGTAGTTGCCACAGCGTGTTGAAAGGTACCGGTGGCAAAGAAGTGTAGGGCTGCCATCACCTTCACCTTGGGGGTCAGCGCTGTAGGATACGGCCGGCCAGGCTGCAAATGTGGGTCCAACCGCACTGCCAAATCCTCAATCAGCTGCCTGGTGAAGCGGTACCGTCGGATGCTGTCACGTTCCACCATTGTTGCCAGGTCTGGGAATGGTCGATGGACAGCAGGAGCCCTGCAGTGCATAGGTGAAGAAAGCAAGATTGTCAGTCACCCCAACTATGTGCCGTTCACCATACTCAATTTCACATGATACATCATTAACAAATACAAGTACTTGATGTGTGTGTCGTTCCGTTTGGACATATATGGCACCTACATGGACATCATCTAACATCTCTGTTCAACAAGTGTTGACAACAGGTTCCAGGGTGTGCTATGGGACACCATTAGGCTGTGTCACAGTACCCATTAACTGCTCTCACGTTCCACACACATACCACAGTGACATGTCTGGACAGATGCTCCACAGGCATCACAGCTCATTGACAGGTAGATTCCCAGGGACCCTGTCTTGCCACATGGACACTGGCATGACATGGCATATCATGTACACGTCAGAAAAACAAACATGACACCCACAGGTAGTGGCCCCTGTAGCCTCTGCAGGACAGACATGGACGTCTGTGACACACACACACACACACCATCAAAGTTCATGCACAAACCACGTGGATGTGGAGACTGTCTCCCATTGTGCACATGGAGTCAGAGACATGTGATACACAACATGCACACAGACTGTGGAGGGACATCACTATTGTTGGAATGGGCCACCCTGTGACGTACATGCCTTCCCACATGTGAGCCTGGGGGTATGTGACATGTCATACACATACATAACCTGGAAATGTGACCATGACACATGCTCAGAAATGAAAAGTTGCACACTACAGTGGTCAGGTGCACAACACACAAAGGACCCTGTCCCCATGAACACGTGCACAGGCTGGGTGTGTCTGCCCCCAAGTGCCACCCCAAAATCCACATGTTCACCCCCATACACAGATAAGGTTATGCTGCCACACATGCCTTATATACAGTGTGGACTGGGTGTGGTGTTGTAGGTGTGCCCCTGAGTCCCTGGAAAGTAAATGTGGCTGGCATAGGTTCACCAGTGACCAGCATGGTGACATATGCGTGTGACCTCTCCAGGGATGCGTTGTAGAGCAATGGACCGATCGGTGTGCCCGGTCGGCCCATTGCATTGTATGTGAGCGGGTACGCGTTGTATAGCAATGGACCGATCGGTGTGCCCGGTCGGCCCATTGCATTGTATGTGAGCGGGTACGCGTTGTATGCCTGGTACGCGTTATGAGCAATGGACCGATCGGTGTGCCCGGTCGGCCCATTGCATTGTATGTGAGCGGGTACGCGTTGTATAGCAATGGACCGATCGGTGTGCCCGGTCGGCCCATTGCATTGTATGTGAGCGGGTACGCGTTGTATGCCTGGTACGCGTTGTAGAGCAATGGACCGATCGGTGTGCCCGGCCGGCCCATTGCATTGTATGTGAGCGAGTACGCGTTGTAGAGCAATGGACCGATCAGTGTGCCCGGTCGGCCCATTGCATTGTATGTGAGCGGGTACGCGTTGTATGCCTGGTACGCGTTGTAGAGCAATGGACCGATCGGTGTGCCCGGTCGGCCCATTGCATTGTATGTGAGTCGCGTTGTATGCCGTACGCGTTGTACAGCAATGGACAGAATGGTGCGCACACATTGGCTGGGGCCTGGCATGGCAACGGACGCGTTTCGAAGCTCCAACGAGTCTGATGCAGTGAATTCAGTTGGCCAGCCACAACAATGTTGCAAAATCATGGGTGTCATGAAGTTTAAGATTTGAAGGATGCTGTGGGCGTGTATTAGTGCTGCTATTCCATGGATTGGTCAAATTCAGAAGATGCAAACGACTTGGACCTATCACTTTGGACACATGGGACAGTATCTGCCTCTGCAGCACACATATAATGCTGGCTGTTCCCCTGAGAGCTCACTTGCCTGCACTACATGCTCCAGGACGACATCTGCCACCAACACTGCTGCTGTTTATGCATCCTCTGGCTCCTGCAATGGCACGTACTGTGGAGAGAGCCCCAGCCTTCAGCCTTGATGAGAACCAGGCCCTGCTGGACAGCCTCCTTCCACAGTACAGCAAGCTGTATGGGAAACCAGGGGAGCAGGTGAGTGTGCTGTCCACTGCCTCACTAATTGTGCATGTTGTCTGACTAGCAGGGCTTTCAGTGTGCACACCACTGGCTAGCATGCCCACTGAGTAGTTGTCACACCCCAAAGTGTGTAGTTACATGCACTGAACTGGTACAGTGCAGTAACAGTGCATTCCAACTAGGTTTACTTCCCATGCAATGATACCATGTAGTGACTGCTGGCAAACTGTTCATAGCCATTGTTGCACTGCCTGTGTACATCATATGCCCCTGTGATTGAGACATGTATATCCAACTGTGTGATGCACGTATATGTTGCATGTGTAGTAATGGCCTTTTCACTTTGTCATCCTCACAGGTTGATGCCCACCAGAAGCAGGAAATTTGGCCGACCATCGCCCGGAAAGTAAGATCCGTGGGGGTCTACAGGTGCAGGATCCGCAACTGCCAGAAGAGGTGGCAGGACCTTCGTGGCTGGACCCGGAGGATCGCAAGGGTGCAGCTGAAGCTGTCGCAGGAGGGGCGGACACTGGACCCTGACCCCCCACATGCTCCGGATCCTGGCGGTGGTCTTCCCTGACCTGGATGGGCAGCTGAAGGACAGACAGCAGCAAGGAGGGGGTGAGTCCATGACTGCACTGTGCACTTTGTCTGACATGCTATGTGCCCTCCTCTGGCCTGGTTAAACTTCCACAGTACATCAGTCATGTGGTCCAGGACCCATGTCCCTCATTTGTGACATGCCCACTTCTCCTCTGATACGCATATGTGTGGCCCTTATAGTCGGGAAATTGTGTCATTTGGGGACTGTGTCATTGCATTTTGCTTTGCTCAAGGTGGGGGACAGCATTTGTTCCTGTGACTATGTTGTGCGATTAATGGGTGGCTCAATTGCTTACACAATGCCTAAGTTCTGACATGTGATCTGGGTGTAACTTTGATATGTGGTCCGCTTGCTGCTCTGACTCACCACATGTCCCTGGGGAATTTGCCACACACCCATGCTGCTGGTGGGAACAATGTTTGGGCCTCAGGAGTATGTGTATCCAGTGTGTCACACATGCTTAGCCACCTGCCTACTGTCCAGGACTCATCCCTCTTACAGGTGGAGCTGGACAGTCATGCCTACTCCAGGGCATGCAATACACTCTGTACTCCCACTCCCGTGTATCATCTGGCATGTTGTGATCAGTGAAATGTACCCTCAGGTGTCTGCCTCTGTCTCATTGTGCTGTGTCTTCGTTGTCAGGACTACTGGTATGTTTATGGGTTAGGGCTCAGCATGCCATCTGAGATGTCACCATGATAGACAATACTTCTGTGACTTATAGGTGTCTGATCACTTGACTGTGCACACAGGTGTTTGCGACTGTGACTTTCAGGCAGCTGTGTTGTGATTCACAGCACACTGTGAGGTGCTCATGTTCAGAGAGTTGTGTTTCATGTCCCCCATATGTCCAGTTGGTATGACGTGGACAAATAGTAGTACAGATGATGTGGTATTTGGGGGATGGACATGTGCACTTGTCAGTCACATAACTTGCATTCCCCATGCCCTCGGATTGTGACACAGTGCAGACTGTTGTTGGCAGGCTGCCATGGCCATGTGACTTGAGATAGTAATGTATGACTTTGCACGCATTCCTGTGTCATGGCATTAAACTTCCTGAGACTGATCCTGCAGGGGAGTGACATGTGCAACATGCACCCCATTGTGGCATTGACTATCCGGACATGGGTGCATCAAGGTGTCTGGTGCTGGTATGCATCACATGCATTTCTATTTAGACTCTGGCCATCCCTTTATCCGGACACCTGCACTGACTCAGTGGCAAGAGATGTGATGTGTGCATGTTCACATACTTCACCGTGTTCCCTGCAATGTCCAACAACTGTGTAGGTGGTGCATGTGTCCGCACTGGGGTCTTACCATCAGACAGGCACCAGACAGATGGGTGCAAGGGCAGGAGGGGTGTGAGTCCCATGGTTGACCATCAGACTGACAATTGGCTTCCCCGAATCTGTGTGGGGACTTTAGGCAATGTTTAACTAAGGATGCCAGGGCTTGCTCTGTAATGTGCTGTACTTACTGTGGTGTGTGCGGTCAGTGCAGGTGACTGATGTTTGTCTGTTTCCCTAATTGTTTGCAGATACATCCACGGCCACAGGAGGGGACAGCTCCATGGACCAGGAGGAGCAGCGGAGCCAGACTGGGTCAGCATCGGACGAGTGGTCAGAGGGAACAGTGGCACGGAGGGCGAGGGGAGCCACACCGAGGAGTCCTCAGCACCATCCACCTCAGCTGAGGACCACACCAGCTCGGAGGATGACTCCCTTGTGGAGGCGGGTGTCAGCAGCCACCAAAGGCCAGCTAGTCTGTCTGGCCCCGCCACCACCACCATCACCACCACCGCCCTCCCATTGGCTCCCATTCCTGAGGTCCGTGGAGGCTCCTGTACTCGGGAGCGTGTCTCCTTCGTGCCAGGCACCGCACCCCTTGCCCCTGTGTCCCCTGCTGCCCTGAGTGAGGAGTCTGTGTACCTCCTTCGGCAGCTCCATGTAGGGCAGACAGCAATGCTGAGTGTCCTCCATGCACACACCACTCTGTTGACACAGCTGGTGTCGTTCATGGAGGGCATCTCGACGGGTATGTCTGCCCTACAGAGGAGCAATAAGTCCATGGACTCCGCCCTGACGGCAGCAGTGTCCCTCCTCCAACAGTCCCTCACCCCTCCCACCTCTGCCCCATCCACACTTCCTGCCCCCTACCTGTCCAAAGCACATGCACACCTGCACAGTCACCCAAACACACAGACACGAGCAGCACAGACACACCCAAGAGAAAGGCAAGATGTGCACACAAGCATCCTCAGGGGACTGATACCACAGACACAGGGGATGGGGAACACACACACACACAGGCAACCACAGTCACTCCGCAATCCTCAAGATCCTCTCCCTCCAAGACCCCTTCCCTTGCCTCACCTGCAACCCCACCTGATCAGCAGCTCTTCCTCAGTGACCTTGGCCTCTTTCCCTCCAATCCCGCTGATCCAGCATACCGGGGGAAGAGGAAGTTCACCCACACAGAGGGGAGTGCCCCTCGCCCCCGGACACCCTCCCCCAGGCGCAGGCAGAGTGAGCCCCCACCCGCAAGTCCCCCGGTCCCGGAAGAGCAAGACCCCGCCACCGCCCTGCAAGTCAACCACCCAGTCTCTCACCTCCATCCCCCAGGCCACCACTCCATAGGTTCCACCGCCACACCCTGCCCCAGGTTCCCCCACACACCGATACCGCATCCCCAAACTGCTTAGGCCCTCCCCCTGCCACTTGCTCTTCCACCCCCAAACCAGACGCTCTGCCTGTTTGTGCCACTGGTGTGGCGACCGTGTCCCCCCCTCTGTCCTGCCCAGCTCTTCTGCCCCCCTTCCACTACCTTGGAGTCATGCACTGCGGTGGAGTCCACAACCACCCCGTCTGACTCGGGCACTGCATTAGGGACCCAGTCCACTCCATCTGACCAGCCCACTGCAGTGGTTGCAGCACCAACACCATCTGACTTGAGCCCTGCGGTGGTGGCAGCCCCCCCTGAGTCAGACACCTCCACTGCAGTTGCCGGTGACACTCCTGCACCCACCTCCCCTTCACTGCCTCCTTCTGGCATTCCCTGATCCTGTCCCTGCGGTGCCTGGCCTGCCCCTCGTATGCCCCTCCAAGGGGATGTCCCCTGTCCGTACCTGTGCAGGCAAGCAATTGTTGATAAGTTGTCACACATCACCCTGTTGGGACTGTATATTTGGACTGGCCATTGGCCTTAGTTTATTTTGGACTTTTGATTTGAGTTGCACACTTGCTGAATAAAGCCTCTTTTTGTTTACTTGTGGTTAATCTTTGGAGGTACATGATGTAGATGTGTGGAATCATGCATTTGCTGTTGTAATAGTGTTCAGATCAGGTAAATGAAGTTTTGCTGTGATGGGCTCCATGTGGTCCATGGGATATGTGTCCTAATCTAGTCTGGATCTATAGCATCCTTTGCTGCAGTCTGAGGGTGTAATGTTCAGCATTTGACACAGGGATTTACGTTTAGCATTTGTAGATTACCATCTTTGTCCTACACTGATGCACATCTGGTGGGCTTACCACTGTCCAATGTTCCTAGTACCCTGACTGTGTGCCCGTCTCCAATGGACATGCAGTTTGGCACATCAAATTTGGAGGACTCATCTGTGTACACAGTGCAAGTTGCTTGACACGTGTCTTGGGTGTATGCAGATGACTGACGTGACACTCCCGTGCCCAGGCTGATATGAACAGAGCCTTCAGTGTGTTGTAGTTGTTGACTCACTGACCGAGTGTTCTGCTGACAGGTTTGAGTCGTGCACAGACAAGGTTTGGCACAGCTGACCTTCCACAGGAGTAGAGTGCCCTCATGGCAGTGCGTGATTCCGTGATATAGGCTGTGCCCGTGTTGTGTGTTGTGTAGGCATGTCTGTGCGTGTACCCTTCTCCTTTTCCTACACAGGTTGTGTCCCTACGGATGTTCCTGTTTGTGATGCTTGCTGAGTTGTTCTGTGTTCATCCAGCATCTTGGACCTGGTTCCGGGATGTGGGTGCATGGCAAACTAATGTTAATGAGGTTGTCATCCCTAGTTGTCTTTGTTGTCAGGGCTGGGTATGTGGGCAAACGCAGATGGGACACAGTCAAGATTCCTCTTGGCACTTGTTGGTTACACGAGTAATGTGATATTCTGTTTGTGTATGCTTTCAGTGATTGTGACACGTTGTGTGTGTGACTGCTGCCACTCCTCAGGGTCAGAGCTGCAATGTTGGAAGTTGTCTATGTGTGTCCTTTGTGGGTCAGCTTGGCTTCTTCATTGGTGTGTGACTATGGCCAGGATCCCATTGTTTGGGGTGGATTTGACGTCATGCCCATGTACGGCATACTGTGCAGTGTGTCAGACATACACAAGTATTGTTGACTGGCCATGTGTGATGGGTTTCTGCACCTTATTTCCCCCACCACCACTGGGATTTTCATGGGTGCATGTGCAATGTCAGCAGTCCATGTGAGCTTCACTGCTGCACATTGGTGGAGTTCAAGGTGTGTGTCGTTGAGTGTGTGCAAATGTGAGTTGTTGCACGGCTGGGGCACTACCTCCATGTTGTCCTTGGCTGGCAGGCCATGCTGAGTGCTTTGTGCTTGTATAGGTGTGATGGTAGTTTGTTGCTCAGGACACATGGCTGTGGTTCACAGTGTGGATGACATATACCTTTGCCATCACAGTGTGATTGTCATGCAGGCTAGTGTCACCACAATGTGGGGTCCCTGGGGGAGTGCTGTGGTGGTCTTGTCTCTTGCTGTGTTTGTTGCTGTTCCTACAAGCTTGTGTGACATGTGTAATTTGGGCTCCCTCTCATCTCACAACGCCTGTTTGCCCACATAGGGGAATCCAATCCCTGAGTTAGTTTTGTATGTGACTGTGTTGACATCTGTGTATTAGTGAATCTGGCCTCCTCGTGTGTTGTGTGTTTGCCTGGGTACACTGGCACACAACCCCCCTCACCTGTTGTGTATGATATGCAGTGTGAGTCTGCCTGTTTGTGTTTGTGCATTTGCACCACTGCATTGGCATATCTTTAGTTTGCCATTGGCTGTATGTTGTTTGTTGGCTTTCCCCTGCTGGCCCTGGGACTGCTAGGTCATCAGTCAGCACATTGATCATGGTTAGTATGTCCCATTGCTGCCATGGTATGGTATTTGTTCACATGACATCTACAGTCTCCACAGGATATCTACATTTGTGTGTCCATTGCTGCAGATATGTGGGTCTGCATTATGATGCTCACTTCTGTCATTGTGTTATTTGTGAATGTAGACAATGTGGGCCCCCATGGCTGATGTTTGTGTGCACATGGCTAGAATGATGTGTCATTGGCACTGCACTGCTTGCCTCACACAATCTATGTTGCTATGGGACACAAGCACTACAATGCCACTGTAGTGTTTGGTGTTGTGTGGCCAGGAATAATCCCTGCATTTTTGGTTTAGCAGCTTTTACCAGGACTACACTTACCTTTTGGGCACTGTGGTGATGGGGCTTTGGGCCCCATTGCCACACTGTTCAAAATTTGCTTCAGCTATGGAGCACACACTTACCTTTTGGCCACTGTGGTGATGGGGCTTAGGGCCCCATTGCCACACTGTTCAAAATGTGCTTCAGCTATGGAGCACACACTTACCTTTTGGCCACTGTGGTGATGGGGCTTAGGACCCCATTGCCACACTGTTCAAAATGTGCTTCAGCTATGGTGCACACACTTACCTTTTGGGCACTGTGGTGATGGGGCTTTGGGCCACATTGCCACAGTGGTCATGGTCTGCTTGCATTGTGTAGGCCACACACACAATTATGTGTGACACATGTGTTAGGGGGTCACATTGTATGTTCAATGTCATGTTCAGTGTTGTATGCATTTGACACAGACCACACACGCTTGTCATGGTGTTGGGGGTGGGATGTAATTTACAGACAGTCCTTATGTGGGAGTATGCTAGTTGTGTCATGCATTACCCATTCTATGAGTAGGGGTGGTTGTAGTGACAGGCATCCTGCCCCCCATGAGTGGGGATGGTAGTAGTGGTAGGCATCTAGCCACCCATGAGTGGGGATGGTAGTAGTGGTAGGCATCCAGCCCCCTATGGGTGGGGATGGCAGTAGTGGTAGGCATCTAGCCACCCATGAGTGGGGATGGTAGTAGTGGCAGCCATCCAGCCCCCCATGAGTGGGGATGGTAGTAGTGGTAGGCATCCAGCCCACCCTGAGTGGGGGTGGTGTTAGTGGTAGGCATCCAGCCCCCTATGGGTGGGGATGGTAGTAGTGGCAGCCATCCAGCCCCCATGAGTGGGGATGGTAGTAGTGGTAGGCATCCAGCCCACCCTGAGTGGGGGTGGTGTTAGTGGTAGGCATCCATCCCCCTATGGGTGGGGATGGTAGTAGTGGTAGGCATCCAGCCCCCCATGAGTGGGGATGGTAGTAGTGGCAGCCATCCAGCCCCCCATGAGTGGGGATGGTAGTAGTGGTAGGCATCCAGCCCACCCTGAGTGGGGGTGGTGTTAGTGGTAGGCATCCATCCCCCTATGGGTGGGGATGGTAGTAGTGGTAGGCATCCAGCCCCCCATGAGTGGGGATGGTAGTAGTGGCAGCCATCCAGCCCCCATGAGTGGGGATGGTAGTAGTGGTAGGCATCCAGCCCACCCTGAGTGGGGTGGTGTTAGTGGTAGGCATCCATCCCCCTATGGGTGGGGATGGTAGTAGTGGTAGGCATCCAGCCCACCCTGAGTGGGGGTGGTGTTAGTGGCAGCCATCCATCCCCCCATGAGTGGGGATGGCAGTAGTGACAGGCATCCAGCCCCCTATGGGTGGGGATGGTAGTAGTGGCAGCCATCCAGCCCCCCATGAGTGGGGATGGTAGTAGTGGTAGGCATCCAGCCCCCTATGGGTGGGGATGGTAGTAGTGGCAGCCATCCAGCCCCCATGAGTGGGGATGGTAGTAGTGGTAGGCATCCAGCCCACCCTGAGTGGGGGTGGTGTTAGTGGTAGGCATCCATCCCCCTATGGGTGGGGATGGTAGTAGTGGTAGGCATCCAGCCCCCCATGAGTGGGGATGGTAGTAGTGGCAGCTATCCAGCCCCCCATGAGTGGGGATGGTAGTAGTGGTAGGCATCCAGCCCCCTATGGGTGGGGATGGTAGTAGTGGCAGCCATCCAGCCCCCATGAGTGGGGATGGTAGTAGTGGTAGGCATCCAGCCCACCCTGAGTGGGGGTGGTGTTAGTGGTAGGCATCCATCCCCCTATGGGTGGGGATGGTAGTAGTGGTAGGCATCCAGCCCACCCTGAGTGGGGGTGGTGTTAGTGGTAGGCATCCATCCCCTATGGGTGGGGATGGTAGTAGTGGTAGGCATCCAGCCCCCATGAGTGGGGATGGTAGTAGTGGCAGCCATCCAGCCCCCATGAGTGGGGATGGTAGTAGTGGTAGGCATCCAGCCCACCCTGAGTGGGGGTGGTGTTAGTGGTAGGCATCCATCCCCCTATGGGTGGGGATGGTTGTAGTGGTAGGCATCCAGCCCACCCTGAGTGGGGGTGGTGTTAGTGGCAGCCATCCATCCCCCCATGAGTGGGGATGGCAGTAGTGACAGGCATCCAGCCCCCTATGGGTGGGGATGGTAGTAGTGGCAGCCATCCAGCCCCCCATGAGTGGGGATGGTAGTAGTGGTAGGCATCCAGCCCCCTATGGGTGGGGATGGTAGTAGTGGCAGCCATCCAGCCCCCCATGAGTGGGGATGGTAGTAGTGGTAGGCATCCAGCCCACCCTGAGTGGAGGTGGTGTTAGTGGTAGGCATCCATCCCCCTATGGGTGGGGATGGTAGTAGTGGTAGGCATCCAGCCCCCCATGAGTGGGGATGGTAGTAGTGGCAGCCATCCAGCCCCCCATGAGTGGGGATGGTAGTAGTGGTAGGCATCCACCCCCCTATGGGTGGGGATGGTAGTAGTGGCAGCCATCCAGCCCCCCATGAGTGGGGATGGTAGTAGTGGAAGGCATCCAGCCCACCCTGAGTGAGGGTGGTGGTAGTGGTAGGCATCCAGCCCCCTATGGGTGGGGATGGTAGTAGTGGCAGCCATCCAGCTCCCCATGAGTGGGGATGATAGTAGTGGTAGGCATCCAGCCCCCTATGGGTGGGGATGGTAGTAGTGGCAGTCATCCAGCCCCCCATGAGTGGGGATGGTAGTAGTGGTAGGCATCCAGCCCACCCTGAGTGGGGGTGGTGTTAGTGGTAGGCATCCATCCCCTTATGGGTGGGGATGGTAGTAGTGGTAGGCATCCAGCCCCCCATGAGTGGGGATGGTAGTAGTGGCAGCCATCCATCCCCCCATGAGTGGGGATGGCAGTAGTGACAGGCATCCAGCCCCCATGAGTGGGGGGGCGTGGTGGCAGGCATCTAGCCACCCATGAGTGGGGATGGTAGTAGTGGTAGGCATCCAGCCCCCTATGGGTGGGGATGGTAGTAGTGGCAGCCATCCAGCCCCCACGAGTGGGGATGGTAGTAGTGGTAGGCATCCAGCCCACCCTGAGTGGGGGTGGTGTTAGTGGTAGGCATCCATCCCCCTATGGGTGGGGATGGTAGTAGTGGTAGGCATCCAGCCCCCCATGAGTGGGGATGGTAGTAGTGGCAGCCATCCAGCCCCCTATGGGTGGGGATGGCAGTAGTGGTAGGCATCCAGCCCCCTATGGGTGGGGATGGCAGTAGTGGTAGGCATCCAGCCCCCCATGAGTGGGGGGGGTGGTGGCAGGCATCTAGCCACCCCTGAGTAGGGGTAGTCGTAGGGTGGTGTTGGTGGTAGGCATCCATCCCCCTATGGGTGTGTATGGCATTGGTGTTGGCCATCCCACCCCTATGGTTCTGCTGTTGCTTGTGTACGTCATTTGTGCATCCCTATGTGTGTGTGACATATTTCGGGTACGTGTCGTTTGTTTGTGTTGTGTGTGTTTGACTTACCGTCTGCGTCGTACGCGTCCGTGCCGGTCCCGGTAATAGATGTAGAGTATTGGTAGGACCTGCGCGATGGAATTCATGGTTGGTTCGTCTCGTTCGGGTTTCTCGTGTCTTCGACTCGTACTCGTCGCTGGATTGTTCGTCTCATCGCCGTGGATCGTCTTGTGGGGCGAATCGGAGCTTATGTGCAGCTCTCCCGGATGCTCAAACGTGCCGTACGTAGCGACGAGTTCGGTGCGTACGGGAGACGCATCGTACTAGTCCGGCCGGAAGGTGCTGTGTATTTGGTTCCGTGCGACTCGATTCGGCGTTTACGGATCCGGCTCGGGCGGGGAACAGGAGCTGGAATGGGTAAGTACGGCTCGCTCGGAATCTGGGCTGTTATGCGCATCGTACTTCTTCGTTCGGTAGAGTGTTCGAGTCGGTCGGAAAACACGCGTTCGGCTCGCATTTTTTACGGACGAATACTGTTAGGTGCACTTCCGGCCGACTTCGGAATCGACCCCATAGTGTACAAGCTCCGTCTTCATCAGCAGTTAAATTCAGCGAGCTAGAGTGCATTATGCATTAGGTATTTGACAATTCCTGAAATCACAGACTCAATAAAATATTCATAATTTAATCTAGTATGCAATAGCACATCCACTGTTCAACAACAATTTAAATGAGCTAGATAAAATGCATTGTAGTTTGAATATATGAGCTATTCTTAACGTCACAGTGGGGACATGGCATTGGCAACATAGTCTGATATATAACGGCACTGCCCCCATACCTCAACCCATGACTAAGGTGTCCTAATTACTTAGGGTCTTATTACGACGTTGGTGGTCTTCCTGTAAGACCGCCACTGCGGCGGTCCCAGGAAGACCGCCAAGCCATCGGCATTCCCTCCCACCAGATTACAAGAGTAATCCGGGGCTGGCGGTGCAGCGGTGTCATGGCGGCGGCAATGTTTGGCTCATAGGAGAGCCTAAACAGCATACGCCACTGTGTCAGCGCCTCCAGCACGTCTGTGCGCGGTGTGGCATGCACCATGTCATGCATGTCACACAATGGTGCATGCCACACTGTCCACGCATGACCGTGCAGTTTTGGGGGGCCACATCACGTCCGGAGGCCTTTTTGGGGGCTCATTACATGCTTTTCCACCAAGCCTTTCATGGTGGGGTCCCTGCCATGAAATGCTTGGTGGAAAGGCAGGTTGCAATCTATTCGGCGGTGCCGACATCAGCACTGTCACGATTTCCGCTTCCTTTCCCCACCGCTGCCACCGCGGGAATCTGGATCCTGGCGGTGGTGGCGATCTTGTGGCGGTCCTACCACCACTTTCTAATCGGGCGGGAGTCCTGATGCGATGGCGGTGGTCAGACCGCCATCCACGGGTACGCCGTACGCGTAATTAGGCCCCAAGACTCTACCCAACCTTCAATAGCAATTTACAGCTGTCCCGTTAAAATGCTTATTCACTTTGGATTTTAAAACTGTCATGAAATAGCCGTACAATCTGAGCATTCAGATCTAATCCAATTGATAATGCATGTGTTAAACAAGTTAATACCACTCTTTAAGCACACATAACAACACAATAGACACAACTAGGGCTTAGAGCATCATTCTTGGTAGTACGCGTATAGTTCTCCTTCCTACACTAAACAATCCTAAGAAAAATTGGTGAAGAGTAGTCTCCTACTAAGCCGCATTTGTTACTAAAAACGTAATCAGCTGAATATAAAGACTTAAAACATCTTGGTAAAGTGTGCTGTGCATTTAAATGTTACTACAGCTCTTAGAAAGAAGGCAGAGGCCCCACGGGCACAACTGCGTCCAGAAACGTCACTCTTGTTAGTAGGCAAGTAATGCCCTTCATACACTCATCAGTCCTAAGGACTAGTTGATTCTCGTCTCCAGCTAAGGGGCATTTATTACTGAAAATCTAAGAAACAGGCAGCACAACTTAGAACAGTTTAGTAGAGTGCATTAGGCCACAAATATTCTTACCATGATATGGGAAAAAACAGAATACAAAAAGATTGCAACTTATCCAGAAACAGCATTCAGGTTCATCCTCTTATAGGCTTCCTTAAGGAATTTTAAAAACCTCGCTGAGAGCTGTTCGTTATCCCCACCGAGGCACATTATTATAGCTGCTTTACATTGCCTTATGCCTAGGTGAAGAAACACTGGTTTTAGCCAGAAGAGTCTTATGCCCTTTAGGCTGCTACAAAGGCACACAACATGGAGCAGAGATTCTTGTTTGTAATCACACAGTCTGCAATTAAGTGAGGCAGAGCCTTTCAAATGACTGTATTTATATGCTTTTGGTGGAATAGGTCCACATCTCAATCTCATTAGATCTTTTTTATGAGCTAAGCTCATGGGGCTGGAGAAATAAGTGGCCTTCCCAATATCCTTATAAAAAGTTGTACACAAGTCCGCATGTGCCTTCAGTGCTAACTCAAGATGATCTTCCTCGCCAGATTTTATTTTTGCACACAGCACCCCAACCTGCCTTTGTCCAACAGAGCCGGCCATACATTCACAAGTCACCCAGGGATGGACCCCTTAGAGTTCAAAATGAACCTGCACAGCCCATGTGTGAGAAAACAAACTTTTTACCTCCCTGCTCCACTCGTAGCTTCACAATGTGGTATACTATTGCCCTCAGCTCCCTTGGCAGCAAATCTTTTCATATCGCCTTCAGTTCTCTTTAACTCGCTAAAGTGCCAGGACTTTGCTGTAGAAAGAAGAGAAAATCCACAACCCAGTTTTCTTCTAGACTGATGTCCATTACATTTTATTTAAGGTCTGGTGAGTGAAGCATCACCACCATTGTTCCATGGCCAACCCCTCTGTTTTCCACCAACACGGCGGAGCGTCTTTAGGTCGTCACCATGCTGGGTGGCCAATAAAAGCTCTTAACACGCTCTTCTTTAAAATGAAGAAAGCGAAGAACACAGCGCTCACCACGCGCTTGTTGTGGTTGTTTTTTTTGTTTCAGCACTTCCTTAGCTTGGAGTGAACAGCAGAGCACTCCATACACACTTTGCAAGGAAAAAAATCATAAAGCGCTCTTGCAGGCTTCCTTTTAAAAAGGTGAAGAACAGTCCTTTCCTTCTCCTGGTCCAGGCAGGTTCTTTTTAAATCCAGCAAGTATCTTTCCTGAAGTCTTTTGTACCCCTGAGACTTCCAACGGGAGGCCAGTACGCACAAGCCCTTGGAGACTCTTCACAAGCAGGATACCACAGCAGGGCAAAAAGAGTCAGTCCTTTTCCTCCACCACAGACAGAAGCAGCAACTTCAGGCCAACCCATCCCTCACTCAGAAGAGGCAGCGCTCCTCACACAGTCCTTCCGCTCTTCTTCTTGGCAGGATCCTCTTGTTCTTTGAAGTAATCTCAAGTCCTGGGGTTTTAGGTCCAATACTTATACCACATTTTGTCATTGTTCTCTTTGTGGCAAGGGTCTCTGAACCCAGTCCAAACCTGTCCTGTCCTCCCTGGTGCAGCACAACCACAGGGAGCAGAGACAGCATTGTGAAAAGGAGACACAGCCTATTCAGGTGCAAGCGAAACTCCTCCCACCACTCTAAATGCAGACCAGGTCTATTCAGCCCAGGGATGAGTCACCCAGGCAAGGCAGGGCACACCTCAAACCCACCCCCCCAGTGACATATCCTCAGCTCCTGTCACTCAAACCCCAGATGCTGAATACACAAACGTCCAGAGGCACACAGGATGGTAAAATAAGAAAATGCCCACAAAGTGGCATTTTCAAACACAGAATTTAAAAACCACCTTTACCAAAAGGTGGGTTAATAAATTCTTAGTTCAGAGAGTCTGAACTCCATTTCTCTATCTTGTCCCTATGGAAAGTTATACTTGTAAGATGTTACAAAGCAACTCCCATGTTAGCCTATGGGACAGATAGCCTTTCAATAGTGAAAAACAAAATACACAGTATTTCACTACCAGGACATGTCACACACACCAGTACATGTCCTACCTTTTCACATACTCTGCACCCTGCCCATGGGGGTACCTTGGGCCTTCCTTAGGGTTGCCTTACATGTAAGGAAAGGGAAGGTTTGGGCTTGGCAAGTGGGTGCACTTGCCAGGGAAACATGGCAGTTTACAACTGCGTTTGCAGACAATACAGTTGTAGGTCTGAGACACATTTACAGGCCTACTCATGTGGGTGGCACAACCAGTGCTGCAAGCCCACTAGCAGCATTTGATTTACAGGCCCTGGTACACACCGTGCACTTTACTAGGGACTTACCAGTAAATCAAATATGCCAATCATGGATAACCATTCATATTCCAATTTATTCAGAGAGCATATGCACTTTAGCACTGATCAGCAGTGGTAAAGTGCCCAGAATCCTATAGCCAACGAAAACAAGGTCAGAAAAATAGGAGGCAAAAAGTTTGAGTATACACTTGCCAAAAAAGGCCAGGTCTAACAGTAAGTATATATAGATAAGTATGCATTTACTATTCTTAACTCCAGATGTAGATACCTTGAAGATATGTATCTCATCAAAGTATATATATATATATATATATATATATATATATACATATATATATATATATATTTATATATAGTGTGTATATATAGTATTTATATGATATATATATATATATATATATAGAGAGAGAGAGAGAGTTACTTATAATACTTACCTTCACAAGACTATGGTAGTCAATATTTTGTCCATGATGTTTTGGCAGGCCAAAATTAAAAGCACTATTTTCTGGTTGAAAATCCAAAGGGAGAGGACCACACCAGAAGAAATCTAGAAACAAATGCATACAGGGGTGGAGTTATATCATGAACTAAATAAAGATTGAAACGAGTCTTCTTAGTCATCTGAGGGTTTTAGCTAATTAGTTCTAAAGGCAGTCTCATTAGTAAATTTAGATTTTTCAATTCATCAAGCATTTGTCAACAGGTATCATGAGGATGTTTAATTACTGTCCGGCTAAGTCCTATTTATTAAGGAGAATTGCAGGATCCCATTAGAGCCCACTGTCCTGTTTGCTTCATTGACTAATTTCAATGTAGTGCTTGAAAAGCAAGCAGTGGAAGCATAGATGCCAGCCAATCACATAGATGCTCCATGGGATGGACAAACACAAGATTGACAAGCTGGGACATGAAAAAGAAGCAGGCAAATGAGAGTGAACTGAAAGCCAACCAATGGTAAGCAATGGGCGAACTCCAAGCCTCGCTATGTTCTTGGAACCCCAAAATATGCCTCGTAACAGACAGATCTGTCTAGTAGTCTCAAATAAATATGGCTAAATACACTGCCTTCAGGGTTGGGAATTCTGATTCTTCTCTCAGTGCTAAAGTAAAAGAATACTTTTGACTTACAGAACATATTATTGGTGTGACTGTCCATCACACTCTCTTATTCCTTTATTGCAGTTTATATAGCACAAACTTGACCCAACGGTATTGGAGAGCATTACATGAGCACCAGTCACACTACAAAAGGTGACATTCATAGGCACGGGAAGATTGAGTGATTTGAACAGAATCACAGGACGTTGAGCAGATGCTGAAATTATAACCTGGTTGCCCAACTTTAAAGTCGGCAGCTCTGGCCAGACGCCACATTCATTCCCCTTCCATCTAAAAATGGCAAACAAAGCAAGGTTGCTTTTATCTGAAATTGACAAAAGAAATCCCCAGCGCCTAGGTAGATTACAGAAGTGCACTATTAGGCACTACTTTGGTTGCTAATATAAAACATTCTAGTTTCCACAAGGTACAACAGCCAGAGCTGGTCTCAGTCTCCCCAAAAAGGATGACATTTCACATGGGCTATCACAACATAACTGGTGGTGTGACAATTCAAATTTAAAACAGTGATTCTTGCTGAGAGATCTGTCCATGCGCAGTACTGAAAGGAATGTCTCATTTGTTTGTCTGCCAAGCAGAATAGAGTCCTCAGGCAAATGACATTTGCTCCCACCAGCTAGAGGGAGGAAGGTTGATGCCTAAGCCTTCCCTGCAGTATCTTGTCAGATCCACCACAGTTGAGGAGAGCGTATTGTTTTGCAGACTTCTTGAACAATTCTAGCATTTAATCTCATGGTTTAGGTTTATAGTTCTAGACCAAACAAATGAATGATTGATGTTTTGTGTGGTTGCTTTCAACATCAGGAGGCCCTTTTACCAATACATTGATCCCCGGCATGGCCCCTTCTCTCTCGTCATACCTTGAGTTCTGCGCTTTTTCTATACACCTAACTTATGTTTTGAAAATGAAGACTGGATCCAGATGTAGACATCAGAAATGCCCAAAGGTTGTATGCTTATGCATGATTGCAGATGTTTCCTATTTAGACAAGCTGTTTTGACTTACCAATTCCCTAACCCTAATATTTATAAGCCGCAACACAATAAAGACATCCTTCTGGCTAGAGCAGTGACTTCTACATTAACCCACTTCGTAGGAGAATGATACATGCCTGTACTTTAACATTTCTCACGAGGGTTATTAATTGGCTCGAAAACCAAGTTAAAATGTTCCTCAGGACACTTGGCTTGTTATAGCTGCCAAAAACAAACATAAACATCCAAGTCCTCTCACACCACCTCTGATCAGCTCAGAAAAAATATTATGCTTGCAACACTGTTTTGCAACAGCATGATGAAGATTTTAAATATATTCCCCTCAGGAACACTTTCATTTTTATGAAACCTAATAAAGCCACTGGGCCTATAGTCTAGATAACTTTGTGCAGTCCTAGATGGCATAACAGGACAGCTGCCACCACCTGCCATTGCTGCTATTTGGGGCCTAACATCATAATGTTGATGTATAGCATCAACATTTTGATGTTAGCACATTTTGATACATAGAAAATAATGCTTGATTTAAACATGTTTAGTTAGTATAACCAGGCTTTAGTTGACATGACTAGACTAAAGTCAACTTGCACTCACATTCATTTTGTAGTGACAGAGAAAATATGGCTTTTAATATTACAGGAATGAGTTTTCTAGTGCATGCTTTTCTTCTGTGTTGCTCGTTAGCAAGAAAATAAGCGAAATAGAATGTATTTCGTGGTGGTGTTTGTTAGTTGAACAGAAATGTATTCATTTATGTCTGTCAGAATGAAGCCATGTTCCTGTATTTGCAACATTTTCGAGGCACTTTTCTTGGGTCTGCTATAAGCAGTTGGGCTGTGTATTGGTTTCACTTGTTGCATAAATGTCATGTTTTTTCTTCATTTATATATATATTTTATTGTTCGATCAATATCATGATCATACACACACATATCATATCATAAAATACAAAACATATTAATAAGGAATTATCAGTGCAAGGATTTTAAAAACAGAATGTAGCAGCAAAGATCACCATTCTTGGTTTACAAACCAAGATAAACATAAGGTATAATCGTATAAAAACAAGTATATGTTAGAGATATCAAGGAAGTCTAGCATGCGACACAGGGCTTAGATCATGGCACGCCCTTGAAATGCCTCCCATTCCGGCGGTAAGCGTTCATTTAATAACCACCTTGGCCCTCAACCACCAGGCATATAGGAGATATCTAGATAGAGTATAGACAAGCCATTTGGTAGTGTCAGAAGTAAAAACACGCACAGCATCTGTGTGGCGGGAAAAAGACAGGACATGACATGCAGGAACAATCCATTTTTTCCTCAGTGTAGCATAAGCAGGGCAAAAGAAAAGATAATGATCAATAGTTTCAGTGGCGGAGTTACAGGACGGGCACATAGAGGTAGAAGTGGAATTCGTCCATTTACTTCTCGCAGCGTTTAGAGGAAGGGTGCCAAATCTAAACTGAATGTAAAGTGCACGTGCTTGCGGGGGTTCTACATCATCCATATACATTTCGAATTTAAAACAACTTTTAACATTTAAAAATTGTGTTGGTAAAATGCCTAATGACCTCGATTCAGTGCAACTAGTATTAATAAAATTCCAATACATTGTTTTTAGTTGGGGAATCATTTTTTTAGATATGGAGCGGGGGTCATCCCACATGCTGCTCATCTCTATTTTTAGAAGCCACCCCTTAACCTTCCCAAACCAGGGCAAGAGACCTGGGGGCATATTATCTAAAAAGTGCGCTAAACATCGCAAAGCGTGTTTAGCGAGCACTTTTTTATCGCCGGATATCGTCGGAATAATTTGCCATGCTAACGCTGTATTAGCGACATTTAGCGCTATGGCGATAATTATTCCAGCCATAGCGGTGTTTTCCATGAAACATCGCTGGTTTTCCAGCGATGTTTCATGGAAAACGGCGATAACCTTGCTGATACGACCCTGTGGTCGTATCAGCATAATCCACCCCCCATGTTAGATATGGCTAACACCTGCTAATTGCAGGTGTTAAATAAATGGCAATGACCCCGGTTAGCGCGACTTTTCACGTCGCTAACTGGGGCCATAACCACCTTGCTAATAGGCGATAGGCCTGTTAGCGGGTGTTTCCCAGGTTTGTTCGTCGGGAACGCCCACTTTGCATGTCATTAGCGATAAATATCGCTGACATGCAAAGCGGTAAAAACACGGGCGCTAATGCCCGAAAACTGTCTCTAACTGCTGTTAGAGACAGTTTGCTGATAGGGCGATAAGAATATCGCCGCTTTAGCGGCAAAAAGTGCTGCTAAAGCGGCGATAGTGCCCTTGCTAATATGCCCCCTGATTTCCTTTGTAGGGACAGCAATTCTTCCACAGCATCTTTTACGGGTATTTGGGTTTTGCTGGTCCACAATCTCACCCAAAACGTGAGCACCTTTAGGGCAGCACAATGGGAGATAGATTTTAACCCAAGGTCAATGCGTAATGGCAGTAAGGGAGTATTCTTTGGAATATTTAGAAGGGCTCTTAAAAATTTATTTTTGGCAACTTCTAATTGTTTGGTGTCCTCAAGGCCCCAAAGTTCAGCCCCATAGAGTGCTGCACCCAAGCCTTTGGCCCGATGGATTTCTATTGCAGGGGAAACTGGGCGAAAGGCTGAGCGTTTAGCACTTTTAACAATTGCACAGTCTACCTGTTGTAGTGTCAGGCCACTTTTCAGAATTTGAGGGGACCATGCCAAGTTATCACAGATTCTAATGCCTAAGTAATCAAAGGCTTTAACCTGCTCTAAAAGTTGACCTTCCAACAGCACTTTCCCTGTGGCAACTTGGTAGGGGTTGAAAACCATATACTTAGTTTTCAGACAGTTGATTTTCAAACCCCGAGATTCACATGCTTTTAAAAATGTAGTTAAAACATTTTGGATGCCCATTGGGGTTTTGGATATAAGTAACGTGTCGTCAGCAAACAAAAGCGATGGTATTTGCTTGCCTCCCAATTTCGGTGGGTCACCTCCACAGCCATATAGCTCATTTATGAGCTCATTCATAAATAAAGTAAACATGGTTGGTGCTAACACGCACCCCTGGCGTACTCCCTTCCTAATTAATATATTTTCAGATTGCCTCCCATCTTGACTCCATCCGAATCTGGCATAGTTATCCTGGTGCAGCCTGATTAAAATATGAAGTAGGGCAGGGGGAAATCCCATGTCCCTCAGGGTATTCCAGAGCTGGGTGCGATCAATGGAGTCAAAAGCGGTTTTAAGGTCAACAAATACTACATAGAGGTGTCCTTTCTTAAGTGTGACCTCTTTCCATATAAGCATTAAAAAACGAAACACTTGATCTAGAGTGCTCGTGACAGCTCGAAACCCCGCCTGCAAGTGCGAGATTATATTATTGTCCTCTGCCCAATTTTGAATACGAGTTAAAATGATTTGACAAAAAATTTTTGGGGACACGTCTATGAGGCTGATAGGCCTATAATTGGCAGGGTCCCCTTTGTCCCCTTTTTTATATATTGGGATTTTTTCGGCACCCAGCCACGTTCCCGGGATAGTGCCTCCACGTATAATAGCGTTAAAAACAACATGAAGCAGAGGGCCCCAAATATTGGGTTCCGATTTGTAGAGATCTCCTGGGAGTCTATCAAGTCCAGGGGCTTTAACAGTTTGGAGGGAAGTATTTGCATTCTTTACTTCCATTACGGAAAAACTCACTTCCTCATTTCGATCAAACTCCACATTTCGGCCCCTGGGTACCTCCCCTGCGGCGCCCACAGCCTCATCAACCTCCATGGAATATAGTTCCTGGAAATACCCTTCCCAGATGTGCGGCTGTATATAAAAATCATTTTCGGCAACCTGATAGGTTACCCCCTTGGAAAGGAGATGCCAGAATAAGCGGCAATCATTTTGCCTAGATGCCTCCACTAGAGTGCGCCAACTCTCAGTTTCCCAATTATGTTTGGCCTCCCTTTGTGTACTCTTGTAGTTCTTCCATTTATTGAATATATTAGACCTCGTCCCCTCCTTTACTGCCTCCTTAAGTTCAACTCTTGCCTGCCTACATTCCTTGTTGTACCAGGCTTCATTTTTCTGTTTGCATGGGAGAGACCCACCCTGGCTTTTAAAAAGGGCGAAATATTATTCAGAAGGTCTAGGTAGCTGGCTAAAATGCTATCATCATTTATGTTGGCATTAGACAGCTTCAATAGGGATTGCGTCACCTCTTTATAGATTCCAGTGAGAAGCTTACCATCAGCAACTACATTTGGCCACTCAATTCTCTTGTTGTTATTAGTTGTTACTACCTGTGCCTTCATTAGTTTTTGCTGAGAATTTAAAACCGGTAACCCAGAATAACATAGAAGTAGGGCGTTATGGTCACTATCATTTCGATCAAGAATGTCCATATCAATTACTTGTGGCCAAAGATCAAGATCGACCAAAATGTAGTCTATTCTACTTCTAGTGTTCCCCCTCTTAAAGGTGTAATCTGACCTAGGGTCTGAGAGGGTCCTCCCATTGCATGCCCGCACCCCATAAGTAAGTGTAAACGATAAAACTTGCTGTGCTACACAGGTACACCTCTTAAGTGGTGGGATTTGGAGCCTTGTGATACCTCTTGCAGCTTCCTCCTCCAGGACTAATTCCTGCACGTAATCCACAGGTTCAAACGTAGTGTTAAGGTCTCCAGCTATAATGAGGGGGCAGTCACTACTGTTGGATTCCAGAAAATTGACTAACGTTGTCATGGTGTTAGAGGGTTTATGAGGGCTAATAAACCTATTGTAGATATTGAAAATCTTAACATGGGTATCCCCTTTGAGCGAGCCCAAGGCAATGGCCAATATCTCCTGAGAATCTATTTCGAGGTGCTTAATTTTACAAGCAAGTGTGGTTTTGGCCCAAATCATCATTCCTCCTGCAGGTCTGCTCGAAGGGGATTGTTTTGCCTCAATGCTAAAAGAAACGAAGCCCACCCTATGGATCGGTTCGGTAGCCCATGTTTCTTGGAAGAAGCACAGATGGCAGTTGTCCACAAGTGTACCCCACTCAGGGTCATTGAGTTTGGAATGTAGGCCTGCAATGTTCCATGAGAGGATATACAACTGCTGATCAGTAGAGGAACCTCCCCTCAATATCTGTCTTACATCAAGACTGTGGCTAGTTGTAAGTGTGGGAATCGGCCGATTGACAGATGGGCTAACTAGAGTATAAGTCTGTGGTTCAATAGGATGGGGGAGAATCAGCACCTCCACATTGGGGCCGGCCTGAGTGAAGCCCTGTGGTATCCTCCCTTGTGAACTTGCTTGGGCATCTTTGCTAAGCTCTAGTCAGTCAACTTTGTCCAAACCTGATAATACCTCATATCTATTACTAATTTGGATAGGAAAGTGTGCCTCTCTAGTCTGGTCAAGTCGTGTTGCTCTGGGTTTTTGTAGGTGAGTTGGGCCTCCAGATTTGAGATATCTGTAAAAAAAGCTAATGGCCTGATACCTGTCCCCTGACTTAAGCCCCTTCTGGAAGTGGTATACCTGCTCCTAATTATAGACCCTGCAAGCACAGGACTCCGGCAGGTTACGACCACACAATCTCCATTGATGAATTTGCCTAAGGGGCCAACCCAACCCACTCTTCTTACCATCAGGATGTCCTTATAGCATGAGATATTAAATTCCGTCGATTGTGATAACCAATAACCAACCTTGTTTTTTAATTGGGCTGTGGTTTCTTGGATATTAGCCAGGAGCGAAGGAACATTGGTAAGTATGACGACACAGGGGCAACATTCGGGTGGTAGGTCCAAAGTAACCTCATGTGGTAGATTAGCAGAATGAACCAAAGCATTTGACTGACTAGGCCGTCGCCTCGGTGGGCCATTCCCCTTGAGAAGGGTGTTAGAACTGCGAGTATCAGACCTGGGCCTATTTCCAACGGTTTCACTGCCGTTTATATGACTGATATGCTCGGGGACCCTATTGGCATCCCCGAGGGCAACCCCTCCCAGCCCGGGCTGTGCCGCTGATGAATCCACATTAATCTGATTCCCCAGCCTGTTGTGGGTATCTATTGGAGCATGATACCCCCCGTGATGAGACTACCCTGATGTTGTACTGGATTTTTCCCTCCCCCTTCCATAGCACATGTAACAGATTTAATTAAAAGATCCACGTTTTGCTCTAACTTGTCAAGTCTAGACAGGATTGGGATAAAATTTTTGGTTAAAAGATCTTGCAACTGATTTAAGAAAATGTCTGTGTCCTGTGAAGAACTAGGTATAGTGATTAAATCCGATTCTAGCACAATGTGTGGGGCTGAGCAAATACTGGAACGCCCTTGCGATAAGTCCTGCAACTTTCTCTTGGCCCTTGTCTTAGCTCCAACAGTGGGTTCCGGGTGTTTCGGCTTCTTCTTCCCTTTTACTGAAAGACCAGGATCCATAGGAACTGGATGTGGGGGGACAGAGTTCTCAGAGGAAAAGATAGCTCAATTTGGGATGTAGCTTGAATCAGCGCGATTCCCGTAGCTCCATGATCATTTGGCTTATGCGCCCCACTGGACAGTGGATCTTGATTCAATGTTGCAAAGGAACTCCCCCCAACGATAGCCGTCGTTCAACTGCCATAATTTCCTTGTCGATAGCAGTGGCAACCTTAGTTAAAAAACTGTTGAGTGTAGAATTTTGAAGTGTCTTGGGTGTCCCCTCCCTGGACACCTGTTGCTTCCCTTTGGCCATTTGATAAGAGATAGCAGAGTAACCTTAGTTTGTCTTTAGGAATCAAATACCACCGTCACAACGTGTAAAAATACTGTGCATGAGAGAAGCTCAGGTAACCCCAAGTAAGTATTGTAGTATTTAAAAGGATAACTTACTTCCCTTGGAGCTACTACGGAGACCAGCAAAATACCGCAGGCCCAAGAGAATGGGCCCAGCCCAGCCTCATCCGGGCCCGCCCTTGGCCCGGGCTTTGCCCGGGCGCTGCACGCGCGAGTCCCGCGCTGCGGGACCCAAGCCCACTCTTAAGCGCCTCCTGGCGCGAAAGCAAACGAGTTGGCGCCTCCCGGCGCTAATCACTCTGGGGGATGGAGTCCCCTGATGGCGGCTGGGGGCGGCTAGAAGAATTCAGCAACACGGGCTCCTTCATTTCCTATGTGCACTTTATTATAATTATGCATGAAACAAGGTATTTCTAAATGTTTCTTATTTGATGTATCACATATTCTTGTTTTAAAATTGGTTTGATACCATTATTAGTACAGCTCTATGATGATAAATCTCACTATGATGAGAATGTGTGTTTCACCGTCTGAAACCTGTAAAATGTCCCCTTTTTTGGGAGATGTGCCAACATTTCTTCCTTTTGAACTGGGCAGACTCTGTGTTAGTCTGTCTAATGATTTATACTTGGACTTTCCTTGACTTTGAATTGAGCAGATTCATGCTAGTCTTCTTGCTGAACTATATTTTAACTGTGGCTATTTATTTGCTTTGAAGATCCACCTTCTGTTGATACATCTCGCAATTGACATTATTTGATGCATTATTGATGCTAATTTAAATTTAACAAACTAATTTTTGCCTTCTGTAATGATTCCTAAATTTGTATAAACCTTTAGGTTTTGATTTAGAATCCTGTCCTGTGAAGCTTTTCTTTATTCGTCTACTGAGACTCTCATGGCCCTGATCCTTCACCTCAGCCCTTTTAATTTATCAGTTAAAAGCCTTTACAGAATTATGGTGGAGAATGGCAGGAACAACTAGGACAAATTAGAATATGAATTTTGGTGGAGGATGCAGTGGGCATTTTGTCAATTAAATTGGCAAACGTTTGCATAATTAATTAACTTACATAATCAGTGAAAAATTAGATGCCAAAAATGGTCAAAAGTTAGAGAATCCTGGGATCATTTGGATTAATTAATGCCAGTGTACCTGTTGGGAGTGTTGGGGGTTGCATTACATGCGTATTAATAGTGCCTTGAGTGATGAGTTGTCTTGCGCACTATGAGCAAGATAGTAGAGTGTTGTTTTGCTACGTGTGGTTTGGAGTGAAATAATTTGTTTTGCATGTGCCATAAAGTGTGTTATGTCAAAGTTGTTTTGTGTTTTGTTTTGCGCATGCATTGAAACTGTGTTGCACTGTAACGTGTTGCACTAACTGCTAAAGCTGTTTAGAGTGTGCTTTGGATGAAAAGATATTGGGGTTTTATGTAACCTATGTGCATTTTTGGGGGCTGTATGTATAAGGGTTACAGTTGCATGGGAATCTAAGATCTTGAGGTGATAATATAAAGTGGTCTGCTGAATAAAGGCATGTGGCATTACACCAGGTAATAGGTTAAAGTCCTATGAAATCCTTAACAATTTAATTGTGTATGAGAACTAATCCTGGGTGGTAGTGTTTATTTTGTGCATGAGGATAGACACACTGACTCTAAGGATAGGTTGCCATTGGTCGAGAGCCTATCTTGGGGTGATTGGAAGCACTCAAGGTGCTAGCCACTTTTTGTGGTGTTTGATTTTCCACTCCGTATCCATGGTAGACAGACAAAATCCTCTTTCGGTGGTGAGTTTGGTTTTCCACCCAGTATCCTGGTAGGCAGATAATGGTTTCATTTGCTTCGGTTATTAACATGGCGTATTGCGTTTGAGGTCTCGTTTTGAAATCGTATCATGATTGGCTGCATTACGTGTATTGTGAAGCTAGTTTGAGATTTAAATGGGTTCTCTTTTGAATAATTCCTTGAGTCCTACCTGTTATATCTGTCATCCTTAGAGTGGTGTTCCCCCAAACCTTTTGCCTACTTGCCTCCCATTTTTGCTGATTATTTTAGTTGGCCTTGGGACTCTGAGCACTTTTCCACTGCTGACCAGTGCTAAAGTGCATATGCTTCTCCCCTAAACATGGTAACATTGGTGTATACATAATTGGCATATTTAGTTTACTAATAAGTCCCTTGTAAAGTGGCAAACCATATACCCAGGCCCAATAAATTAAATGCTATCAGTGGGCCTGCAGCACTCGTTGTGCCACCCATACATAGCCTTTCAAACCTGTCTCAGTCCTGCGTCTGCAGGGCCTGTGAGTGCAGTTTACTGCCACTTCGAGTTGGCATTTTAAACCCTTTGCCAAACCTTAAACTCCCCTTTCCTTTTATTACACTTAAGCTGCCTCTAAGGTAGGCCCTAGGTAGCCTATAGGGCAGGATGCTGTGTAAATGAAAGCAGTGCTTAATTTGTAAAAAAAATTAGGTGCCAGGGCCCTTAGCCGGAGGCCACTGCAGCTTGCACCACCCATTGCCCATGCTAGCACTACCAATGACAGTACCAAACCAGCTACTAACTATCACATTCCTTCAAGTGTGACAATTCAGACTATTCCATGCCCCTAAAGCTATAAGAGTAGCATGGGTGGCAGGTATGAGTCATTTTTAACGTATATTGAATTAGCAAACAACTGTTGCTGTGCTCACTCTAAATCAGACAAACAGTGCCACCATGTGGCAGACTGTCATAAGTGCCAGTGCTGCCAATTAAGTGCCGGTGCTGAGCACCGGAAACCACTGGCTCAAATTAAGCACTGAGTAAAAGGTAGGACATGTACTTTTAAATTTTGCATGTTCTGGTAATGACAAACTCCCAAATTCGTTTTTCACTACTGTGAGGCATACTCCTCTCGCAGGTTAACATTGGGAATTCCTTAATACACTTTTAAGCTGCAATTCCTGATTATAAAGGAGTGGGTGCGTCGTGTTTTATATCTTTGCAATGGTAATGATAAATCCTCTTTACTGGTAAAGTTGGATTTAATATTATTTTAGAAATGGCACTTTTAGAAAGTGTATATAATAACAATTACCAAACTGAAATTATTCATTCTGCTCTTTTGTTCAGGGTCAAGTAATCAAATTGCCTTGGCCCATGTTATTTATTTTCAATTATTTCTTGATTATTATGCAAATATTTCATGTGCACTTTAACATATCTTTTAGACTACATTCAAATATAAGGTAAATTATTGCATCTTACAAACATGATTAAACACAAATCATAATACAAAGAACATTAAGAGCATAACTCAAAAAGTGATCTAGATTTTTGTGGAATGATTCTGTTATCGCAATCAGTTGTTCTTTTTTTAGAAGTTTCCGTTGGGGCTTTCGCTCTCCAGCTACTATTCATCCGACTCCCACCGCATCTGTGGAATCATTCCACAAAAATCTACTATATGTGACTGAAGATGCCTCATGAATGTCAACAAACACGTTGAACCTACAGAAAAATGAGAACCAACCAGTCAGGGTGCTGAGGAGAACCCAAAAGCAATAAGAAGTTTGAAACGCGTCGATGGATACACTTGGGGAGCTTTACATTTAAACTAATTCTCTGCAGTAGGCAAATGTAAAACACTTGGAAGGCCTACTCAAATAGAGTTATTTATAACCCCCAAGGTACATTATAAGCAAGAGGTTCATTATTCAAACAACATGAATAATTAAAACCTCTACACAATGTTCAATATCAGACTGGTTCCAAGTGAGAACTTTTTGAGTTATGCACTTCATGGTTTTTGTATTATGATTTTTGTACATGTTGTGTTTAATCATGTTTGCAAGATGCAATAAGGTAGCTTAAATTTGAATGTAGTCTGAAAGATATGTTAAAGTGCACATGAAATATTAACATAATAACCAAGAAATAATTGAAAATAAATAACACAGGCCAAGGCAATTTAATACCTGACCCTGAACAAAAGAGCAGATTGAATAATTTCAGTTTGGGTAATTGCTAATATATACATTATAGTGGCCTAACCCAGCTGTTTGAAACAGCCAAACCCCCTAGTGCTTTCATATTTCTCTGCTCTCACTGCTCTGTGTGCCTGCAGTCTGTCTCCAATCCACGTCTGAGGTGGGTGACAGCTACACTTTGTGCATTTCCTCTAAACAGCCACAAACACAGGAAGGTTAGGTGAGTCTGCATACTCATCCGCATTCTGAGTAGGAAGGGAAGCACCTGCACCTGAATAGGCAGTGTCCTGTTTCCCACACAAAGGGATGATTAACCCCTACTGATGGTCTGGAGCTAGGGCTGGGAAGAAAGGACATGTGTGCACTTCAAAGACCCTTCTTTGAAGTCACTCCCACTTCAAAGGCACATTTGGGTATAAGGAATGGGTCTCTGACCCACCAAATCAGATACTTCTGGACCTACATCTGGACTCTGTCAGAAGAACTGCTGTGCTGCATCAAGTACTGACACTCTACTGTACTACTGACCTGGAAGGCCTACTTTTCTCTTGTGCTGCCCTGCTGATTGCTGCTCTCTGACCCTGCTGAGGAGAGCTGGATTTTTCCTTGCAACTGAAGTGATCTCTAAGGGCGTGTTGGCCTGCCTCCTGTTGCTTGCGACTCAGGGCTATCAAAGTCTCTACCCTTGCTTCAGTGCCTGGCATCAAACTCGGAACCACCGCATTACATACGGAGCCACCGTTTCAGAATCAACACATCGCCGCCACTGCGTGGAGAAGATAGACGCATCGTCCCTCCAGTGTGGGTTATCCCGGCGCATCGAGCTCAGAACCATCGCACTCTGAACCAGTGCTTTGCTCCACATACCTGATGCATCACAGCCCCTCGGTGGAGAAAATCGACACATCACCTTGACTAAGGGCAGGATATCGACGCATCACTCGTCTGCACCCTGCATCTCGCTGTTGCGACCAGGATCAGGTACTCTGTTCACCAGGGCTGTGTGGCTCTTGTCTCCGGCCTGCACTCCATCGCGGTTGGCCTGAACTATTGACTTTTCCACAGTCCAGCACGACTAGATAACCCCCTTAGGCGCTTATTGGATCTAAGAGCTAGAACTCTTTTTATTCTTTAAAAATTCATATCTCAATTTCTACTTATTTTTGTCATTTTGGTCTTGATTTATTTATAAAATTATTGTCTATTTTTCTAAACCAATGTGGAGTGTTATTGTGGTGTTTTCATTTTGTTACAATGTGTGTGTGTTTCACAAATACTTTACACACTGCCTCTTTAGTTAAGCCTGACTGCTCTGTGCCAAGCTACCCGAGGGTGAGCACAGGTTATCTTTTAATGTGTATATAGCTTACCCTGACTAAAGTGGTGGTCCCTACTTGGAAAGGTCACATACCTCTGCCAACTAGAGACCACATTTCTAACACTACCCATGGGGGAAAGGCTCTGCCCCCAATTCGTGCCCCAGCCCATGAGATATTGCTTAACAAAGGTATGCACACAGGCCTGTGGTTTAAAGAATAGAACATAACTACAGCAGACAAAAAAAAATACAATTTCCTGTGAATGGTACATTTAAAGTGAAAAAGATTGAGAATTTTAGATATACCATGTTTGAAATCAAGGCGCAGTCCAAACCTGCACAGTTCAAAGTCTTGAATGAGTGGGAGAACATAGTGAATGAGAAAGTACACAGGAAAACATTAAAAGGATAGATTGGTAAGACTGTCAATAATTGGCTGGATATGAGTTTGTATTTATGGAAGAAGGCCTGGCATCAGGAAGTGTTAGAGACTGTGTTTACTTTCCCTGCAACTATTGACGAATCAGGCAAAATTAAAACAAAAGATGACAGAACTAAAAATGATAATAAGAAAAAGAATGAGACAGAAAAGAATGAGAGTGACTCTGAGGGAGAGGATAGTTTAGGAACAATTTGTTGATTGACCACCTCTGTATAATGAGACTCATGTGCAAGTGAAGGGGTAAGAGATAGGAGGAGGCATGTTGAGCAGGAGGAGAGATGAGGTGGGTCAAGCTCTGGATTGCCTGGCTTTGTTGCTTGAGGGACGAGGTCAAGAAGTCTGGACTCCTTCTCTATCATCAGCCCTTCCTCCTGGGCATCCTTCTAATTCAGTAAAGAGTTTAGGGATCAAATTTGATGACTGTCTCTCTTTTTTACTGCAGGTTAATATGGTGGTGGGAACTTGCTTTGGACTGCTGCACTTTTTAAGAAAGTTCTTACACTTTCTTTCACAGCCAGGAAACAGGTCATATAGGCTTTGATCACATCGAGGCATGATTACAATATTGCCTTGTATTTCAGTCTCCCTGAGAATCTCACTAATAAATTGCAGGTGGTCCAAAACGCAGTGGCTCGCACCCTTTTGGGCTTGCCTCTGAGAGCACATGCATCTGCGGACTTTGCACTGGCTCCCTATAAAGAAGAGAATTCTTTCTAAGACCCTTGTCCTGATGCTTAGGGCCCTCCATCAGACTGGCGCAAGGTACCTCAGGGCAAGGATTAGTTTCTATGCTCCCTCTAGGTACCACCGTTCAGCCAAAACTTTCTTGGCCAAAACTCCTAGGATCTGGCATTCTAGGGCTGGAGGCTGGTCTTTCTCCTTTTTAGGGCCATAAGCATAGAACGAACTGCCTCTTGAGTTACGGGCCACGACAGCTACCGCTCAGTTTAGAAAGAAACTGAAAACCTGCCTCTTTAATCAGGATTAACTGTTTTGGCAATATTGGGCAGTGATGTTAGTGGTGCTCCTCGGAGTGGCAGTACGCTATATAAGTACCCTTTCATTCATTCAGGTGGGCCTGGGTTAAATTCAACAAATTAATTTTGTATTCGGAAAATATATCAAAATGTTACATTAATGAGTATTCATATTTTTTGTTTATAAGTGACTGATCCATGTTGAAAATGGCTCACCCAAAGGCATTTCTGCTTGAATCAGTCTGCTGTCTGCTGTCAGTGGTTTGTGTGGCTTTTGTTTACACAAGGCATACTTATCTGTAAAAAAAGAAAAAGTCATGTAAGGTACCGGTGATGGAGAAGGGGAAACGAAATATTTTTTTGTACCCCTTTGAAATTAATGACCTCATAACGATTAATGATACTAACCGTTTGAAACGCATGAACTAATCAACAAATACACCTTTTTAGTAGACATTACACGTGGGCAAACTGCTAAATGTTGCAAAATCTAATTTATTTACAAAATGCGAAGCAAATAACATTAGTATTGTGATTTGCGTAGTAAATAGAGTGAATTGCATGATTTGTGTTGCGTAATAGAATTGTATTGTGGCAAAGAATGCAGATGGTAAGTAAAATGGCTTTAAGTGTCGCTTCTGCTAGGTAATATCTAACACGGGTCTTTAGAATGGCGGGTGGTAAACAGAAAGGCTTATTTTCCATATTTTAATTTCTATTGTGTTTGTTCTTATATTAGTTTCGTTCGGGCCTGCTAGGCCATGCTTCTAAAATGGCCGCTGGAAAGGACGAGATCACGTGCGCTGAATAATATGGCCCCCGCGCAGACTCAGCATGAATGCTCCAGTCACGTGTATGCGGCCTGTGCTCGGAGTGAGAAATGTCAAGGCCAATCTGACCTGCAATGAGGAGCGTGCCAAGTGTTCAGCATATATGCCTGGGAACGGATGGGAAAACCGAGCGACAGGGGATGAACTAATGTGTGACCATCAAAGATTGTTACAAAATGGATGAACAAATTGGACTACTTTTTGGATACCGTGGTCATGAAACTTATTGTGTGCTTTATTGTCCCCAAACCGGTTCGAACAAGGAGGGCGATGAGGTGACCATCACCAACCCTCCAATGGACCAATTAGCGTGATTCTTGCCCCTAAAGATTGCAACTTTTGAGTGTAGAGAGCCAGAAAGTAGGGTATAAGAGGGTCTGCTCTGACGTTGTGAAAAAACGTGCTTTTTCATTTTTTCACCTTGATGCTGCGAGAGACTCTGTCATTTTGGACTTTGAACTTTGACTGGGGAAGGAACGAGATTGTTGCGGGAATTTGCCTGGGAGGTGATTGCGTCCGAGGAGGTTAGCGGGACAGTCAGTCAGTTTGGGAGTCCTATCCTGTGATCTGCGGTACATCTTCCTTTGGTGAACTATTCTTGCCATCGCCCTATGGCTGAGGGTAATGAGTAATTTTATCTTTTCCTAAAAATCTTTCTTAAATTGTTTATTGATATTTCTAAATGTTTTACTTAATAAAGAATTTTACTTATTTGCTCGAAGAATTTTAGATAAAAATATAAAGATAAAAATATATTCTAAGCTCTTTAAAACTAAGTATATGATTTAATAAAAGTTGAAGGTTTTAATTGTGATTGAGCTGGTCTTAATCTCCATCAACTGATTCTACTAGTTGGTCCATCGACCGAATAGCGGAGTACCTTGATGTTTAGAACCGACAGGATCCTGAGTTAATGTATATAATGTATAGGTTATTATTCTGTCAATTTTAACAAGGTATCATGTTTGTCCAGCAGCTCATTTTCCTTGGCGTTCAATCCAGAAATTGAATGAATGTATGTGTGCGGTGTCATGGGCCCCACCGACATAAGTTTTGTGTAGGTGTTTTTCTGGATTGGTGTCATAAGGAGATATTTATATTAGCCGCGCTGGATCAGATTTCTTGGTAGCAGAGTTATGGTTTCTATAGATTAGTTTGGTGATTATTGATTATTGATTTATCGTGTCTAACACTCTATGTTGAGTTTGTATTACGTTATGTGTAAGTCGAAATTCTGAAACTTCTGGGAAGTAGGAAGTGGACACGTGTGGCAAGAGAAGTCACACGGAATTGTGCATTGTCTGATTTCAAATTTGGTGATAATACAGGACTGTGTTATGTTAGGGAAATTTCACATATGAATTGCGTTTTAGTGAAATAGCAACAGGTTTTCTTGTGAAACTCTGGCCTTAATTCTCAGGAGCAGTGTAGTTTCCACATGTGTTTTATCCCCAGAGAAACGGGTTTACCTCTTGCTTGAGAGAAGGGTAAGGTAGAGAGAAGTGCTACACTTATCGAACAAAACAGTATTCTTGTAAGTGGGAATAAACTACAAAAAGACAATGGAAATGTGTTTTACGTTGTAACTAATCGATTTTTGTCGAAAAGAAAAGCTAAGAAAACTGCCGATAATTTTTGTAAAGGAGGGGTCAGTAGAAGCAGGAGTAGAACTGACGTCAACAAGAACCGTGCTGGTATTGGCCAGTTGTGGAAGAACGAAGAGTTTCCTGATTGGTGCGTTGGTGTGAGACGCGCTGGGATAGATTAATGTGAGAGTGACATGAAGCTTTCTGATTGGTGCGTTGGCGTGAGACGCGCTGGGATAGGTCCGAATAGCCGAGCAGCGGAAAGAACCGATTGGGAAAGGATTGTGTAAATTGTTTCGGCAAAAAGAACAGTGAAAATGCCTTATTATAATGAATATGAGAGAGAGAAACCGTCATGGTTTGCGAAGCTTAAAAACTTTTTTAAGGAAGATAAGAAGGTTGTGACTAGGGAAGGAGAAGTACTTCCTCCGCCAAAAATGCCAGCATCTCATATGATGTTAAAATATGGCTATCATACTTGCATTTGGTTGGAAAATTGGGCGAAATATACCAAAGACGATGGAGTATTGGCATTTCCAGAAAATGGTTCGTTTAGCACAGCGGTACTTCGAAATTTGAGAGAAAAGATGATGAAACTTGAACCGAGACCTAGACCGACACAGTTCGAAGCCTTAGGTGAATGGGAAGATGAGATGTATGAAAGGGAAAGACACAGAGGTGCAAAGAATTATAGTTTAGTTCATGGAAGAGTATGGGGTTTGAATCATGAAGACAGGATGAGACGATGGCGGTATGCTAACATGACGGATGGCTTGTTTCCTGTCAGAACAGTTGAAGAATTTACAGGGAGAAAGTGTACAGAGAAAAAGAAGCATGCAGTAACAGAGAGATAAGGGTATGGAGTTAGCGACACAGAGGATGAGTTGCTGGAGGACATATTAAATAAAAGACCCCCTCCATATCAACAGGATTCTGCGGTGGTGACACCAAATGCACCGCCAATGAGCACTGTAATAAATCAAAGCCCTGAACAAATGTCTGAAAGAAATAGTCCATTTAATAAACTAGAAACACCACAGACTGTGAAACATGATAATGGTAATACAGCTGAACTAGCCAGAACCACAAGAGAGCTGACTGAAAAGATAAGAGAACTGACAAAGAATATGGAAGCTGTGACTGTGCCAGTAACTATAGGGCCAGTAATCCCAGTATTCGAAATTCAAAAGATAGATGAACACTCCTTAACAATTCCATTAAATTCCAGTATGCAAAGAGTAAGAGAAGAGATGATTCCAGAAAATAGAGAGAAAGAAGATTCTCTTGGTCCATTTAGGTCAAGTCCACCTGTAAATTTGACGATTAATGAGAGTCAGATAAATAGGATTCCTATGGGAACCGAGTCAGCAACTGAAACCCCAGAGAGAAGTACAAATTGGATAGAATTAAACAAAACCCCTGTGGGTCCAACTGCAGAGGAATTAAATGATTGGGTGAGGAGCTTGCAGAAAAAGATGCAGAACCACAACTTTTGGATGTGGTCAGATTAAAGATAGACATGGAGGAATTAATCCTAGGAACTATTGGTACAGATCGATTGAAGTCCTATCAAGGTGATGAATTAATGTTTATGTGTAAAAGCGTCACTTGGAGAGCTAGAAACTTGCATGAAAAATTGGAAGAAACAGCGAACGAACTAGGCGTAGAATTTGGAAAAATGAGAGGATTACAGAAACCGTACAGGGTAGATTTTAGTGAAAAGGACATAGAAAATCTGAACACTTCAGGACGACTAACGCAGATAAAGGAACTGATTGTTTTATTGAGAAAATGGGGTGATGTGGACAAGTGGAGAAGTAGGTGGATAAGGAGAAAGGAGGGAACAACTGATAAAGCATCATTGGCTTTCCCAGTAAAAGAGAAAGAACCAACGGTAATGGAATATCCAATGAGAGAAACTCCAGGAGGAAGTTATGTACATGTCCCATGGTCCAGACAAGATATATTGTCATTTACCAATGATTTTCCAAGATTGAGAGAAAAACCTGTAGAATGGTACAGACAGGTAGAAAGGTTTGTAAAAGTTTCAAAAGTGTTGTGGGAAGATCTGGACGGATTGTTTGAGATTGTTGTTCCTGCAGATTTATGGACAGAATGTAAAATTACAATTGACTGGCCAAAGGAAGAATATCCTAGAGATGCCAAAACAGGAGCCCCAGGTTCAGAAGTAATGAGAAAATATGAACAGGCAATCACATTTTTGAAAAATAAAATCCCACCAAAAGAAACGGACTGGGTAAAGATTGATAGAACCACTCAGGAGAGTAAAGAATCTGTACATGCCTATTACGAGAGACTACTTTTGGTCTTTAAACAGTATCGTGGATACGAGAATTTGAGTGAAAAAGACATGAGTCATTTTGTGTATAGATTTGTGTATGGCTTGAGACCTGAAATAAGTGAAATGATTAAGCAGCATCTGTTATGTTGGCAGAATAGCACAGTAGATGAGGTACTATGGTATGCAAAATATTGCAGTGATGATATTGAGTGTAGACAGCGTAAACTCAAGGAAAAGGCAATGTGGGCACAAGTAAAGGTTGCAGAAAAACAAGAAGCTCAGATGAATAGTCAGTCTAGTGATGCAGGACAGACCAAGTCCAAACCGAATATTGGCAAGGGAAAAGGTCAGATGAGTATAGAAGAAGCTAAAAAGAAATGGCCATGTCATAATTGCGGAAAATTAGGACACTGGAGAAACGAGTGTAAATTTCCTCCGAAAGTTAATACAGAAAATCAATCATTGAATCCACAGGTGCAGAATGAGGTGAGTTACCAACAGCTGCAACAGCCGCAGGTAGTTACTCAACAGTGTCAGGTGCCGCAACCACCTCTTCCAAAGAGTGTAAATCCTCAAAGATACAGTAGAGAGGCAGGATTCTACAGAGGAGAGCAGGTAACAAAATTACCGCGCGCAGCTGCAGTTTCGCAGTATTGGTTACGGCAGAATGGAGATGAATCGGATGAAAGTTTATGACGGTGCCTAGGAGAGGAAGAAGAGTGCGTGCTTGGCGCAACTCTAGAGGTAGATCAGTCAGGTCCATTTGTGGATGGAAAAGTGAAAGGTGTAAATGTTACATTCCTTGTGGACACTGGTGCTACCCGTTCTACAGTTAGATCAGTGGAAATTCCAAAACTTCTTCTCTCAGGAGAATATATCCAAGTTGTAGATGTTTCAAACAGGCAGATTAAAACCCCTCTTACAAAACCAATAGAGGTGGAAATTGGAACGTTCAAAGAGATGCATCGCTTTGTGGTGTGTGATTGTGGTCCTGTAAATTTATTGGGACGCGATCTGCTTTGCAAAATGAATTGTACCATCTACTGTACCCCAGATGGTATTGCTTTCCAGACACCAGATGAGGATGTTCTGTATAAAATGAGAATGGCAGAACTAGAACCAGGAGTGAATGATATGTTTCCTGTGTTTGATGCGGAGAAAATCCCTATTGAGTTGAAAGGAATAGTCAGGTCTGATGTATGGGATTTCACAGGTGAAGATATTGAACTAATGAGAGAAGTTGATCCTGTAAAAATGACTGTAAAAGAAGGAACGAATTACCCAAACACCCCGCAGTACAAACTGACGCCAGAAATTATTGAAGGAATAACACCTGTAATTAATAAAATGATTGAACAAGGGATTTTGAGAGAAATAATGAGCAGCCCATGTAATTCTCCTATAATGGGACTGAAAAAGCCAAATGGAACATATAGAATAGTGCAAGATTTGAGAAAAGTTAACAAAATTGTTATTCCTTGCTGCCCAATTGTGCCAAACCCTGCTGTAATACTGTACAAAATCCCACATGATGCAGAATGGTACACAGTCATTGATTTGTGCCATGCATTCTTTTCTATTCCATTGCACCCTGACAGCCAGCCATTATTTGCGTTCCGGCTCGGAGGGCATATTTTGGCATGGTGCCGAATTCCTCAAGGGTATACTGAAAGTCCTTCAATTTTTAATCAGATTCTAAAGAAATCCTTAGAAGATTTAAAAATGCCTGAAAAATCTGTGATGGTCCAATATATTGATGACCTATTAGTGGCATCAAAGACCAGAGAAGCATGTGTTACGGACACCATTGCTTTACTGAATCATTTGGCAGAAGGAGGACACAAGGTGTCCCCATCTAACCTGCAATTTTGTCAACAGGAAGTACAGTACTTAGGTCATAAGATTGAGAAAAGGATGTGAAAAGTGACAACAGAAAGGATAAGAATTATCAAAGGAATGAGAGCCCCAATGACACAAAGAGAGGTGAGAATGTTCCTTGGAATGGTTGGATATTGCCGACAATGGATAAGTGGGTTTTCATTGATTGCAAAACCTTTACAGCGATTGACAAAGAAGGATGTCAAAGATCCGATTGCATTGGATGAGGAGGAAATGAAGGCTTTCGAGGAACTGAGAACAAGTTTGTGTGAGGCACCAGCATTGGGAATGCCTGATTATGAGAAAGAATTTGAGCTGTATTGTAGCGAGAGAGACGGATGTGCACTTTCAGTATTAGTGCAAAGGTATGGAAAAATGAAACAACCAATAGCCTATTTTTCAGCTGTTTTAGACCCAGTAGCAAAGGCGTTGCCTGGATGTCTGAAAGGAGTAGCTGCTACTTGTGTGAGTCTGGAACAGAGCGAAGGCATTGTGATGGGATATCCTTTGAGATTATATGTCCCACACTCGGTTGAAATCCTTCTGACCCGAACAAAAACCCAATTCATGACACATAGTCGGCTGACTAGGTATGAAAAAGTGATTTTGGGTGCAGACAATGTAACCATTGTAAGATGCACGAGTGTGAATCCTTCCACTTCATTACCAGATGAAGTAAATACAGAAGTCAAAGATGATGTTGATCATAAGTGTTTGGATGTGCTTGAATTTTGCACAAAGCCTCGCCCTGATATCAGAAAAGAGTCAGATTATGTGATGTTTGTGGACGGGTCATGCCTGAGGACAGATGAGGGAGTTTTAAGTGCTGCGTATGCTGTATGTACGGTGGCAACCATAATGGAAGCATCTTGTTTGAGAGGAATACGTTCAGCCCAAGTTGCTGAGCTGATTGCTCCGATTCGAGCGTGCAAACTGGGAAAGAATTTCCGAATCACTGTGATCACGGATAGCCAGTACGGCTTCGGAGTGGTCCATGATTTTGTACAGATCTGGTCCCAGAGGGGATTCCTGACTTCCAGAGGGTCTCCTATTAGGAATGGTGAGTTTGTGAAGAAGTTGCTTGAGGCGATACAGCTGCCTAAACAAATTGCGGTGGTAAAATGCTCTGCTCACAAAAATGGAGCTGATTACATTGCAGTGGGTAACAAATTTGCTGACGAATTAGCTCAATATTGTGCCAGAAATATGACCTCAATGAATCGGAGAAGGGAAAAAGAAAATGTTTCATGTCCCTTGCTGTTTACTAACCCAGTTGAAACATGGGATTAGGTAAGACAATTGCAGGAAGAGGCAAGTGATGAGGAAAAAGACGTTTGGATAAAATCAGGTTGCAGACGGAGAGAAGAAGATGAAGTTTGGGTTTACAGGGATGAAAGACCAATTATGCCTGATAGCATGATCTCTAACATGGCACGGATGTACCATGGACAGGCACACATAGGTAGAGATGCCATGATCAGACTTTTCAAACAGACCTTGTATAACCCAAAATTTAGGGCTATAGCTGAAAGTCTTTGTCAAAGATGCCTTATATGTCAACAGATAAATCCTGGAAGGAAGACAGTAGTGAGTTTGGGAGTAATAGGACGTGAAGGAGGTCCTTTTACCAGAATGCAATTAGATTTCATTGAAATGCCCCGAGTAACAGACTGAGGTATGTCCTGGTGGTCGTCTGTTTGTTTTCTTGTTGGGTGGAAGCCTATCCGACAAGAAGGAATGATGGAGTTACTGTAGCTAAACTCCTGCTGAGAGAATTCATTCCTAGATATGGTTTTCCAGTAACGATAGAAACAGATAGAGTAACGCATTTCCAGAACGAACTTATCCAACTGATATGCGAAGCACTAGACATTCGACAAAAGCTGCACTGTGCCTACAGACCAGAGGCTTCTGGAGTGGTAGAACAAGTAAATGGCACCATAAAGAATAGGTTGGGTAAAATGTGTCAAGCCACAGGACTCAAATGGCCCGATGCCTTACCATTGGTGCTAATGAGCATAAGAAGCATACCTGACAGGAAAACAGGTCTGAGTCCTCATGAAATAATCATGGGACGAGCAATGAGACAAGCATATGTACCTGTCAACAAATTGCTCACTATAACTGAAGATCTCATACTGGACTATTGCAAAGGATTGGCTGATGTGGTGCATTCTGTGTTTCATCAGGTTGGACCGGATGCAACCACTCTTGAAAGAAAACCAGCTCATGATCTGAGTCCAGGAGACTGGGTCCGCATAAAAGTCCACAGAAGAAGAAATTTCTTGGTTCCACGCTGGGACAAGCCACATCAAGTGATTCTGGTGACAACGACTGCAGTAAAGTGTGCAGGTGTGAAAAATTGGATTCATGCCAGCCATACAATCAGAGTTCCAGATCCTGAAGCTCGACCTGTAAGTCGACATCTGGAAGAATCAGGTACCATTTCGGCATCTGAAGCAGAACCTGAAATGATTAGAGTTCCAGATCCTGAAGATCGACATGTAAGTCGACATCTGGAAATATCAGATACTAGTTCAGCATCTGAAACAGACCTACCTGAATGCAGTAAAAGACGAACAAAAGAATCAGAAAACAAAAGAACTGATATTGAAACAGGAGAAACTGAACCAATAGACAGTGACGGTGAACAGCCAAGTACAAGTTTTGGGAAAATTCCTCTGGAAATTGAGATTTAGATAGAGAGATTGGGGAAATTGCGGAAGAAACACGAGGAGGATTAGACTCAAAATTACAATCAGAAGAAACACGGGGAAATTTAGATCTAGACAGAGAGTTTGGGGAAATTGCAGAAGAAACACGAGGAGGATTAGACTCAGAATTTCAAGCAGAAGAAACACAAGAAGGTTCAGATTCAGACAAAGAGACTGAGATCATAAAGTTCAAGGTTAGAGAAAGTGAAGTGAGATCTGAGACAGAATCTGAAGAAAGTGAAGACGAAAGAAGGCAAAGAATAGGTCCAAGAAAGAGAACTTGGAGAGTGGAACGAGGAGAAAAGGAAAGTGAACTGAAAAGGCCAAGAAAAGGAGACAATTGGCCCAACGAAATTAAAAGACTGAGGTATAAGATAATAAATTTGAACAAAGACAATGCAGAACAAGTGAATGAAATAACAAGTCAAGAAAGACAAAGAAAAACAGATAAAAGACAATTGCCGAGACCCAAAAGAGTGAAAAGACCTAACTTGAAATACAAGTCACCTGAATGGGTATACATAGCACTATCTGACATTAAAGAAGTGGATAGCATTCACGAGAACCCAGACAAAGACTGTGAACAAGTGGGTGACGGTGAACTGCGCCAACCCTGAAAAGTCAAAGAAAGAAGACCGGACTAGACACACAAACTGATAAAGACAAAGAAAATTTCTGACAAACCGAAAAGTGCGCTAAAAGCAGTTGACCCCAGTCAACACTAAAGTCATTTGAAGTGTGGAAACACATTTCTGTACATATAATTAGATAATTTTCCAACATGGTAGACACTGAGAATAGAAGATCTAGATGTGGGGTTTTCCGTAGATGGTGTAAGATGTGTTTCTATTGTACAGGCTTTCTAATGCTTATCTGGTTCATTTTGGCAATAATAATTCCACTTAGATTAGTTGGAGAAAATATATCTGTAATCATGAATGACACAAATAGTGACAAGAAATCTAACATAATGAACACTGCAACACTGGTAGATAGTACTGATTTTCATAGGGACAAGTCAATAACTGATTTCTCCAAGAATGTCTTCACGAAACTTTTGTACGAATATGTGGAGACAATGGATGTGAGAGATTGTTATGTATGTATACAGTTACCTTGGTCTGTAACAGAAGGTGTGACATATCATCACCTTCCTTTGACGTATGGAATAACTTGTAGTGTTTTAGCTAGCTTATTTTACAAAACAGGTAAATTAGAGTATTACTACACTGACACAGATGCTGTTTTTGCTAAAGTTCCCGTAATCCCTGAACGAAATAAGGTGAAGTTTGCAAAGATTTTTGGAGAATTTTTCTTAGAAACAAAAGAATTAACATTAGAATATGCATTTAGACATAATCTTACTTGTGGGTGAAGAAAGGAAGAAAAGGTTTTCTTGGGCATGGTAGAAGACAGAAGGATTAAGTTTCAAAGAAAGGCAACAGGAGAAAAGACAAAAACCCCACCTTGGGCGTTTGAAGAGGGAAGTTATGACAAAGGGGAAACAAATGCAGCTATGGTTCTAGATTGGCCCCAACAGGGAAAATTGTGTATTAGTAGAGGCAATACTCTGTATGATAACTATTTTGTGGGTTCTAGTGAGTGCCGAGATACATACAAAATTTTAGGGGGATGGGGATTCAAAGGAGGAAAAGATCCAGTATTTCCAGGGATCTATTATATTTGCGGAAATAGAGCTTATTATAGGTTGCCGGACCATTGGTACGGAACATGCTATCTAGGCCTGGTCTTTCCCAAGATTTTTCATGTGGAAAGAGGAACAAAAGGAATTCACAAGATAGTTAAACCATTAACTCGTAGGAGAAGGGAAAGCTTCTCAGAGATAATAGGTGACATTTTTGGAGCATTGATACCAGCAGTGGGTATATCTTTGAATGCATACAAAATTCGAAAATTGTCGACAGTAGTGGATCGTTTATCAACGAAAACTGCTGGAGGGTTCTTGATGATAAATACTGAAATGGTTGCCATGAGAGCTATGGTAATGCAAAATCGACTTGCCCTTGACATTCTTTTGGCAAAAGAGGGTGGAGTCTGTGGAATGCTGAAAGTACAACATTGTTGCACTTACATTCCAGACAAAAGTCAGAATATACAGAAGTATATAAAGAGCATTACTGATTTGCATAAAGAAATTGCCCCACTGGAGGTTGAAGGTGCTTGGGAGAGACTTGGCAAAAGTTTTTCCTCAATGAAGAAATGGTTCACCGAAATAGGTAGTTCTCTTATTGGGAAAATACTAATTCCAGTGACCTTAGTAATAGTGATAATATCAGTATTGAGATTACCATATATGTGTGCTAAAAGAAGAAAAAGCCAAAATAAAGTAAAACGAGAAAATGAGAAAAATAAAGAAAGAGAACGGGAGATGGGAGAGATCGAATTGGAAGAGTTTAAAGAGAACATGTAGAAAAGGTCTAAAAGACAAGATGAAAAGAACACAATTGTCTAAATTAACAAATGCAAGTGGACAAGAAACATTTATCTGATAAAGTTTGTAGGGATAGGTTTTAGTGGTGATGTTAAAAATCACCAAAGGGGAGAATTGATGGAGCAGGGGAAACAAAATATTTTTTGTACCCCTTTGAAATTAATGACCTCATAACGATTAATGATACTAACCGTTTGAAACGCATGAACTAATCAACAAATACACCTTTTTAGTAGACATTACACGTGGGCAAACTGCTAAATGTTGCAAAATCTAATTTATTTACAAAATGTGAAGCAAATAACATTAGTATTGTGATTTGCGTAGTAAATAGAGTGAATTGCATGATTTGTGTTGCGTAATAGAATTGTATTGTGGCAAAGAATGCAGATGGTAAGTGAAATGGTTTTAAATGTCGCTTCTGCTAGGTAATATCTAACACGGGTCTTTAGAATGGCGGGTGGTAAACAGAAAGGCTTATTTTCCATATTTTAATTTCTATTGTGTTTGTTCCTATATTAGTTTTGTTCGGGCCTGCTAGGCCATGCTTCTAAAATGGCCGCTGGAAAGGACGAGATCGCGTGCACTGAATAAGATGGCCCCCGCGCAGACTCAGCATGAATGCTCCAGTCACGTGTATGCGGCCTGTGCTCGGAGTGGGAGATGTCAAGGCCAATCTGACCTGCAATGAGGAGCGTGCCAAGTGTTCAGCATATATGCCTGGGAACGGATGGGAAAACCGAGCGACAGGGATGAACTAATGTGTGACCATCAAAGATTGTTACAAAATGGATGAACAAATTGGACTACTTTTTGGATACCGTGGTCATGAAACTTATTGTGTGCTTTATTGTCCCCAAACCGGTTCGAACAAGGAGGGCGATGAGGTGACCATCACCACCCCTCCAATGGACCAATTAGCGTGATTCTTGCCCCTAAAGATTGCAACTTTTGAGTGTAGAGAGCCAGAAAGTAGGGTATAAGAGGGTCTGCTCTGACGTTGTGAAAAAACTTGCTTTTTCATTTTTCCACCTTGATGCTGCGAGAGACTCTGTCATTTTGGACTTTGAACTTTGACTGGGGAAGGAACGAGATCGTTGCGGGAATTTGCCTGGGAGGTGATTGCATCCGAGGAGGTTAGCGGGACAGTCAGTCAGTTTGGGAGTCCTATCCTGTGATCTGCGGTGCATCTTCCTTTGGTGAACTATTCTTGCCATCGCCCTATGGCTGAGGGTAATGAGTAATTTTATCTTTTCCTAAAAATCTTTCTTAAATTGTTTATTGATATTTCTAAATGTTTTACTTAATAAAGAATTTTACTTATTTGCTCGAAGAATTTTAGATAAAAATATATTCTAACCTTAAAATGAGTCTGTGGTTCTTTAAAACAAAGTATATGATTTAATAAAAGTTGAAGGTTTTAATTGTGATTGAGCTGGTCTTAATCTCCATCAACTGATTCTACTAGTTGGTCCATCGACCGAATAGCGGAGTACCTTGATGTTTAGAACCGACAGGATCCTGAGTTAATGTATATAATGTATAGGTTATTATTCTGTCAATTTTAACAAGGTATCCCGTTTGTCCAGCAGCTCATTTTCCTTGGCGTTCAATCCAGAAATTGAATGAATGTATGTATGCGGTGTCATGGGCCCCACCGACATAAGTTTTGTGTAGGTGCTTTTCTGGATTGGTGTCATAAGGAGAAATTTATATTAGCCGCGCTGGATCACCGGCAAGCAAATTTTTCTCAAAATGTAATTTTGTTGAATTATGCACATTTTTTCTGTAATTTTATGGTCAACAATTGAGATTTTTCTGCGCCCTTTAGTTGGAGGGTGTTTTGCACCCGATGAGCACTGGCTGTACAGCACAGTGTAACTAGGTGTGAAAAATTAAAAAGACTCAATAAAACTTTGAATTTTTACAGAATGTTCACAATTAAAGGGTGCTTCTAAGTCTTATGTTAGCCAAGACCTTTTGTTTTACTCTAAACCATTCTCTAAATACATACAATTGCATAAAAACATTGAGGGGCTTTAGGTAACTTTGTTTATATATTGGCCTATTGTAATGCCATTCACATTTTGGTGCTGTGAATGGGATAAGAGGTCAGCTCACCTCATGTATTTGCACTCAGCAGTGTCAGTGACTGCATTTTGCCTTGTACAATGTGCACAGCTGCCACAAACGTATTCCCCTTCTTTCATTCTTATATTAAATTTCTTTTTTTTCAAGAGACTGTAACCAGGTCCTTGCAATATGCTGTATCTCACGTGGGCACTGCTAGTAGCACACATCATTAAATAGGCCATAAAAGCCTTATAAGATGGCCACCCATGCATGCATGCGGCCACGCAGGCGACCATCTTTTGTTTTTATTATACTTTATTCAAAAACATCCCAACATGTCCGTAGAACGTGTTTTGACAAACTATAACAAAAAACATTACAAGATGGCTGCCCTTGTGTCCGCAAGTATACATAAGCATAGGTGGCCATATTAGACTACTTTTTGTTATACTTTATCAATAATTTACCTTTCCAAGATGCCCAATGTGTTACTTTCTTGGAATAGTAAGCTAGTAATAAGCTACAGCAAAAAAGAAAATTGGCAAATCTAATAGCTCTGCAGCCAAAGCCTTGCCTATTCACTTTGGCAATACTTGTTCCACAATAATTATAGATTATAATTATAGATAGGGTCCTGTGTAGGTCGTCTTCTTGGTGGTCCGGGGAGTTGTGTGTTGGGCATGTCACTGTAGAGTAACAGGTAGTCTAATTCTGACGAGTGGCTAGGACAGTACAAGCTTGTCTTCTACTTGCACAGTTATCTATTTTAGCAAAGGTGACATTACATGAGTCATCCTAAATTAGAACTTGCAATCCTTAAACTGTTAAGGAGTAAGTTAATATTAATATGTATGGTGTGATATTACTATGTTTAAGTCAAATATTTTCAATATTGATATGAGAAGATTAGACTCATCCTCTGAAGTATTCAGAGAAATATAAGGGTAGGCTGGGTAAAGTCAAACATCTGAATTGTGATGTTTCTATATAGTTGGGAGTTATAGCTATTATGGGCGGGGTGGCACAATCCTGTCACACTGTAACTGACCACATAGGGAGCTGTTAATTTTACAGGCTTATCCATTCATAACATTCCATGTGCAATGTTTTGTAGTAGTGTGCAAAACGATGATTTGTTTTGGTTAATTTTGTTAAATTTACACAGAATTTAGGAAATTACACAAATGGAGCGAAATGTGGTTTGCTGGTACCACGTTTGAAATGTTCACGAGGGCATACCTCACATAAAAAAAACATTCATGCAAGATATGCCCCACGTTAAAAAAATTATGTGAGCAATACCAGCAGACTGGTTCCGGCAGATAATTTCTCAATGCGTCACATGTTCTGCTCTAACCATTCTGCTGTGAACAAAAAAATTATGCAAAGTTGTATAATGCAAAAATAAATGAAGTTCAGGAATTTTGTAAATTTTCATATAAGGGTAATTTCAGAAGCATAATAAAAATTTCACCCGGGCCTAATGTTTCGCAGCTTCTGTGCCGTTACATACGTTCTGCCTTGTCACATTCATTTAAGAATCAGAAGGAAAGCCACCCTAAGTCTGTGGAACATATGGTGGCCAAATGCTGTTCTAACTAGCAAGTGGTAAACGGTCTAATGACATAGCCATAACTGAACGAAGTAAAAGTGCTCTTTATGGGTTCATTAACACACTACTGCAAATTACAGGAAGGGCAAAATATTTTAAATGAAATGTGAGGGGAGTGCCAAAGTTTGTCTTTCGTTGGGAGCATCTCTAGGATGCAGCTTCACAAGGCACGTCCCATTCATTGATCGTAAAGCCAGAAGAGGACCAGTAGAATTTCTGAATTAGGCTCGAGGGGTCTGATTGACGATGCATATCCCTTCTGGCTACTGGGCCATGTGGTACTGAGCAGGTGGCACGCGCCCGAGGGCATCAGTGGTCAAAGAATTATGAGCCGGATATAGTAAAAGGCAACCCGGAAACAATCATGACCTCATAAAGGTGAGAAAGACGTGTGGATAATGATGCGTGGAGCATCTCGTTCCCTTTTAAGTGGTGAGATTGAATACAGGCTCATTTTTCCCTCAGACTAATCGGGCTTTCTTGTGTTTATAACATTATGAAAATGTAACTGGATACCAAATGTATGGAGAAGAGGTAACCTCCCCAGTGACGCGTGACGAGCTGAGCAGGTGGTAGGAGGTGGAAACAACCGGCCCTCCCAATCAGTTAACATGAAAGATTCATGAAAAATGCAGTGAACTCGATTCTAACACCAATTATATCATCAGGCCATTTTCTCATGTGCGCGCGTGCAAATGGAGAGGTCCTTATGTCTGACGGATTGAAAAAAAAACATTGATATTGCATGAAAGACAAACGTGTGCAGGCATCGTGCATGAAGTACACGTCACACGTGCGCTATTCGTGATTTATAGTTCCCATGTTTTGAATAGTGAAATACATGTGCAAATATTACAGCTTAAAACGTCACAGATATTCATGGAACTGGAGAACAGGTTCGAATCCCTGCAGTTGGCTCGACATCCTTTAATTTTGGGCAAATCACTTCATCTCCCAGTGCCTTAGAAAAAAGTGAATCGGACATTTTATAATGCATTCTGGTGCTCGTGTAAAGCGCTCCGGTGCCTTTGGGTCGAGATAGCGCTATATAAAAACTGGGGGGAAAAATGCACAAATCTTTTCTTCAATTTGCCGAAGGGGTTTGTCATTCAATTCAAATGCAATCTCAGAATTAAAAATAAACCACCCACGGTAAGAGTGAAACCAAGTTAATGAATGACTGCCTTGAAATGTTGCTTGATGTGTGAACAAAAAACAATTGGTAATAGGATTGTCCAATTCAAAGTTGTATTAGCGCCTAAATAGGTCTTAACATGCACATTAGGAACCTTTCTCTTCTCCTAGAAGTAGCTGTACCATTTAATTTGTAATATAAAAACTTGAACTATAATGATAAAAGTTGATCTAAACAACATATTTGTTGCAAAAATGTACCTACACGTAGCTGCTGTTGTATAATTGTTATTAGTTTAGTTATTTATAGGGCAGGCAGTAGGGGGAAATAGGCATTGGCAAAGCCAATTAGGCCTGCAATTTAAGGAATTTTGCATTATGCTTCTTACGCAAAATATCTGAAATTATGCTCCTTCAGGTAATTACATGCAATTTGCAGTTAAATTTGACCTCAAAATGCACCATTCGGAAAAATGTTATCGCAAACGCATGGTAAGAAGAGAACCCGAGCGGCTGGTGTTCGCAGTGCTTTTGTTAAATGCATCCTCACATCAAAAACTGATGCAAGGATACATTTCATGCTAAAATATAACACAAAATGATGGATTTGCATTTTACATAATTACGCGTAATTTTGCATAATTTGGCCTACATTTCGTATAATTGAAAGCAAATTTTTTGAATTTCACACACTCCTACTTTTCAGGAAATTATTGATGTAGGTGTCATGTGCATTTATTGGCTCCTGTTTTATCCACTAATTGTACTATGAACCTTGACCATATAAAGAAGAACAATTTAAAGAAGAACAATTGAAAGATTAAAAAAGACTGAAAATGTCCCCAGTGTGCACCCATAAAGATGGCTACTATTGAAAATAGGATATTGTAGGTGGGGTACAACAAATTCCTTCAATGTAAGTGAATAAGATATGGCAGGTCATATAATGTGTGATAGGTAACATGTTTTTATTTTATACCATAAACTTCAGGGTTTAAAAAAATAGTGAAAGAACTTGTGAAGATAAACAAATCAGGACTACATTATTTGCAGAGGACAGGTAAGTAGCACAGTTAGGTTATAGGGTTATGGGAAAGTGGTAGGTTATAAACAAAAAAGAAAGGGACTACAGAGAGCTACGAAGGGACATCGACTATAAAACACTAGAAAAATAATGAAATTGACAGTGCATCAAAACAATGTTATTAATACAATGTTAACTCAAAAACAATTGAAAATATAGGGATTCAAAATGTATTACCCCATAGTTAATCTCCTATAATTAATGTGTAAGTAATTAATGGTCTCAAAATAGCATAAAGCTTCACTTTAAATGTTTCTGCATTTATTTGTTCATTTCATTGATCAATCTCATGCTATCAACCTTTACACAAAGCAGCACCTCAGACTCTAAGAGCAGCTTTAAGCTAAATGGCATAAACAGTTCAGAACCGCTCACTTTCCAGTGTTGCACACTGGGTCAGGTTGACATAGGGGACTATTCACAAATAACACAAGTGAATGTGCAACTGAAGATTTACACCAAAGGGCAACATTCACAAAGGTACATTGAATTTGTGTCATGGCTCACTATGTCTGCAGGAATGCAGAGAGGCAGAATCTTCTCCGTTCCGTCCACTCCACCCTCTAGGTTTTCTGTATTATTAATTAATACCTGAGAGCTTTGGGGGGAAAGGGGAATGGGGAAGAGAAACACCATGGGCCCAATTACAGACAGTGCCCTGGGGTGCAAAAGGCATGTGCACCAATTTTCTGCACCTCTGTGGCACTATCGTATTATATAAGGGGCAGCAGATGTTTTTTGCGGCCCATTCTATAATACTAAAAGTGCGACACTCATATAGCACTGGTCTTTCTCTGGAGGATGTTCCCTCATTTGTAAGAGGGCCGTGGCCCAATGCAAATGAGGGAAAGACTTTGCCTCTGTGCCCATGCTGTATTATGGTTGTCGGTGCAGAGGCAAAGATGCCACCAGGAAGCACGCTAATCATGAGGCACACAACGGTGGCGCACAGTCAGTGTGCCTCCTGAAGGCAGACCTCTAGATGCAGTAAAGGGGGTCCGATGGACCCCCTAGATATCCCTCTGCAGGCGGCTGGAGTCACCCACTGCACCCGCTTGCAGGAGGATCTCTGCCTCCTCTCTGAAGTAAAGGCAGGTGCCCCATGCACAGTGAAAGATGGAGCATGTGCATCAAGCAGCAGCTCCATCTTTCACTATTATGCTGCCCCCAGGGCAGCTATGAGTTTGCAGCTGCCCAGAGAGGAGCTCATTGATGGTAACGGGGTGCACTTCCTCAGTCTGTGCCAGGTACACCTTGTTAAAGGTAGCCCATGGCTCAAACTGGGCAGTGCGGCCTGATCATAATATGACCCCAACTGGGCTAACAGCCTTATACTTGGAACAATTGAGGATTTTGCCAGAGGTTTAACCCTGACTGCCAGTGATCCCAGAATATAAATGACTATATTTAATATCATAATTTAAACTGCAGGAATCTTTCTAAATAGAAAATAATCACAGTAATACCTTTTCATTAACCATGTATTCACTGTGTTACTGTGTGCCTAAAATAACCTGGGAATTAACAGTTATATATGACATCAATATTTTTTTCTAAATATGTGCCATAAAACTAAGGGCCTGATTACAAGTGCAGAGGTAATAGGACTGCCGCACTTGCGCTGGCAGCGGTCAATCCGCCGCACTACGACTTTAAAAATCGTTGTGAAGGAAGTCCAACGGCTGCGCCTGGCGGTGGCGAAGCTGTGCCACAATGTAACATGCTCAGCCGGACTGGTGCAGTCCTGCTGAGCATATTACGAGTTCCTGCACTGCCAGCCATTTCTTGGCGGTAGCCCCGCCATGAAAAGGGTGGCGGTGCAGGAACAAAGGGGGCCCTACTTCCTATTCAGGGGAGCAAATCATGTGACCCCTGTGTGTATTCCTCCAAAGTTCCTGCACGGCATGGACGTCACCGTCCATGCCTCGCTGGAACTTTTTTTGCTGTTCCCATTGCGGTGCCTGTTTTCCAGGCATTGCCATGGTAAAGGCAAAGGACTGTCTGCCTTACACGAGTTCAACTCGTAATAAGGGGGGCTGTCCTTGCGCGGCTTTGGCGGTACTGTGTCGGTGGAGAGCCGGCGCAGCAATGCGAAAGTCATAATCGGGCCCAAAAACTCATACATAAAAGGATATCATATTGAATCTCAAGCATTAGCGGCTCGCACAGGTTAGAACGGTGAGGCGGTGGTGCGGGGTGGGGGCGGGGCATGGTGAGGGGTGTTGGAAGTTGACAGATGACGGGATAAGTAATATTAAATTCATTAATTAATTAAACCACTTACTTTGCGCTCGCCGCATCGGCGATGCAGCTAACGCAAAGTAAGTGGATTTATTTATTTAATATTACTTACCCCGTCATCTGTCGACTTCCACCACCCTCCACCCCGCCCCACCGTTCTTACCTGTGCGAGCCACCACTGATCTTAAGGCGTTCAGAGGTCAGAGAGTTTCCTTTTGGAATGAGCTTACAGGAAGCTGTTGCTTCACAATATCCTATCATCTAATATCCAATCCAAGCTAGTGGAAAGCAGGTTTGTTACCATCCATGACTTTGAATTGAAAAGCAAGTTAACAAATATGTAAGTCTCAATCCTTGTCTACAAAGTTCATAAGGACAGACTGGAATATACTGTTTCAGAAATCCAACAGGACTTTCAGTGCATAGAGCCAAGAGTTCCAAAAAGGCTTCAGTTCATTAAGGTTCCAATAGCTAGACAAACAGCAAACAATCAAATGGGAAGCATTTGTTTTCCCTATTGGTGTCTCTGTATACACCTGAAAATGGCCGCCAACTTCAAATCCCATGCACATCGCGGTAGATGTTGCGAGTCTACACCAGCCATGTTGTATAGGACATCCATCTTGAGTGGGTATAATGTTGTATATTGGCTATATCCAGAATAAGATATGTCCAATAGATTACATCACATATCAAATGTGATATTTTTAATACCTTCAGTGATCATATCAATATCAACATTATATCAGAAATTATGTCCAGGGAGATGGAGTATAGAAAAAAAAGAGTAAGGCGGCACTAAAATGAGAGTCTTTTTACCTATTTACACACGTTGTACAGTTGTTGGTTTATACCAGGCGTTTCCAACCAGTCGATCGGGAGCTACTAGTAGCTCACAGAATCCTTCAGAGTAGATCTCAGCCTTGAGTTCATTTTTAACTAAGAACTGCAATAAATGGGGGCGTGGCCAACTGCCGGGGCAAATGGCCGCACACTCCGGCACCATCCGGCCTGCCCGTAAGCTATCCTGACATAATTATCTGGCACTAAGCGTCACGCACAGTTAGAGGAACGTGAGAGGCACCGGTGGATCGAACTCCGGTGCTTCAATCCGACCCGGAGCCGGTGATCGCGGCTCCTGAAGTTAGAGTCCGACGCGACTCTGCCTGCACCGACGCCGCGTTAGTGGGAGGCCCCGCCCTGGAGAGACGGAGACCGGGCTAGCGGTGAAATTGAGCCCACACGCACAGCCACTGGTGCAGCGTTTGGCCCGTATGAGCGCAGGGGGCCCCCAATATGGTGTAGGAACATCGGAAATTGGTCATTGTCACGGCGCGGTGCTGTGAACAGAGAAAAAAGACCTCGGGTGCGCGGAGGAGGTGCAGAAAAGGGCAGTGACGTACCAATAATTCAACAGGCAGTGCAGGGGACTGCTCGCATCATGCACAGGTGCGCTCCAGTGACATTCACTCGGGAGGTGTACCTGCTGGGTCGACTCAGGCTCCTGAGGTGTAATCCAGTGGTGAAGCAGGATTGGGAATGTCTGGGACCGGTGCCACCACGCACTTCAGTACACATCTGCTTCCTGATCTCAGAGTCAGGAGAAAACCGACAGGCCACGTGAGTCACTACACGGTTGGCGGCGGTGAGTACCCTTAACTGCGGAGTGGGCTCCGCTTAAAAATGGCATCTGGCAAAGGGAGCAGAGGGTCGCAGCAATCAAAGATTGACAAGTACACCTGCCATAGACTACAGGAAGGGGGTCCGACTGGCACAATCACTGAGCAGGACAACCGAATGAGTCCAAAAGACCAGGAGGCCCCAATGCTACAAGATATTATGGCGGCGATTAACGGGGTTCACACCTCACTTGAAGTACGTATAGACTCAGTGGCTACTGACATCTCCTTGCTCAGGGCGGACCTCCCGAAAATGGACTCTAGAATGCTGGAGGTGGAGGATCGCACCAAGGTTCTTGTGGATGACACGTCAACTCTACAGAAACAAGTTGCGGACTTACAGAGTCGAGCTCAATTATTCACACAACAGCTTGATGACTAAGAAGGGCGCTCAAGGCGGAACAACGTCCGCATCTTAGGTGTTCCAGAAAGGGCGGAAGGTCAGTCAGCGGACCTGTTCGTCGAAGAGTAGTAATGAATCACCTACGACCAAAGTACCTCTCCAACTATTTCACTATTGAGCGTGCCCATTGAGTACCGGGGGGAAGGCGAAACCAGGGGGGCCAACTACTTGCGTGGCTGGAAAAAAGAGAACAGGCAAGTAGATGGGTCCACCAGCTCCAGGGTCCTACAGGAGAAAGCATAGTCCAACCACAAGAGGTGGCCGAGAGATTCGCTTCCCATTTTGAGGCAATATACACCTCGGGAACGACCGTTACTGCGGCTGACTGCAGTGACTTTCTGGCCACTATTCGGATGCCCGGTGTCCCGCCCAATGATCGAGTCTCCCTCGAAGGCGATCTCACAATGGAAGAAATACAGATAGCAATCCAAGACATACGCTCGGGTAGGGCAATGGGACCCAATAGTTTACCAATTGAGTTTTTCAAATTGGCGACAACCAAACTAGCGCCCCACCTCTGGCAAATGTACCTAGAAAGCTATGTAAAAGTCTTGTTGCCGGTTGATATCCGGCTTGCATCGATAGTGGTAATACATAAACAGGGCAAACCAGTAAACACATGCGAGGCATATAGGCCTATATCCCTCCTGACCGCAGAAGCCAAGATACTGGCAAAGGTATTGGCAAACAGGCTTCTCCCATTGATCAGTAATTTAGTGCACCCGGATCAAGCGGGCTTTATGCCCGGCCGGAACACGGCCGCAAATCTGCGGTGCCTTCATGGCGCACTTGGCCGGAAAAACACGATACGAGAAGAGGTCGCCTTGTTGTCATTAGATGCTAAAATGGCCTTTGATACGATTGAGTGGCCATATCTCTTTGCAGTGTTGGAGAGGGTGGGATTTGGTCCGAAGTTTATACGTTGGATTAAGCTGCTGTACACTGAGCCCATGGCACAAGTCGTAGTCAATGGACACACATCATGAAGGTTTCGACTGGGCAGAGGTACGAGGCAGGGATGCCCTCTCTCGCCACTGATTTTCACGCTGGTACTAGAACCCCTGGCAGTGTGGATTAGAGGGGACCCTTTGATAAGGGGACTAATATGGACGGACCAACATGAGGACAAGATATCCCTCTATGCGGATGACATTTTACTATACGTGGCATCCCCTGCATCCTCGATCCACCGCATCCTACATATATTTAGCATATTTGGTACGCACACGGGATACATGATCAATTGGTCCGAATCACAGCTGTTTCCGGTACAAGGTCCTGGACCCAAATTACCGAAAGACCACGACATTCCTATTGCGGAGAACGGGTTCTGCTACCTTGGGATATATATTACCACAGACCCTGTCAAATTCTATGGTGCCAACCTACAACGCCCCCTGACACGCCTGAGACTTGACGTCAAACACTGGCGTGGTTTGCCGCTGACCTTGCTGGGTCATGCAGCGCTATTTAAGATGTTAGCGCTGCCTCGTTTTCTATATGCACTACAAAATACACCGTTTAGGATCCCAGACTCCTATTTTACTGACATTGACAACGAGGTTCGAACTTTGTTGTGGGATGGGCATGCACCACGCATTGCATTGCATAAGCTAACGGCCGGGTGGTACGATAGTGGGATTGCGCTGCCTGATCTCCGGCGGTACTATTGGGCATCGCAACTCATAGTAATTAACCAATGGGTTTATAACGCCCCGGATGAGCCAAGCACCCGTACTGACATATGGCTGATGGGAAAGGGGGGGTATCGAAGAGCTTTCTACACACACCCCAAAAAGTTAGGACTAATGGGCCCTACGGCCAGAACGGTGGAAACCTGGCATGCCCTCAATAAGAAACTGGGGTGGGATAGAAGAGTCACACTTGCAACTCCTCTCTGGGAGCCGGAGTGGTTGGGTCGCCTGAGTTCCTGTCCAGGGTTTGATAAATGGGACCTGATCGGCATCTCGACGGTGAGGGATATGTGGACCAGGAACGGTTTGATCACATTTTCTGACCTCCAGAAAGACTATCAATTGGCAAACTCCGAAACCTATAGATATTTGCAAATTAGCCATGCCTTAAAGGCAGTGATACCCAGGGATGGCCAAATCCCGAACTCCTCTCCGCTCGAAGATAGATTGCTATTATACCTGATGCCCAAAAACTAAAAGGCCATTTCTCTAACATACAAAAAACTAATAAATAATCAACCTGATCCCTTGATAAAACTTAAGCAAAAATGGGCAACAGATGTGGGGGACTTGGATGAGGAGGACTGGGAGATGCTCTGGCCTCCCCTAGGGAAGTCGCCATCCCTATGAGGCTGAGACTGATCCAACTTAAGATTTTGCATCGAACTTATCTAGCAGCCAGCATCCTGGTAAAGATGGGAAGGAGAGCCAATGGCCTATGCCTTCGTCGCTGTAACATGGAGGGTACCTTTTTTCACACACTATGGGCATGCCCTATCATTTCAAAAATATGGGTCTGCGGTCACAAAGCGGATGGAAGATGTGGGGGGAAGAGAGTTGCTCCCCTCCCCGAAACTCTGCCTCCTAAATATATGGGAATGCAACAGACTTAACCCAAACGGAACAATTGTGGGTATCATTGGGGTGGGCCCTGGCAAAACGCAACATTGCACAAAATTGGGAGTCAGGGATCCAACAGCACTGGCGAGATGGGTGGGGGACATGGATAGTGCTATGATCGCAGAGAGGAACGTGTTTAAAAATAGAGGATGCCCGAAAAAATGGGATCGAAAATGGTCTAAATGGAATGTACACAGAGGCGAGATATGCCTATCCCCTACAACTGAACTTAATCGACGGGCAGGTGGGTTGCAAGATCTACTAAATGCGGAAGGTTAATTGAGAAAGAAGAATGGTTATGAATGTGAACTATGTGGATGATATACTGTAAATGTACTGTGCTTGCCTTTGCTCAGCGGATAACTGCTTACATTGTGCTTTCTTGAGTTTTGATTAAATAAAATGAATATTAAAAAAAAAAAAGAACGGCAATAAATAAGTGTTGTGTTTTTCTCTTAAAGTTAAAGAAAGGCTGAGTTTATTTTACATTATTATCAGGCTGCAGACAACAGAGCCTGATAATGAGCAGTGATCCACTCTTATGACCCATGTGGGTCACAGAGGTTCAGAACTGATGCACTATGATATTTAACACTTAAATAAAAGTTATTCTCAACTCAATATTGGATCGTGAGAACAAAATTATATTTATGATTGCTTTTAAATGAGAGAAAATTAAAATGAAGAGTTAACTTAATGATTGAATTAACTCTTCATTTTAATTTTCTCCCTTTTCAACATGTCACATTTACAAATAGCAGGCCTCTTGCTCCCAGTGGCTGGTAGACACAGTGCCATGTTTATAACTGAAAAATACAGTTGTTTTCTTTTAAATGGGAGAAATTAAAAGTGAAGAAAATGTTTCTATGAAGCATTGCCTTAATGTTTTTCTCTACTTTAAATTAAGCCCTACTGTTTTATGAAGCATGTTTCTTCACTTTAAATTCCTCACATTTAAACAAATGACTGTATGTTCCTGTTATAAATATGGCACCATGTATACATGCCACTGGGAATAATATGCCTGCTGTTTGTAAACAGACTTTGAAATGGGAGGAATTTAAAATGATGAGTTTTATGTAATGCATATAAACATAAAGTTAACTCTTCATTTGAATTTTCTCCCATTTCAAAGTGTCGCATTTACACACAGCAGGCATGTTGCTCCTAGTGGCTCATACACACGCTGTCATATTTATAACTCATTAAAGAAAAGGTTGGAGACCACTCCAGTGTAAAATTATGTACATGTTGATGAATGAATGAATGTATGCTCCGGAGACAAATATGAGAAAGAATATGGCAATCAAAAGGACTGACAATCATTTTCACAGTCAAGGTCTTTGTGATACTTCTTTAGGACACAGGGTGCATATTTAATGCTATCCTTAATGGGATAAATGACACTGGGCAGCCAAATAATGTAAAATGTTGGGACTCATACTCAATTTGATAGCGTTTGTTTCCTAAAAATCTATTATTTTTACTTTTTTATCCTATTTCCATTTTGTCTTTATTTTTTTCCTATCTAATACATGAAGTAACTGTTATTATAGATGTCGTTTTTTACTTGTACTTTTCTGCTGCAATGAATGTCATTTTTTCAGCCCTTTATAAGAAAGTATCCAACTTTACAGACATGCAATGTTTTTTTCTGTTTTTATAAAAGTGTGCCCTTAATAATAGCTTCCATGTGCTATTTTGAGACCATTAATTACATAGCCATTAATTATAGGAGATTAACCATGGTGTAATACATTTTGAGTCCCTATATTTTCAATTGTTTTTGAGTTAACATTGGATTAATAACATTGTTTTGATGCAATGTCAATGTCATTATTTTTCTAGGGTTTTATAGTCGATGTTCCTTACTATCCCTCTGTAGTCCCTTTCTTTTTTGTTTATAACTTTACACTTTCCCATAACCCTATAACCTAACTGTGTTGTGTTACTTACCTGTCCTCTGCCAATAATTTAGTCCTTATTTGTTTATCTTCACATGTTCTTTCACTATTTTTTTCAATCGTGAAATTTATGGTATAAAATAAAAACATGTCACCTATCACACATTATATGACCCGTCATATTTTATTCACTTACATTGAAGGAATTTGTTGTGCCCCACCTACAATATCCCATTTTCAATAGTAGCCATCTTTATGGGTGCACACTAGGGACATTTCCAATCTTTTTTAATCTTTAAAATGTTCTTCTTACTACTAAATTGGTTTGGGGTGTTATTGTTTTGCTTTCTGACTTTAATATTAGTTTTCTGCTGCTTAAATACATAACACATTTCTCTGAGGAAAAGCCTGCTCCAAAGGCTAAGACCGGGTTTCCACACTGGAACTGTTTATGTAAAACAAACTGGATTCCTACTTAGGCGAGATACTCCATAACCACCCAACTAATAATGTCTGAAATAACAGATTCCTTTAAATTGGGTACCTGTTTTAATGTGTTCTGTTAAAAGCGCCAAAGTGTATGGGGCTATATAAGCAGTGAAAGAAGAAAGATGGCGGCTTACAGCCAATGACTGTACAATTCTTGCGCCTAGAGACAGACTTGTTTTAATCATGTCATCAAACAGGAAAAATAAATAGTATAACTTGGCTGCACACATGTTTTATTCATTTCTGGGGGTCCTTTATTAGGTTGAAGGATAATACACATACCTTAAATGAGTAAATGAGTTACTATAAAGATAGGCTGTTAGCTGCACGTACAGTGCTTGACCAATACACACTTATTCCTAATAAAATGGTTGAAGAGTAAGATTAAAAACAACTTTTTCTGGTCACTTCTACAAGATAAAGGTGCTATGCCTAAAAACAAAGCTTAAAAGCAATACTGTTGGAGTACAACAATCCAAAGGGTTTGAGGACCCTTGTGTTTTCCTATATTTCTTGTATTTCCTCTACTTCTTGGAGGATATGCTTATCTCAGAAAATTGTAATCTGTAGTCTTAGTTGCTAGAGAGAAGATCAATATGCTAATCAATTGCCCTCTAACTGATTAGTAAATTTAGCTTCTTCCTTCTTGCTAACTTATCATAATAGCCTAATATAATTTTCCTAGACAAGTATGTATGTATGTATATACATGTGTATGTAGTATTTCTATAGCACATTCACAGCCAAAAGGCATTTGATTGAGGCACGCTAGTCACACTTTATATTACACTAATCTGCATCTTTCATGATGAATGGCTTGGTGATCACAACCAGGGGCCAGATTTATCAAGGGATCGCATTGCCCTTGCATCACGCAGGGTGTCGCATAGGGCAACGCAATCCCTAAATCAGATTTACTAAGAAACGCAAGGCCGCCTTGTGTGGCTCTGCGTTGCTTAAGAAATCTGGAGTGACACAAGGCAGCGCAAGTTGCTGCCTTGCGTCACTCTGTCCCGGGAAGGCGTCCCATGGTTGGAGCATGGGTGTTCCCATGAATCCACCCATGGATTTTGGCACATTCCCAGATTTACCATTAGTGGTAGACCTGGGAATGCATCAAAATGCTACACCTCCCCAGGGGAAGTGTAACTAGGAGAAATATATTTATTTCTCCTTGGTTTTTCCTCTTTCTATGTAGAAAGAGGAAAACGCCTCATAGGATTGGTTTTGTGCAGGAAGGTGTCTCTTCCTGCACAAAAACATTCCCGCCTGCAACCCATGGTGCAAGGGCGCCTGCATTGGTACTTGGCAGCAGTTTGTGCGCCAGCGTAGACGGAGAGCAGGAATGAGCCGTATAATGTTGAACATGGCGCATTCCTGCCCTCTGCCTTTCACACAGCACAGCGATGTGTTGTGCTGCGTTGCGTGAATATTTGATAAATCTGGCCCCTAGTATCTAGTATGTAGGATTGTTGTGAGCTAGCTGAGCATTGGTACCTGAACCTTTGATCGCCTTTGTAATCTGCTTTTTCATTGACAATGGTGCAGTTCGCTAGGTTGTGACTCACATAAATAACATTGTATGGCACCTAGCTCCATTCAATACCAAGATCACAATTTTGACATTATCAAGGCAGAGGGAGCTGTGTGCTTAATAATAGAGTGAATATGCTTTGGGAAATTTGCCTATCTACTGGCTTCCTTATTCAAGTGGAGATGACTTTGTTATCAAAGGCCATCCAACTGCAATGTATTCAAAGGTGGCGTGATGGATTCTCAGCAAATTCTATGTAATCCCTGTGTAGATTATAATGATAAATTGATTTCTGTTTTCAAATGCATATCTTGATTTAAGGTAGTAGGTAGATTGACTTTAGCTTTATCCCTCTAGGCAACTTGCTTAGATAGCATAATATATTTTTTCCAGGACACATTTGACTGTGTCTTACTAGTCACTTTTTGTATTACGGTGCTTTCAGGAGGAGATGATTGTCTTTGGTTTCCCTTCATTCCTCTTCATATTTCGAATCTAGATTATTGCAACACAATGCATACTGTCATCCCTACAGAGTTCACAAGCAGGATGTAACTAGTACGTAATGTAAATACTGCCTTCAAGAACTTAAGTGATTTCTGTTGGGTATAACACTTTTTAGCACTACACAACAGAACTTCTGGACCGGGGATCACTGGGGTGCCAACAGATGATCAATTAAACACAACATACCAAGTAGTAATCTTTGATCAAGCATCATATCAGATTAAAAGAGTCAGGAGATATGTTGTGGTGTAGGGATGTAGGTTCTGCAATAAACTCAATCCACCCTTAAACGCACAGCCACATTGACAAATATCCACGTAAATGTTAAAAACTGTCCTGGTCAAACTAGCTTTGAACTTCAGACTTCTTTCATCAATCGTGTGACCATGAAAAACCCTGTATAGGAATCCCCCTGCGCAGATGCTCACTGCCCACAAACTGTATTTCCTTACTCACTAATAAATCCAGTATCACCACTAATGGAATATTTAATCAGTTACATAGCAACCTTAATGGCGAGCAACAGTTAATGCATCTATGTCTCATAAAACCAATGACCACCTTAAAAGCTAAGAAGGATGCACACAAAATCCACGTCACCATCTATCTACAGATCTATAAAAGTATTGAAGGTCAAGTTACAATATAAGCACAGCTGTCAACTGCAATGCTTTGACTGCAATGCTCTGACCAGCACTAGATATAGCAGTAATCTAACCACATCACACTAACCTTAGAGTCTCTTATTTGGCCTCTGTCAAACAGTGATCTGAGTTCAAAGATTTAAGCACAAGGTAATGCATGAGGCTGCCACAAGATATATCTTTTTTCTATTCTAAGTATCAATCATTCCGTCAACAGTAGGTGTAGCATAGAACTATGTAGGCAGATCCACTGCAGTGCAAGGCTTCAGGCGCTAGAATGTGCTGTCTATCCTTTACAGCACAAATGAATAACTCAATCTCCACAAATAACGATTCAACCAACCCGTTGATAAAGGGCTCCTATGAAGAAACATGCAACCAAGTAATCTGAGCAGGTGCTCCATGCTCTCAGCTGTAGTGCAAAGCCTGCATTTGCTTCCTCACAAATAATCCCATAAAACACATTATCAAAAGTCTTTACATCTTGAACCCATCATAAAGAATCTTCAAACACATGCACCAGTTAATACTCCTGTCTCCTCACAGCAGTGGCATCCTTAAGATCTCTGCATGCTACTATCTGCCTACAGGCCTAGAGGATTATTCCAAATGACATGTATGTGAGATTCATGGAACATGACTTCTCCTGCTTGCAGTGGGTCCAGAATTTTCCAGTCAGGGCCATAAAGTAGTAGGACATTTATTTTTAAATAAATTGCATTACCTTTCAAGTGATAACTTGGCAGTCGTGAGGAGCCCAAAATTCAGGTCCCTCACCTTTTCTTGAGGAAAAGTTCACACTGATGCCAGCCAAGGGTCCAGGACCCAGAGGTCAGGTCTTGGGGATCAGAACTCACTCCAGCAGAGGCCAGCAGCAGGGCTCAGGCAGATCCAGTTGGTGCTGGTCAGCTGAGCAGCTGCAGGGAGACCTCTGGAACCTTGTTGTGTCCTTGTAACTCACACAGGAGGTCACCCGACAGACCCTTGTAGACACTCTGGGTAGCCTGGGATCAAGGCAAGCAGGTCCAACCTTCCTTCTTGAGACAGCAAGGCAGTCCTGCCAGCAACAGGTAGCAGGGCAGTCCTTCTAAATCTCCATAGGTCCAAGAATGTTTTGATGAGAAGGTACCGTTTTATACCGGATACCAGCCGTTGTCTGGGGAAATTTCTGTTTTGAAATGAGGTTTCTGGTTGGCTAAGGTAGGCACCCAAGCCAGGCAGAAGCCAGATGCTCTAGTCAGGGTAAGCTAGATACACAGCTGAGATAACCTGTGCTCACCCTCTGGTAGCTAGGCTGGCAGACAGGACTGGGCTGAAAGGCACTTTAGAGAGTTCTTTTGAAGTCACCCCCTACATCAAAGGCACTTTTGGTGAATAAGAACTGGGTCTCTGCCCCCATCTAATCAGACATTTTTTAGACTTGTTTCCAGACATCGCTGTGTCTATATCTGTGAACTGCCAGAAGGACTTCTGTGCTGCCAGGAGGGACTGCCACTCTGCTAACTGCTCTGATGTGTTGACCTGCTGCTTGCTGAGTTGCAGGAGGGACTGCCACTTGAAACAACGCCTTGCTGTGCTGGCCTGCCGCCTGCTACCTTTTTGCTGTGCCACCTTCCATAGTGCTCTCCAAGGGCTTGTTTGCTTGCCCCCATGTTTCCCAGACTCTCGTGGCGATCAAAGACTTTGAATTTCTGCTGTGGGGCCCTGCTCTACAAAGAGTCGAGCATTAATCCTGCATCTGCAACTCTCCTGAGCCGGTTTGCCAGCTTGCACGGCTCAACTCCGAGCACTTCGCTGGGAATGAGCATCAACAACTCTGATCCGACCCAGAGCAACTGAAAAATCGAGTGCATCAATGCGGTAACGCTTCCAGCATCTGTTACTCCCAATACCACAGTGCAGAGAGAAGCCTTTGCTGTGCGGCCCCTCCGGGTTGCCTGGACGACGACAATCAGAGAGTCAATGCCACCCACCCCAGTGAGGAGCTCGGACGCTGTGTGCCGACATCATCCAAAGCAGCATGAGCTCCAGCGGCTCTAAAAAGGTACTGGGATTCCGACCTCGAGAGAGAGGTCCGGAGACCCATCTACACTTGCTTTTTTGCAAACACCAGTCCTGTCGGACCCGTGCAGACCTCGTTTGTACTACCGTAAAAAACGTAATAGTAGCAACTACATATTTTTGCACTGTGATTCCCTTGTGCATTGAGTGTAATAACTTGAGAAGTATTCATCTGATTTATATTATTTTGTTGATAAACAATACCTATTTTTATAAACTTGTGTGGAGTCTTTTTGTGGTTTATGCATTGTGTAGCTATGTGTGGGTTTTGCGCAAATACTTTACACATTGCCTCTTTAGATAAGCCTGCCTGCTCTGCGCCAAGCGACCAAAGGGTGAGCACAGGTTATCTCAGTTGTGTATATAGCTTACCGTGACTAGAGTGGTGGGTTCTACCTGGCTTGGGTGCCTACCATAGCCAACCAGAAACCCCATTTCTAACATTGGTGATTAGCGGTGATGACAGGACTTGTATTTTGCAATGTCATACAATAACTCATTGTTCACTACTACTCTTCACTTTGACCATTGTGATTTTTTTCAGTTCTCCCTTATTTGACCTGTTTAAATTTTTGTGCTTTAAAATGTCTACCTCTGGGGAAGTAGCCATACTACGTGCACCTGCAGTAGAGGAGTTTGATCTGGCCCAGTTAAAGAATTATACTGTGGCTCAGATGAAGTCTCCATGAAAGGCTTCAAGAGAAAGGTGGAGCTTCAGAAGGCTTTTAGAGCTTGGACAGAGGCCCATGTTGCAGAGGAAGAGGGCTCAGAGGAGGATGAGCTAGAAATTCCTGAGGAGGAGGATGAACTGATTCTGGAGTCTGAGGTGGCTCTATACCTGCCTGAGGGTGTGGGGGTGCACGATTTGCCAGGAGCAGAAGGGATTCCCAGAGCAGGGAGCAGTGTCTCCTCCAGGAACCTGTCACCATCAGAACTGGAGGACAAGAGGCAGGAAAGAAAGTAGAAATTGGAGCTTGCAGCGCTAAGGCTGGAGAAACAGCAAGCTCTAAAGGAGATGAGAATGGCTCTGGATGAAAGGAACCTTACACATGAGTTCACCCTCAGAGAGCTGGATATCAAAGCCCTACAAGTGGGCTCCAGCAACAGTAATGGTGTCAGCATACCTGCAGTGTCTTCACATGAGTCAAAGGTCAGGATACCCAAAGATTTAGTGCCCTATGTTGTGGAGGATGACGTGGACAAGTGGTTTGCAGCCTATGAAGTGGCTTTAGGAGTACACAAGGTCCCAGAAGAGTTCTGGGGTGGTAGTCTGTGGAGGTAAATTCCCACATTGGGGGGGGGACATTCTTCTTACACTAGAGGTGCAGGTCCAGAAATGCTATACTGCAGTGAAGATCATTTTGACCAGTAACTTTGCGCTGACAACTGAGAAATACTGACAGAGGTTCAGGATTAGTCACAAGATATCCACACAGAGCTGGGTTGGCTGTTAGACTATGCTGGTAAGGCACTGAAGGGCTGGGTGAGGGGCAGCAAAGTAAATGGTTATTTAGGGCTATACAACTTAATTTTGAAGGCGCACATACTTGATATTTGTTTTACAGAGTTGCACCAACACCTAGTGGATAGTAAGCTTACTGATTCTCAGGACGCTTGCTGAGGAGGCGGACATCTGGGTCAGCACTAGAGTGTCCAAGAAAGCATCTGGGAGGACTAAGGCTGGTCAGAGTTCCAACCAGAAGGAGGGAGAGATAAAAAGACAGAGGACCTAATTTAGATCTTGGCGGCACTACCATTGTCCTGCTGCTGCAGCTGTTCCAAGTACTCCATCGAGCTGACGGCGGTCCGCCTGCCGTATTTGGATGTTGTGGCAATAGACTGTCTCCCGTCGCGGTGGCATTCATCTCTGCTGGCTAACAGTACTTCATCACCGTCAGGCTGGTGGGTTTGCGCCAAGCCGATTTAGATGTTCCCTTTGTGCTGACGGTGTCCTGGCAGCAGAGTCCTGATGGAGTGAGGCCATGGTGGTGTGAAGATAGATAAGTAATACTCATCATTATCTCACTACACATATATGTTGTAAATGTGTCATAATGTATATGTAGGTAATGTGTAATGCCATTTTTTACATATAGAAATGCACACCAACAACATACACACACTATTGAATGTACGCCCACAGGCACCACAAGCACAACACTCACAATCACCACCACCCAAAAATATTTGTATGTGTCAATACAGGTGTGCTTATTTTACCTCAATAAGTTGTAAGATGAACACTTATGCATGACGCATAAAAAAATTGCCTGTGAGAGCAATGTAAAAATACATGTGGCAAAAGCAAATGTTTACAAACGATTCATAGGGAGACAAGTTACATAGAAGCCTACCTTAGATTCCGGCGACAACAGGGTTGCTGAGCATCATGGTGAAGTAGCACCAGCACAGGGAGCACCTGGACAATGAGGTTCAAGATGGAAACGGAAGTGGGAAACCAGAAAAAAGTAAGTTTTCACCTCTTTTTCTTCCATCGGCCAACTCGAGCTTGGAGTTTTCCCACCACAGTTTCCTCGATGGAAAGGCACATCGTAATCGGGACGGCGGTATTCTCCCTCCGGAGAAGTTGTGTCGGAGGGGGGACTCCCTCCGACACCGACTTCTGCCTCTGACGGCGTCGACACGGGAGCAAGATTCCGGCAGAGGCAGCAGGACTCCGACGGTCTACCCTCCAGAGACCAGAGACCCTCCAGAGACCCACCAACATCTAACTACAGTAGGTGGACCCCCAAGTCAGCAGGGGGGAAAGCAGTCGAAAAAGTGAAGGTGGGACCAGATTCCTCAACATCTAAATCAGGCCTAGAGTTCTCTAAAGGGCCCCAAAACACCTCACAGGGGAAAGGGTCTGGTTCTCATCCCCCAATCTGGCCCATCCCTAGGGTGGATTAGCTAATTGATCGGTTAGGGCTGCCCAGTATCTCTGTACCTTTGATCTTACATCAGGGTACTGGCAGATCTCCAGAATGGCATTATCAGTTTAGGGTGATGCCCTTTGGATTCAAAAATGCTTCTACCACCTTCCAGAGACTGGTGGACCAGGTCCTTGCTAGCATGGAGGCCTTCTCTGCTGTTTTTCCGGATGACATAGCAGTCTTCAGTAGCAGCTGGAAGGACCACCTTTTTCACCCCCAGGAAGTGCTTCAGGCTGTGTAACAGGCAGGCCTCACTATCACGGCAAGTAAGTGTAAGATAGGGCAGGGGTGGGTCGGTGGTGGTTAGGACACTTGGTGGGCATGGAGAAGGTGCAACCCCTCTAGGCCAAGATACAAACCATCATCGGCTGGCTGCCCCCCAAAACCCAGACTGAGGTCAGAGCCTTTTTGGGCCTCACTGGGTACTATAGGAGGTTTGTCAAGGGCTATGGCACCATTGTGGCCCCCTTGACTGAGCTGACTTCCAAGAAGTAGCCCAGGAGCGTAAATTGGACAGACGCTCTCAAGTTCTCTGAAGCAAGCCATGTGCACAGCTCCTGTGCTCAGGGCTCCTGACTTCTCCAAGGAGTTTATCATGCAGACAGATGCCTCAGAGCATGGCATTGGGGTGGTCATATCTCAACTTAATGAGGAGGGCGTAGACCAACCTGTAGCCTTCATCTCCAGGAGGTTACTCCCCAGGGAACAAAGGTGGAGTGCTATAGAAAGAGAAGTTTTTGCTGTGGTTTGGGCGCTGAAGATGCGGAGGCCATACTCTTTTGGCACTCACTTCCTGATTCAGACTGACCACAGGCCCCTCAGGTGGTTCATTCAGAAGAGGAATGAGACTCTAAAACTGTTTTGGTGGTCCATTTTCCCACAGCGTATGGACTTAAGGGTGGAACAAAGACCAGGGGTAGACCACGCCAATGCTGATGGTCTAACTGGGGTTTTTCCCCTTAGTGAAGAGGACTCCCTAGAGACTGGATGGCTTTCCCCACTTTCAACTTGGTTAGACATGTGTTAGCCCTGTCAGCCCTAGGATGACAGGTCTAACACCTGGCCTACCCCCAAAACAGATTCTGGTCAGTTCTTCTTTCCCTGGTGCTGGCTCCAAACTGCCTAGCAGACAAAGTCAAGGGAAGGCATGGTGTCAGGTTCCTTTGTGTGAGCTGTAGGCAGGGCCCTTTAATATGTAATGAGGGAAGGGCACAGCTGGTACTCAACCAACCTGTCAGGAAGACCCTCTCCCTTCACACCTTGGCTTTCTTTGTCTCACTTTTTGGAAGCAATACACAACCCAAAACAGCAGAGTCATTCACAGTCATGTAACCTAGGCCACTTGCAGAATGGCACATGTGAATTAGGCCGAAAAAAGACCAACTTTCTAAAAGCAGCATTTTCAAAATTGTAACTTAAATCCTGACCACCATTAAAGAGGATTTTAAATTCCAATTCATTTTAGCGTAAACATCATTTCACTATCTGCTCCCAATCTGAAGCTAGCACATATTAACCATTATAAGGCAACCCATTTTTAGTCTATGGGAGAGAAAGGGCTTAAAAAAATGACTTTGGGAGTTTTTTACTGTCTGCACATGTACAACTTCAGGACATATGTCCTACTTTTTAAATATCACACACCCTGCCCTACCGGTGGTTAGGGCCTACTGTAGGGGTGACTTATAAGTTTTAAAAGGAAGGTTTAGGTCTTGGAAAAGGTTTAAGACTTCACTAAAGGCTGCAGTGGCAAGCCAGAAACATGTTTTGAAACGCTCCTTTAGTGGGTGGCAAAATGGGTTCAACAAAGGAAGGCAGAGTGAGGCAAAAATCTGGGGTGACCCTGCAGAAATGCCTGGTCCAACATGACCCCCCTTCAGCCAAAAGCTAGGGTAGACTAATCAATATCTTGATGGACTTCTCTGATCAGGTAATAAAGCATGGGAAATGGCCCTCTTCTGCAAAGGCACATATCAACTGTATGCTCTTCTGAACCTGGTTGAATCCCTCTGTCAACTCTCTTCTGAGTTACTGGACTGAACAATGAGAGCTCTTCTCCTCATCTGTGGACCCAATAATTGAGACTCCTAACCTTAATTTGCTCACAGATGCATCCCAGTAGGCAGACAGTACCACCATGGCCAATAGGGTAATGTGGCTCAATCCGTCCCTTGGATCAGACTTTTGTCCCCAAGAAAGCCCCTGCCATAAGGACAACAACCAACAGAGGCCACAAACAGCTGTCAGCATCAAGAGTCAAACCACGGGCTATCCACTGTCAGGTGGAGGCTACATGCGAGGGCCTTGGCCAGGCCTCACTTCCAGCCTTGGAGCTGGCAAGGAGTTCCCTTATTGCTTCGGAGGTGTGCGGAACCTCTGAGGTTTCTCAAAGTGGGGGGGCAAAAGCACCAGGTGTTAGGCACCCTATTTCTATTCTCCTTCCAACCACCTCTCTCAAGAGTGTCACACTCTGTCTAATCATGCAGGGGTCTGCCTGGTGCAGGTCTCCTGTCCTCTGTCTCTGTGACAGTACAGGAAGCATCTCCAGGACAGAAGTGGCCTCTTCAGGGTCAGCCCTGATCCACTGGTCCTTCCAAAGTGGACTGTCCCCACCTCCTGTCGCACCATCTGGGCCTCTGTACTCTCCTTTTGGGAGTAGTACCCCGAGAAACCTGAGCTTTCAGGGTGTCCTGGCGGCCGCCCCTCCCAGCTCTTCTATCATCTGTGGTAACTAATTTCCTATGGTGCAGTCAATAGTCATCTGGGCCACTTCCCCATCCCATTCCAGGGATACCAGAGCCACTGGCGGACAAAATCTGGTCCCTGGACCTATGCTACCCTACACAACTGACCAGGGGAAACCAGCCTTTCCAGCACCATTGTCTGTCTGGCACGGTATCTCTCAGAGCAGGGACAGGAATCCCATTTAGTGTGATCTGATGGATGTGACGACTCACACCTTCAAGGATCGCAAGTCTATCCTCGAAGTCTATCTCCTAACTAAGGGAGGTGTGGGCATGTTCTACTCTCTGCACCTAAGGACTAATTGCCTCTAAGGCCACATTGGCCACCCCTGTACAGCTCCCGCCAATGGAAGGTTTCTTAGTACAGTCAAAGTTCCCCTGCTCGTGTCCTAACTGGGAACAGTCACAGCACCAGGTTGGAAATGGGAACCCTGGGCCACCACCACCAGACGTTCCCCCTTGCTTTTCAGAAGGGGTGTGGGATCCCTTTCCACCCACCTTATTCTGGGACATGTCTGTGTCACCTTGGACCTCACCCTCACTCGGCCGAGGGGGGTTGCTTGAACCATCCTTCGTGGGGTCACTCCCAGTTACCTTCTTATGGACCCTGCTGCTGAGCTGGAAGTCCAATTCCTTTCCAAGCTCCCTTAGTACAGAGTGCTTGGTGTCAATCAGGTGTTGGTGCAACTCCGTAAAGCAATTACTGAGCATGTTCTCTCTTAAAATCAGGTTATACAACCCATCAGCATCACTCACATTGTTGCCTTTCACCCAACTATTCAGTGCCTTCCCAGAGCAGTCCACAAAATCCACCCAACACTGTTTGTGGCTGTCCCTAAACCTTAAGTAGTATCCCTCTGGGGTAAGACCAAACTTTGTGATAAGGGCTGCTTTGATGGTGGCATAGGCCATTTGTTCAGCTACCTCAAGGGTCCATGGGGTATACCTCCCAACCGCGGGCATGTGTTTCCATAGGCTAGCCCCCAAAACCCCTCTGGAACCCTGTGCACACGCAGGGCTACCTCATAGTCTGCAAACCACCCTATCAATAAAGTCCCCACCTCAATGCAAGGCACTAGGTCTTTTTTATTGTAAATTCTGGTATTGAATATATAACAGACAACAAAAATCAGGCAAATTGAGGACCCATGTCCCTGTGAGAAAAACATCAAATTAAGTCCACTATCCATGTTACATAGCATAACATTGTGATAAGAACATACATGGCAGAATCAATCCCATCCAATACATCCCCAGGTCTACCTTTTAGAAATATGCTAGGGTAGAGAAGGACAGTATGTAATATCATCCCACCACAAATTATCTTGACAAGGTTCACATCTCAGGGATAGACTAAAAAGAGCTCTCAATAATCCAAGCGATGTTTGGGGTTTTATTGTTGGCAAATCGCTGGAATCATTAGCGTCTTGGTATGTATGACGTCCCGATACATAGGTTCTGTCCTCTATTCGTGGGGACCCTTTAATCTACGGAAGCAACAGGGAACTGTCGTCAATTTTATGCAAATAAAAAGTGGGGAGAGAAGCTCTCCCAAGGAAGAGGGAGAAAAGGGAGGATGCGCTGGGAGGATCTAAGTCCCAGGAGGAAAGCGTGAGAGTCATAGGGGGGTAAGAGAGTAGGCCTCCTGACTTAAGTTAATGTTAATGTTAATGTTAATGAAGCTTATAGAGCGCAGCTGCTGCCCAAAGGAGTCCTGGCGCTAAGCGCTACCTGGTGGGTGTCCTAAGAAGAGGATTATTCAGAGAAAAGCCAGGTTTTCAACCCTTTCCTAAATGAAAGGAGATCCGTGGCCTTTCTCAGATGCACCGGAAGATCATTCCAAGCCCTGGCGGCACAATAAATGAAACTCCTGCCACCCCAGCTGGCTTTCTTAACTCGGGGGATAGTCACTAGCTTTGCTTCCGAGGAGCGTAGCATTCTTCCAGGAACATACCGGAGTAATCGATTTCTCAGGTACACTGGGCCACTGCCCTCCAGGGCTTTAAAGACCATGCACAATGCTTTAAACCGTGCCCGTTGTTTCACTGGAAGCCAGTGGAGATCTCGAAGACCCTTTCCCACAGAGACGAACCTGGGAGTGCCCGTTAACAGTCTTGCTGCCGCATTCTGCACAATCTGGAGTCTATTAAGATGTTTCTTTTGTAAACTCAAATACAGACCGTTGCAATAGTCCAGTTGTGACAAAACGAGCGCCGTGACTGCTGTCCTAAAGTTATCTGTAGGAAGAATTTTTTTTATTTTTCTCAGCTTTCTGAGAAGAAAGAAACTGGTGGAAACCACCCCGCTAACATGATCACCAAAAGTTAGTTTATTATCCATCACCACACCCAAGTTCTTAGCTTTCGTGGAGGGGGCTGGAGGTAAACCCATTTCCTCTGGCCACCAATCAGGTGACCAGAGGTTGGCATTATTCCCAAATATCAAAACCTCCGTTTTACCGGCATTAAGCTTTAGGCAATTGGATGCCATCCAGCCTGCAACGGATTTCATGCAATCGTGACATCTCAGGCTGGTCTCAGCTTCTTTGCCCGGCTGAAGGGACAACACAATTTGAGTGTCGTCTGCATAAGACGTCACCTGAAACCCAAAGGATCCGATCAGGGCCGCCAATGGGGACACATATATATTGAAAAGCGTGGGACTAAGAGATGAGCCCTGTGGCACCCCGCACGGAAAGGAGAACGGCTTAGACTTATTCTTGCCTAGGTCCACCGTTTGGGTTCTATCCGTCAAAAATGATTTTAGAAGGTTCCAGGCCCTGCCCTGAACCCCTGCTGTAGATAGCCGGTCCATCAATACTTCATGATGGACCGTATCGAAGGCCGCCGAGAGGTCTAACATAAACAGAATCGCAGCACCTCCTTGATCCAAGGCCTCTCTTATTTCCTCCGATGCTTTAATCAGGGCTAACTCTGTGCTGTGTTCAGCACGGAAGCCAAACTGCGTGGGATCCAATGAACAGTTAGTGCGAAAAACGTGCTGAGCTGGGTGTTCATGGCCTTCTCAATAATTTTGGCTGGCAATGTGAGGCGTGAGATAGGTCTATAACTGTTCAGATCACTAGGGTCCAGTTTAGGCTTTTTATCAAAGGAAGAATGGAGGCCTGTTTCCACATTATGGGAAAGTGGCCCGACTCAAAAATAGAGTTAATCATAGAGGTCAGAACCGGGCCAATGATCTTGGGAAAAAGTTTAATCACCGAGACTGGACAGGAGTCCAGGGGAGATCCAGATCTGCTCGCCATCAAGAGCTTGATAACCTCATGAGTTTCTAGTGGTGTAAACTCAACTAGAGTAGATATAGCTTCACTTACAATAGGCTCCGCCTCGTCTAAGACCTTCTTAGCCTTTGAACGCATGCTGAGGACTAAAGAAGGAAAAAATAACATCAACCTTTTGCCGAAAAAAAGAGGCAAGATTTTCACATAGCTCAGGGCTAGTATGTACATTTGGCCTAGTAGGATTAGTAAGTAAATTTATCGTTTTAAATAACTCTTTGGTGGAGGATTTAGCCTTATTAATCCGCTCAGAAAAATAAATCCTCTTAGTTTCCACGAGTAATTTTTTGTACCCTGAGAGACTGGTTTTATAGGCCACTTTGTCACTGGCGCTATAGCCTTTTCTCCAGGCTCGTTCTAGCCTCTTACATTCAGTTTTTGCTCTTGAAGGTTCTCCGAGAACCAGGGGGCTGAGGGGGTGGTCCGCTTTGGGGGAATACCGCTTAGTCGGGACAAGTTTACTGCATGCAGCGTCAATCCATCCCGAGTAAACAGCCGCAGCCTCCTCTACTCCAGCTGGAAGGAGGGGAGCTGTGTCTTTCAAGAGATTCCCTAAAGCGGGACTGTTGGCGTTATTCCAGGCCCTGATAGTTAGCTTGGCCCTTGACTCTGGTTTAGGTTGATAGTGAGGAGTCCGTGATACAACAAATAGGATGGCGGCGTGATCAGTCCAGGGAAGAGGCAGGGTCTCGGAGAAAGAAAGGCAGGAATTATTGGTAAAGATTCCATCCAAGGTATGACCTGCTACATGTGTAGGTCCGACCACCAGCTGCTCAAGATCCCCCCATTCATAACTTGTATCAGCCTCATATTATCAGGATCAGTGGGTTCTTCCAAATGGAAATTAAAGTCCCCCAAAACTGTGAAGGACTTGGCACAAAGTCCTTCCTCCAGGAGCGAACCAATCGCATCAATGAACGCGCCTCTGGGGCCAGGAGGACGATAGAGAAGGATAGCCCTAAAAGTGTCATGGGGGGAAATACGTACACTAACCGACAATGCTTCACAGGTTGCATTGGAGGCTGTAGAAAAAGAGGGCACTAATGTATTGTGATATAGTACAGCCAGACCTCCGCCCTTCCTATGTGGTCTATCCAGTGGGCTATTAAGTGGGCTGTTCTGGGGACTCCGGTCTCCGGCCCCTAGAGTATGGTTCAAGCGAGTCGTCAAACAATTGCAAGGCACGTAGTCGGGGGGGAACCATCCGGGAATGTCTGGTCATAGTAAAATAGTGTATGAGTGGCTGCCAAATACGGGTAAATCTAGTATCTGTGTGATTGATGCGGGCAGTAAGTAATTCGAGGGCTAAAACATTCCACAAGCGAAGGAACCAAGTGGCTATAGGGGGAGTGGCTATAGGGGGTAGATCAAGGTTGGTTTCTTATATCTATTGATTTGACGATTAGGGCGATCCTCTTTGATTTGCAGATTGCTGTGAGGCACTTCTGGCCTATTGGTCAGAGATAAGGATACACTGAGTTGTAAGTGTTCTAGAACAGGATGTTGTTATTTAATTTGTATTTTCTAACTTTATGTCCTTGATTGCGGACAGACTTGGTATCCAGTAGTAAGATTGTCCTTTGTATAGATTCTGATGTATATGTCCAGAAATGCACACATTTATTTGTGTGTCGGGTTCTGTTGCCAAATTGAAGACTCCTCTGCAGATTACGATCACCGCGTGAGGACCAATAGGCCAGAAGTGCCTCACAGCAATCTGCAAATCAAAGAGGATCGCCCTAATCGTCAAATCAATAGATATAAGAAACCAACCTTGATCTACTGTGGCCCATTTTCCTGACGAAGGCACAGCTCAGTGCCGAAACGTGCGTCAAAAGCAAGAGATTATTACTTGTGTGCCACATTGTCTTTTCTTCATTAAAACCTGAAATTGTTATAATAGCACTCACTTGAAATGTAGAAAAGTGACAAATTTTAATGTACACTAGCTTTCTGCTGTATGAATGAAGATGAATGATTGAGTTTGTATGGGACCTTCTTTTTTAATGTAATGAATTTTCTAATATTAGCACCAATAAAATTATGTCTATTCTATAAACATATCCAGATATAGTTGGTTCTCCTTTTCTCATGTTGATATGTTACCAATTGTTGAAATCATTATAATGTTTATAATTTTGTTGCCTTAAGTCTGTACACTAAATTGATTAGTCCCTGCCTTAAGGAACAGTACCTTAATAGCAGGGGGCCTCTCTCTTCACAATATATCTATTGTCCCTAGGTACATTATTGAACTAACAGTGTGGCGAGGACTGACCCCTAGCCCTGAAGAAATTGCCGGAAAACTCTCAAATGGCAATGAAACATGTTGGCTTTCCATAGGAATTGATGGGATGCGACAGTATGTCCAGTTTTTAAATTGAGCAGACGCACGGCACGGCAATGATTAAAAGTTGATGGGTGTGCCAGTGGCTGTTTAGCTCATTTTTAGTTTGTAGAAGCAGAAAAGATTTGAATTTTTTTGCTTCGACATTAGGGGTCAGAATTGGGTGGCACGCGGAAGACTTGTCCAGGCGCGTGGTTTACCTTTTCACACTTTACTTATTTGTGCACTTTTTCACATTATTTCTTTGTGGTTTTGGAGGCTGCCAATGATGAAAATCGGAGCACACTGGTGAGAACATACCAGCAGCTCCCATGGTGGTATTTCCGTGAGGTGCCTTCATTACCTTCACACATTTTTCTTGGTTGTGATTTGCACATCAAATTTCGGGTGTGAAACATATAGGTCCATCTGTGTACTGGGGTCTGACATACAACATTTTTAAACTAGGGATAGGAGCACCTAGAGGGTACAGCATTAGATGTCTGGTACTTGAATATTAGAGCCAAAAGATGGCTTTGGGTATGCTCACACAGAATGTCCCATTGTAGAGCAGGTCTTTGTTTATGATTATATATTCTGAGTGGAGGGCATCCTGCGCTAGATCCCTCTGTAGCTCCTTTTGTGCACGACGTCTATATCTAGGCCAGTTGGACGAAGTCCATGTCGAAAGTGTGTGAGTTAGATCTAGGCCCAAGTACCGAATCGATTCGTCAGTCCACTGTACCGGGAAAAGGTCTTGCAATTCCTGGATCTCCGAGGCCAGAAGAGTAAGATTAAGGGCGTGAGACTTGGCAAGATTAATCCGGTAACCCGACGCGTCTTCAAAGGACCGTAGAATAGTAGCCACCGCTGGGAGGGAACTAGTCGGGGAAGAAAGTGAGAGAAGGAGGTCGTCAGCGAAGAGGGAGGCTTTATATTCGTATCCGCCCATGGGGATACCCCGTATAGTCTGATCACGACGAATGGCGATGGCCAGGGGTTCAACCACTAGGGCAAACAGTAAAGGGGATAGAGAGCACCCCTGTCTGGTGCCGCGATAGATGGGAATAGGGGCAGTGAGACGCCCATTGAAACGAATGCGAGTAGTGGGTCACGCATAAGGCGCCATCAATTTAGAAACCATCCCCGGACCCAGTCCCACCTTCCGTAGGACCGCCCTGAGGAAACCCCAATCCACTCGATCAAAGGCTTTCTCCGCGTCGAGGGACACCAGACAGGCAGGGATATTTCAGCAGCGTGCTTTTTCCACAAGGTGTCCTATCCGGCGGATGTTATCTGCCCCCTGACGATGGCGGATAAACCCCACTTGATCGGGATCAATGAGACCCGGAAGGTGAGGCTCCAGGCGGTTTGCTAGTATTTTCGTGTAGATCTTGGCGTCAGTGTTTAAAAGAGCAATAGGGCGATATGACGTAGGTAGGGAGTGGTCTTTACCTGGCTTAGGAATAAGTACTACTTCCGCCTCAGACATTGTTGGAGTAAGACCCGAGATATCTGTGAAACTATTAAAAAGATGTAGCAATTGATCTCGTAACTGCGGGTAGAAGGCCCGGTAAAAAGTGACTGGCAAACCATCCGGGCCCGGCGTTTTACCTATTGGAAGTTGTTTCAGAGCCCTCGCGATTTCTTCATGGGTAATAGGGTCTTCCATCAATTTCGCATAGTGAGCATCAATAGGGTCCCAAGGGCAAGAGTTTAGAAAGTCAGTGACAGCCTCGAGAGAAGAGGGTGTATTTGCATAGAGTTCTCTATAGAAATTCTCTAATTCCAAGCCTTTATCAGCCTCCGAAATAGCCCATGTACCGTCCGGACGTTTAAGTTTAGCAATATGGGCTCTCGAGGTCTGAGCACGGAGGCGTCGTGCCAAACATGCCCCAACCTTATCCCCCCCTGTATAGAATTTCTGCTTAAGGGCAAGTAAGAGTCACTCTGCCTTATTGATGCGATGCAAGCGCAGTTGGCCCCGTAGCCTAGCGAGGAGCCATTTATTGCGGAGGGATGGTTGTAAGTGATCCTTACGTTCTAGGGTTTTAATATCCCTAGAGAGAGTAGTTTCTACTAGCCGAGCCTCTCGGGTCCTGGCGATAGATATAGACGTAATGGCCCCGCGAATATTAGCTTTAAAGGCGTCCCATCTAATGGCCTTAGAGGTGTCAGTGAGATTGTTAGCAAGAAAGAAGGCCTCTATCTCTCTCCGAAAATCTGCCACATCCACAGGATCCCGGAGGATCTGGGGGGGCAATTTCCATCTAGGTAAGGACTCCCTATGTGAGTTGGGGGGTTGTAGAGATACCAGGACATGCGCATGGTCCGATAAGGATATATCGGATATCTCTGCACCACTCAGTGCGTATTTCAAGGAGAGGGAAAGAAAATAATAATCAATACGAGAATATGACCGGTGTGCATGAGAGAAAAAGGAATAGTCTTTAGAATCCGAATGTAGATGTCTCCAGGCGTCTACTAAGCCTAAGTCTGTAATGGCGTTTCTCAATGTTGCTGACATCGCCCCAGCACTTTGATGTGCTTGTGCAATGCGATCCCATTCTGGATTCCAAACCAAATTAAAGTCTCCCCCGAGAATGATCGGTGTTGTGACTGCCTGCAAGAGATCCCTAAGGTGTAGACGTAAAAAAGCATCCTGGTTTTGATTAGGGGCGTATATATTGACAAGGGTTAAAGACCACCTACCCCAAGCCATTTGTGCTTTAATAAACCTCCCGCCTTCATCAGCCGTAACCTTAGGGTTCATCGCATGCCAGCCGGATTTAAAGAAAACGGCTACCCCCCCCCCCCCAGTTTTAGAAGAGGAGCAGGCCCAATATTGAGTAGGGTATTTGGGGTGGGACATAAGGCGGGTATCAGAGGGAAGCAAGTGAGTCTCTTGTATAAAGATGGCATCGGGATCCTGATGAAGTAGATATCGCCAAACCTGACGCCTCTTATTAGAGGAGTTCAGCCCTTTTACATTTAGGGAGAGAAACTTAATAGGACTAGTCATAATACTTCCAAAAGAGAGGTTCACCCTCTGTAGCCCTCACATTAGCATCATGAGCACACATCTTCCCCCTTGAACCCCACAACAAACCCGTAGGTGGCCATCAGGGAGCCCTGACTAGCAGGATATTTTCAGACAATCCCCAAAAAATCACATTGAGTTACTCCCATCCCCCAGAAACAGTGCAGCCAAGAGGGAAAAACAATCGGTTAGGGAAAAAAGAAAAATAAGAGATACAACAAGTGGCCAACTGGGCCATACGATATCAGAGTCTATCGAGAACAGCCCACTGTCAATCCGACGGGCCATTCAGGAAAAGTCACTCTCCTAAGGGACTCTGAGGAGGGGGGGTGGCAGTCACAAAGAGTTTCGTGGGCCTCCGCTACCACCAGGCCGTGGCAATACAAGAAAAAGCAATAGTTGCTCCGTCCATCGAGTCATCCCCAAGGGAACCTGCGGCAATTTTGGTAATGAAACTGTCCTAAGCTACATCTGCACCATGCGGGAGGTCCGGGTGCTACCTTCGGATTTATGCAGTGCTTCAGTCCTCGTCTAGAGACAGGTGGAGTCAGGACTTTATGCCGAAGGTTTTGAGCCGGCCGCTTTCAAAGTCTAGGTGCAAGGATCACCAAGGAAGGCCTGAGACAGGCATATCCAGAACATTTCACTCCTAATGGTCTGGCGATCGAGCTGGAGAAGAGGAGCTACTCAGAGAGCGAATGTGGCTAATGATGTCCTGCTTAACTTGGGAAGGTTCAAGTTCCTGCATGCGGCGTTTGGACCTAGGTGGCATAACTGTGGACCATATCGGGCGGAGACGCCCATCCCGACGCTCCCGCGGTGACGACAGGTCCTCTCCCTCAGGCTCCAGAGGAAGCTGCAAGAGCTGTTTTGCTTCCCTCAGTGAGCGAAGGACTCGCCATTTACCCTCCCAGGTAAACATCAGGGCGAAGGGGTGGCCCCACTCATATTTAATATTGAGGTCTCTAAGCTTATCCGTAATGGATTTGAAGTCTTTTCTCTGCCGAAGCGTAGCTGGCGCCAAGTCCTGAAAGATTTGAATCGAATGTCCATTATACACAACAGCCTTGATCCCTTGAACCTTTTTCAAAATGGCTTCCTTGTCGGCAAAGTAATGAACTCTAGTAAGGATGTCTGGGATAAAGTCAGGCCGATTACGAGGGCCGAAGACACGGTGGGCTCTATCAAGCATAGGCGGTGAAGCTTCTTCGTTCTCTCTGATGGCTTGTAAGAGTTCTGCCGTATACGCCAGAATGTCCTTTCCTTCTGCTCCCAATGGAACCCCCCTTATGCGCAGGTTGTTTCGCCTACTGCGAATTTCAAAATCTTCTTGCTTCAGCTGTAGGGTAATATTTTGCTCTTCTATTTCCGCCATTTTCTTCAACAAGTTTTTGTGATCCTCTGCTCTAGTGTCCATGGTGCGTTCGAGGTCGTCCACCCTTCCACCGATCTCTGTGACCTCCCGACGGATGTCCTGCAGCCCAGCCTTGAAGTCCTGTTTAAGGGATCCGATTTCATTTTTAATTTCTTGAAGAAAGGACGCCATGAATGCCTGAGTGATTGGCACATCTGAGCTGGATTTCCCTGATGCCGAAATTGAAGAGATAGAATCTTCCTGTATCTGTACATTCGTTTTAGACCAGAGCGACGTTACCGGGTTGTCCCGTGTCGCGACAGATTCGGCATCTTTATTGGCTTTATTTTTAGCAGGCATGGCGGAATGGCTGATGATGACCGTGACTCCAGCAATAGAAAGGAGCCAGCCCTTGAGGGTGAAGTGAGGGAGTGGCGAGTAGTGCAAGTTTGGTGGTCACTTCTCTAGATGATCAGGTCAACCTGAGGTTTGGTCAAGTTACTCTCCCCTAGCTGACTTTTCCATGTCAGGGATGCGCAGGTTGAAGCCCCCGTGCTCCACAGTTAGGCCAAACAGCGAGAGATAACTCAGGGTCCCTCCCCTCGCAGCAGTTCACAATGCAAATTCCCAAAGCAAAAAGGAGGGCTCTCACCACGCACGGGGGGCCCAAGAATACACTTGCAGTCTAGCAGGGCTCTTAGCTTCACCCAGATCGCCACAGGGAAGAACAGCTCTCAAGCGGTAGAAAAGTAGATCAGTCCAGGACTACACCAAGTGATAGTCACTGCCAGAAGAGAGAGGGACAACGCCTCCAGCGCACAAAGCGCACCGCAGGGGATCAATCCTCCCCCGCTCGGCGCGGGTGGTGGCTATCTCAGGTGCCCCCTTATCCACTGCCATGCCAAGGGTCCGGGATCACAATATGCACGCTGCCATGTAGGTGATATCAAGATAGTAGGCCACCAAATGGGGGAGGATTGAATCCAAGCACCAGGAAGGGACCCACCCCCACCCCTCTCAGGTGCCGGCGGTGATCTGTGTCCCTCGCTGTCTCAGCCACCTCAAAATGGCGGCGGGAGGTCGCGCCTCAAAGAACTCCCAGCGCATCGGGTCCCGGAGTGTCACAGGGTCTCTCCACTGCTCTATTGAGCCTCCTCAGACAAAGCGCAATGCAAAACTCACTGTGTCTCCCTGGCCAAGATGTCGCCGCTTCACCCTCCGAGACAAGGAGGCTGGGCCCAGATGCGTCGTCTCAGGGTTCACGTAGGGGCTCGAGGCACCGCTTTGCTTTCTCCAGCGTCAGGCAAGCCTCAGGGGGTAAGCGCTGGCACGGGGGCCTCCCCAATGCGCTCTCTACGCACTCGCGTTGCTCGGGCCTGAAGTTGCAGCCCAGCGGCTTCACCAAGGCAAGGTCCGCCCCTCAAGATGGCAGCAGAGAAGATCGCCGGAAAAGCTGCTTGAAGTCCCGAGCTCCCAAGCACGGCAGGGCCACTCTCCGCAGGCCGGGAGTCTCCGCAGCGTCACCACTACCAGGCAAGTCACCCTGCCCCGGTTAGCAGACCCGGCGGCAGGGAGCAACAGCAGTAACGGGATACAGTGGAGCGGAGACCCGGACTCGCACGTCTCACTCCATTCGTGTCTTGGCCACACCCCCACACTAGGTCTTTTGGGATGTGGAACTTTCTTTCTCCATTAGACATTGTGTTGTTGCTACCATCATTACCAGTGGACTCTCTGCTCTTCTTTACTTTCGGATCCAGTTCCTTCAGACTCACTTCCTGAGCTAAGAAAAGTTTCTTCTCTTCCACCACCCTTCCAGCCTCAGCTTTCTTCTCCTCCAGAGCCAGTTTCCTTTCCTCCAAGGCCCTTTGCGCATCCACCAGCTATATGTTGGTTTCCAATCTCAGGTGGGCCAGCAACAGTTTGAATGAACTCCCTTTCTGCTTTCCTGTTCTCCAGTTCCTTAAGTGACAGGTTTTGGGAGGGCACACTGCTCTCTGCCCTGGATACAGCTGGGAACGTCAATCCTGTGAGTCTCCCTCTCTCCTCTGGTTCTGGGGCCAGAGGAAGGAAGTTCTCCTCTCCTTCCAACTCTGGGGCTGTTGCCAATTTATTCTCCTCTACCTCCTCCTCCTCGTTCTCCTCATCCTACATTCATTCACCTCCTCTCTTCATCAGCATCCAGCTTCTGTGCTGCAGTTTGCATCCTGCAAACCTCCTCCAAGGCTCAGAGGGCTATCTGGTACTCAAACTTTGGGGAGCCCTTGACCAGCTTCAGCTCCCTCTGTCTGCAAACGTTTTTCAGATCTGAAATACTGTAGTTGTCAAGGTGGTCAAGATCCAACTCCGTGTTTGCAGTCAATAGTCACAGGTGCACAAATGTGAGGCAGGAATGAAATTTGGAAAAAGGAAAAAATAGCCAATCAAGGAGAATTTCAAAAGACGTCAATTCTGATGTCCAGTTATTTTTATGGATTTTCAGTTTTGCACAAATTACTGAGTGGCACTGCACAAATACATCTACTGGATCTCACTAATGAACACCAATGTAAGAAATTGGGTTATTAGTCGGTAGGGGTGGAAGTCCCCCTCCAATAATAAAGACAAACCCAGTCAGGGTTAACCACAAAGTTCACTAAATTAACCTAGGCTTAACCCTCTTGTAGTTTGGCGCAAAGCAGTCAGGCTAAAATTAGAGGCAATGTGTAAAGAATTTATACAGCACACAAACAGCAATAAAGTGAAAACAGAATACAAGAAAAATCCCAAACCTATTTAAAAAAATAGAGTAAATTTTAATAAATAAAATGATTCCAGAATGACAAACATTTAATTAGTAGAACCAGATCTATTCATTTTTAAAGTTTAAGGTAAACATAGCACCAAGATTCACAAAGCACCACTTGCACTTTGATGGTCTGGTCGCACTGGACCAGGGAAAATCACAAGTTCAAGCCATCCGTGATGGAGCGCGGGTTAGATACAACCACCAAGTTAATCCTGCTGAAGAGTTACCTTCTCAAGTACGGTGCAAAATGTACTGTTCTCGTTGGCGCCGGGCGTATGGACGAGGCTTTCGGCGCCAGGAGCAGGTTGAGCGTAACGGATAGTCGTCGCTGTAGCGCGAAGAGTCAGTCATCCCTAGAGCTTCGCATTGGTTGATTGTTGCGGACGGGCACTGTAGAGGCGAAGTGAAGGTCTCATGTTGCTGGTCATCACAGGTGGTCGCTGTCAGGGCAAAGAGCAGGTCCCACTGGCGCTTCGTGTTGGCGGTCATCGCAGGCGGCATGGTTTAGGCCCAAGCGGGCTCACTTGTACTCACGGAGTGCTCATACTTCAGGATTTTCACCTTTTACTTCAGGAGTTCTCACTGATGCCAGTAAAGGTTTGAGAACCTGGAGGGCACCTTTTAATCTCTTGGGGATCAGAACTTACTCAAACAGAAGCAATCACCAGGGCTTATGTAGGTCCAGTTGATGCTGGCCAGCTGGGCAGTTGCAGAGAGCCCTCTTGAAGCTTGTTGTGTCCCTATAGCACACACAGAATGTCCACAAACTGACCCTTGGAGTCAATCTAGGTAGCCTGGGATCAGGGTAAGCAGGTCCAATCTTCTTTCTTCAGACAGCAAAGCTGTCCTTCCAGCACCAGGGCAGTTCTTCTGGCAGCAGGCTAGTCTTTCTTCTGAATCTTCCACAGGTCCAGGAGTGTTCTGATGTGCGGAAGGTCCCACTTTCATACCCGGTGCCAGCCTTAGTGTGTGGGAATTCCTTGACCAATCCCCAAAACTGGCACTGGTCAGGTCTTCCACTTTCCCTGGTGCAGGCTCCAAACTGTTTAGGGTGACAAAGACAAGGGCAGGCCTGGTGTCACATTTCTTTGTGTGCACTGTAGGAACAGCTTTTTGGAATGTAATCAGGGCAGGGTGCAGCTCCACCACAGACTTCCTGTCAGGAGGACTCTCTCCCCTCACATCTAGGCTTGCTTTGCCTCGCTGTCTGGAAGCAATACATAACCCACAACAGCAGTGCCATTGTTACCAAGGACACTGGCAGAAAGGCACTTTCTAAAAGTGGTATTTGCAAAATTGTAACTAACACCCAACTTCACCATTAAAGAGGATTTTAAATTACAATTCATTTGAGTGTAAACATAATTTCTCTATCTGCTTCCAGTCTGAAGATAGCACTCACTAAGTGTAATAAGGTAACCCACTGTTAGTCTACGGAAGAGATAGGCCTTACAACAGTGACAAAACGACTTTTGGAATTTTCACCGTCAGGACACGTAAAACGTAATCACACATGACATGCTTTTGAAATACTATGCTTCCTGCCCTAAAGGTGGTTAGGCCCTACCTTAGGGGTGACTTATACGTTTTAAAAAGTAAGGTCAGGTCTGGCAATAATCTTGCCAGGTCAAAATGGCAGTTTAAAACTGCACTACAGGTTGCAGTGGCAGGCCTGAGATTTGTTTTGCAATTCTACTGTAGTGGGTGACAAAACAAGTGCTGCTGCCCACTAGTAGCATTACATTTCTAGGCCCTGAGTACATGCTGTACCATATACTAGGGACTTACAAGTAAATTAAATGTACCAATTAGGGGTAGGCCAATTTTACCATGTTTTCAAAGGAGAACACAAGCACTTTACTACTGGTTAGCAGTGAAAAAGGGCACAGAGTCCTAATAGCCAGAACAATCTGGGGTGACCCTGCAGAAAGGGCCTATATGGGAGCAGTTAGTGAAATTAGAATGTTTTGTCTATGCGTGGTAGCCGGAGTTTTTCAATTTTGCCAGCTATATATGTGCTGCCAGGCCATACCATTTGCTGAGCCAGTATGTCCCTTTCTAGGGCACCCCGTAGTAGGAGGTAGCATCAGAAAGGCTGAAAATCACATAGGACACTAGTAGGGGCCAGGATAGGCCGCTAGGATTGTGCAAGACAGTCCCTACGATAGTTTTTTTTTGCACTTCAAATTTACATTTTGACATGAACAATGCTCTGCAAATCGAGTGTTCTCTGTACTTTTCGTACTTTTTCCGTACAATGTACAAAGCCAGCACACTTACCTGGCATTTGAAAGAATAAAATCTTCATTTCTAGACTTGCCACGGTTATTAATGATGTTTATGCCTTTCAAACAATAATCCTCAGCATTTATGAGTGTAATTGGGTGATAAAAGATTGAGCAACACATTGCATCCTGTAAAACATCGTTTCATGGTTGCAATATTATTGTTTCCAGTAAAAGCTGTTTCGGGCTCACCGAAACCGCAGAACGTCCATAAAATGCACCCTGTGCTTAATTGTTTGCGGGTTGCAGATTTGTGTGTGTAACCCCTAACATACAACACTGCTGAGCCTAGCAGCGTTGTTCACGTCAAGAATGCCTAGCCAAGACAGTGCAAGGGCATAACGACGCCCATTATTGGACGCATGTGTCATCCTGAAGACCAATTATCAACGGCGTTTTATGTGCGTGAACAGGAGACCGGGAAACAACAGGTCTCCCTGTGCTCCGACCAGTGAGTCACTGTCTAACGCGCCCCAGGCATGTGGGCGGGGCTGGGCCAAGACACCGGGGTGAGCTGTAAGGATCTCTCCGCAGCAAACCAACACTTTTCCTAATGAGACCTCAGAAGTGTCTGATGATCTCCGCTAATTGCTCCCTCTAATTGGAGACCTCTGCGGCCTAGGCTCCACGCTGTAGATGGGCATTTCAAAAATGCTAATCTACGAATTATTTGAATACCGCCCTAATTGGATTTTGCTGTCTCTATTATTTTAATGGAGAAAACATTCTTAATACCTGGCAAGACGCGAGGATTAACGAGCCCAGAGCTGTAAAAAGAAGGGACAAGGCAAGGCGGTTGTTCAGGAAGGCGTGATTAACCAGAGAGATAATGCCCCCGGCGAGGCATTTCCTGGCAGTAATTTTCATGAGAATTCGCGTGATCTCAAAGAGAACTCATTTCAACCCACGTCTATGCTTTACTACTGGGATTTTTGCTGGTCCGCTATTTTTAAAAAGTAGGCAGTATTTTATTTGTTTCATTCCACCCCCTTGCTTCTCCCTATTCTCTTCACTCTCTATCCGAGGCAAGAAAGTGCTCCGAAGCAGCCAAAATACAAAATGTTGGCATAGAAAACGGAATAAATATATGTGGATGTGCAGACAAAATGGAGAGTCGATTGCCTGTCCCCACTGTTGTGTGTGCAGGCCTATTGTCAGGCCGTACATGACGTAGACCACACCAGCATGTGTGATTACTTTTCTGCGGCAAGTTGCGGGCCCTCGGGCTATTTTTATTCTCTCCCCCATTACGACATGGCCATTACCATCATGGTCAGACGTAACAGGGTATTCTTTCAAAACACCCCTTGCTTGGGAGGCCTGCATGGGACAGACCACGCACTCAGCCTCCGAAAACATAACATTCCTCCTTAACCCACACAAACAAAAATAAAAAGCTCAGTAAAACATAATATTCCAAATCAGAAGTAGAACAGAATAATTGTACAGGCCCAACCCTGGGCTCCAGTTCTTTTACAGTCAGCAAACAACCCCACATCAAAGAATGACACCCACCCCAACAGACATGTGCCATACTATAACAAAAAAACATCCTCTTATGTCAGAATAAAACCTTTCAACCTTGTGGAAGCAGCAGGGCGAGCCCTCAAGTGATATCTGGCCGTGCCTTGCAGACAAAACCCAGGACCCACAACCTCCACCACATCTGGACGTACAGGAGAAACTCCCCCCAGACCAGTCTCTTCATTAGTTCCTTGGACAGTGTCTCCTGACTCTGGTGGTTCCACAATCGGATGAGAAACATCAGTCCCCTCTGACCGAACTCCTGTCACTGCAGAGCCACCACTTTGCGACACTTTCATGCTGTCATCCTCGCCTTCTAGATCAAGCTCCAAAGGGATTTCACCATTGTAACAATACTCCATAGCTAGCTGTTGATACCTCTTGAAGAACAACACAATCCTTGTGACGGTATCACAACCTTTCCGGGCAGGGACCATTGTTCCTTTCACTGCACTCACCCTCCAGGGTTCTACCTCAAAAGGCAACAGGAACTTGCTCCCAGGATGCCAATTCTTTACAAACACCCAGTCACCAACTTGAAACTGGTTCAGTTTAGCGTGTCTCTTCCTGGACACCTTGTCATTTTGCACCTGTTGAAGGTGCAAAGCATTAGCAACCTGGTCACGGAGCATGGATGGTGGATCAACATGAGGAATTGTGTCACCAAAATCCAGGTTCATGCATAGAGCACTGGGAGACACCTTAGTTGTGGCATGTGGAGTCAGCCGATATTCGTGGAGGAAGAGATATGGAGCACACTTGAGGTTTTGCCTTTGGCCAGTGCAATTCGCAGGACTTTGTTAAGTGTTTGCATAAAGCGTTCTGCTTCCCCATTGGCCTGTGGCCATCGTGGAGTAATCTTCCGATGACGAATCCCTCTAGAGGTCACGTAGTCAGCAAATTCCTGACTGGAAAATGGAGGTCCATTGTCAGTCCTTAGCTCTTTCAGCAGACCATGGGTGGCCAATACTTTCTCAAAACTAAGGATAGTTTGGCTTGCAGTCATAGATTCGAGAACTTCCACCTCTGGATATTTTGAAAGATCATCAATTATCAGCAGCATGTGCCGACCATCTGGCAAACTCTCAAAATCCACACTAGCTCTGTGCCATGGAATTGAGGGAATGGCTTCAGTGATAAGAGGGGCAGGTGACTCAGCTAGACCAGTGGCCTGACACAAAGAGCATTGTTGCACTGTGTGCTTCACCATGCCATCCAGGCCCGGGAACCACACCTTGCACCAGAGTCTCCACTTAGTCTTGACTATCCCTTGATGGGCTACATGAGCGATATCCACTACCTGCTGTTACAATGTTTCTGAAATAACCAGACGAAGGCCTCTCAGCAAGCACCCTTCCGGTGACACACCAGTTCATGGCGCACATTATGCAGAGATACCAAAGTTGTTTGTGCCTCCTCAGTGCGATGAGAAACATTCTGAGTAAGAGTTTGCCAGTTCCCTGAGGTCACTGCAGAGGCTGCCAGTTGAAAGCATTCATCAGCCTATGTAGCTGTAATAATCTGCTCCAGGGAAATTGGCAAAGGCCTTGAGCACTCCACCACCAACTTGACATACTCCTCCACGTCCTCGGCGTCAGACATTTCAGTAGCCGTGGCAGGTCTTGCATGTCTGGAGAGATAATCCGCAGGATTTTGAGAACCTGGTCCGTACACCAGAGAGAAACGGTATTCTTGCAGTTGTAGGATCCATTTTTCAATTCTGGGCAGTGGTGTGGATGAGGACCCTGTGAATAACGGTATTGAAGGTTTGTGGTCAGTGTGAATAATGAATGGCTGACCATAGCGATAGAGATGGAAGTTACGACACCCCCAGTGAATATCAATGGCTTCTTTTTCAATGTGTGAATATCTCAGTTCATTGTCAGTCAAAGCTCTGCTCCCATATGCCACAGGATCCGATCCTCCATCATCCTGTTTCTGAGAATAGACGGCTTCTAGGCCAGTGCGGCTGGCATCCACTGACAACTCCGAGTCATAGCAAGGATCAATGTATGCCAAAGTGGCGTGTGCAGACAAAGCTTGTTTGGTTCCCACAAACGCTTCCTCCTGGGGAGTCCCCCACTCCCATAATGCACTGGCCTTGGTTAGTTCTCTTAGGGGAGCAGTGAGATTTTGAATAAATCAGGCCACAGTAGTTAACCATCCCCAGGAAACTGTGAACACCACTGACTGTCATCAGGGAAGGGGCTGATTGAATGACCTGTACCTTTGCAGGGTCCGGCATAACCCAGTGTTCTCAGAAACGGTAGCCAAAAAATGCCACTTCAGTCTGGAGGAATGTACACTTCTCACAATGAAGAGTGAGTCCATTTTCTTGCAGCCTTTGAAATGTTGCCCGCAACCGATCCAGATGTTCCTCAATTGATGGAGTACGCACCAGAATGTCATCACTAATATTAATGACCCCGACCAATCCAGCCAAGACTCCTATTATTGTGTCCTGAAAAACTTCAGCAGCACTGGAGATGCCGAAACTCAGGAGTTTGTATCTTCTCAAATCCACATGAGTGGAGAAGGTAGTAATGTCAGGTGCTTCAGAGTCAGCATCAACTGATGGTACCCAGCCCAAAGGTCCACATGGAAAACCACCTCGATCCGCTCACTTCCGCCACGATGTCATGTCATCAACATTGGGCGTAAAATGGCGTTCTCTCCTTATATGAACACTCAATTTGGATGATGGGGTGCACACCTTTATCTTCATGTTTTTTATGCTCATTCAATACTTTGTCCAAGAATGCGTGCTAATCGGTTGTGTGCCTTGCCCAAATGGCACCTAGATTAGAACAACATGATTAGGTTGGGGCATACACTTGCCCCAAACCGACCGCACAGCGAAATTGCATTGGGTCATTTAATAAATAAACACTGCTTTGGACGAACTTCTGCACTTGTCGTGTTTGAGCAAGAGGTCCGGATGGGCACAGCTTTAACTTGAGAAACTTGAAAAAAGGCATAATATCCCGTGTGTGGATTCAAGTATAAATTGAATGAAATCAGAGGAATAAAAAGAATGGAATAGATGTGCATAACATGGATTAAAACGGAGGAAATTATGAATTTGTTGGCCAAAGAGGCGCAATTTCGCTGTGCGGTCGGTTTGGGGCAAGTGTATGCCCCAACCTAATCATGTTGTTCTCTCCTTATAGCCATATTGGGTAACCTCATGTCCACACAAAATCTAACTTCACCAGGCTGTTTGGGTCTACGAGCAACGACAATGGGTGACTCCCACGGGGTAGGACCACCCACCTTTTCAATGATGTCAGCTAGTTCCAGCTTCCTCAGCTCATCCTTGACCTTTGGGCGCAGATGAAAAGCTACCTGGCGATGCTTCAATGCCACAAGCTCAATAGAGTCATCAATGTGGAGGTGTATGAGGCGATCCTTGAGACACCCAATGCCAACAAACAAGTGTGAGAATTCAGCTACCAAATCGTCCACGTTCCCCCAATGTATACTAAAAACAAATGACACCAGTTGGAGACGTTCCGCTGTCCTGCAGCTCAGCAGCATTCCAGAGCCTGTTTTGGTGCTATACACTTTTGCCCTGGTGGAATGGGACTCTCGAAATATATCCGTGGTGAAAACTTCTGCTAGCGGGAGAGGCTTGGTAGAGCTGTAAGCAAAGACTTGAGTGGCGGTGAGACGCTGTAGTCGGCGCAGCGGGAGAGTTCATAGTACTGATTGAGCAAGAATGTTAATTGAAGCTTCCTTATCAATCAAAGTCGGGATCTTGTGTCCCGAGAGGAGGATGGTGCATTTCGGGATGCGCCGGAGGTTTTGCTCACCCGGCTGCATGGCATGAATAACGTGTACAGCTCCTTCCACATCGTCATCGTCCATGTCCTCTTCCTCGTCATGGGCTCCTGGTGTGTGCAGGACATTCACTGACTTCGGTTTGGAGCCCTTGAGAATGGTCGAAGATCGGCATACTTGAGCAAAATGATTCAATTTGTTACATGCTGAACACATTTTTCCTTTGGCAGGGAAGGACCCTTGATGAGGATACAGACCTCCGCACGTGTAGCATGTCTTGAAAGTCATCGCCGACTTGGGGCGGATTTTCTTCCCTTCTCCCCCAATCGTCACCACCGCATTGACCGGTTCCGTCTTCACTTGTTGTAGGGCTGCCTCCATATGGGCAGCAAACACCTTAGACAGTTCTTTTGAGCTTTCCATGGTGAGCCTGTTGGCCATGGACATCACGGGTACCTGCAGAATGTTCTCCCTCAGCTTCACTGAGGCGCACCCTTGTATGAATTGGGCTTGAATCTCGTCAGCAGCGTCCAGTAGCGTACATGTGCTGGCAAGATCTCGTAAGTGAGCGTAAAAAACGTCTACAGATTCTTCTGGCGACTGCCTGGCCTGGCGCAACAGGAATCACTCATAGTCAGGATTGGCGAGTGGCTCAAAATGCTCCGTGAGTGCTGCCTTCAGAGTAATGTACATGTAGGGTGGCCCATTTTCCAACACAGATTTGCCAAGCTTGTAAATAGCAGCACCCCGTAGTTGCAGCAACATGGGCATCATCTGTCCGGGTCTAGCGCCACTGCAGCAAAGTAGGTCTCTAGCTGCTCCACCCAGTCTTTCCAGCGTGCCACTTGGCAGATGGGGGACCATCCACCTCAAACGGCTCTAAGGCTGGTATTGAGACCATGGCAGCCAGAGGTGCAGAAAGCCAGGCAGACAAAATGCAGGAAAGACGCCTCCAAGCAGACACAGGTGCACGGGAAACTAAGCAGATTATTCGAGGACACACCAGCAGAGGGCCCCTTGTGCCAGAACCATGCACAGTATGACATGGGGCACACTGGTGTGAGTGACAGGCAGAAAGTAGGTACACCTAGGAACCCTCCTGGGCTGCCAAACAGGGAATCAGGCAGATTGTTCCGTGGCGGTATGTCATCACACCGGTGGCACGGTAAAGGCTTGTGCAACCAAGTCTCTGCTAGGGCAGCACAGCACCGTGATAGTACCCCCAGCCAACAAAGGCGAAGAACAAACCTGCGCCTGCTCCTTTACAGGATCATCGCTGCCGCCGCATGGGGGCGGGGCCGGCCAAACCACAGGACTGGCACACCTCCTGGAAAATTCAGCGTCACAGCCGCAGGATCGCAGCCCACCGAATCGGCACGAGCAGCTGCGTCCTCAGCGGCAGGAGAAGAGAGCGGGGATGGGCAGGAGCCACACTGCGGGTCCGTGGAATAACAGGGACTGCCGCAGACACCATCTGACACGGTAAGCTCCGAGGGAATTAAAGAGGTGCACGGGCAGGATACTCTCACCCCGTCGCCTATTTGTTGTGTGTGCAGGCCTATTGTCAGGCCGTAAATGACATAAACCACACCAGCATGTGTGATTACTTTTTTGCCACAAGGCGTGGGCCCTCGGGCTATTTATTCTCTCCTCTGTAACTTCATGGCCATTACAATCATGGTCAGATGTAACGGGGTATTCTTTCAAAACACACCTTGCTTGGGAGGTCTGCATGGGACAGTCCACGAAGCCTCCGGAAACATAACACCCACAGTGTATGCATGCTAAGATATCAGTGTAAGTTCACGCAGTGTACTTGCTCATTGTTTCACAGCACTCAGCAACGAAAGGAAAAAACAATGTTTTTATGTTATGCTATGTTAAAGTATCTTTTAAAGCGCGTGATTACCCAGAGGTGTCCTGACACTGGCTCTGCTAAATGGGATTGGAGAATGCGAATTACAGAAAAGCCAAGTTTTTAATTCTTTCCTGAAGGATAATAAACTAGGCATGGCTCTGATGTGAGGGGGTAGGAGGTTCCATGCTTTGGCAGTGCATTTCATAAAGCTTCTTTCACCCAGTTAGCACGTTTAAACCAGGGGACTACAAGTTTCTTGGCTCCAGAGGAGCGCAGATTTCTGCTTGGCTCCTACCACTTGAAGTTCCGTTTCAAGTAATCAGGACCAGCATCGTATAACACTTTGTAGGCAATACACAGAGCCTTAAATCTGATTCGTTGCCTGATTGGGAGCCAGTGCAAGTTATAAAAAGCTCGAGAAACAGATTTAAATTTGGGGAGCCCTGAAAGCAGTCGGGCTGCAGCATTTTGTAAGGTTTGAAGTTTATTCAGCTATTGTTGCTGCATGTTTAAATACAGGCCATTACAATAGTCTGTCTTTGAAAGGACTAGGGCTGTTACAGCCATGCATCCGTGGGAAAGTAGGGGAGGATTTTTTTATCATCCTCAAGATGTAAAAAGAAGACGAGATAACTGCATTTACCTGCTCACCTAAGTTGAGTTTGTTATCATTACAACTCCTAAGTTTCAGGCCTTTCTTACAGGAGTAGGTAGGGTTCCCAATTCCTCCGGCCACCAAGATGGTGACCAAAAGGAGGTCTGATTACCTAAGAGGATCCCCTCTGTCTTCCCAGAATTTAGTTTTAAGTAGTTTTTGTTCACCTAATTACTGATGGCCCACATACAGTCATGGAATCTTACACCTGTGCTATTATCATTTGTAGACAGTGACACTACGATTTGCATGTCATCAGCATAAGATGTTAACACAAAACCGAAAGATCTGATCAAATGACACAATCCTGAAAGCAAGAGTGAAAAAAATTCAAAAGAAACAAAGAATAGTAAAACGAAAGCAAGAAGGAAGAAGGAAGAAGCAGACAAAACAAAATAATAAAAGAAACAAACAAACAAAGAAACTGAAAGAAAGCGAAGAAAGTAAGCAAGAAAGAAGAGGAGATGAAAGGACAATGGGAAGAAAAGAAGAGAGATAGAAAGGAAGGAAGAGTCAAGGAAAGTGAAAAAGAAAGAAACCAAGAGAATGAGATGCAGGGTGTCAGGAGGAGGAAAGGAAAGAAAGAAGAATAAAGGTTCCAACAAAAGCATCAGCAGAAGGAGCTGAGTTTATACCCAGACAATGTAGAACAAGCATTGGCAATGCTAATAGGTCTTGCTTTGATGTGCTGCACCCAGCACTCACACAGGCATCCCGCTCACCCTGCTCTCACACAGGCTTAGCTTTCACCTTGCACTCATTCAGACACACCTCTCCTCTTTCACTCACACAGTATGCTGCTTACCATGCACTCACACAGGCACACTTCTCACCCTTCACTCACATGAGTTGTAAGACTGATCAGAGACATAGGGGCCGATTAACAGAACTAATCTGAGACCAAATCCTAAACTTACTACTTCTGGTATTCACAGAAGGCACTTTCGATTTTTGGTATTCACAGAAATCACTTACGACTCCTGGGCCCGATTCACAAAAGTAATCTGAGACAAAATCCTAACTTTACGACTTTCGGTATTCACAGAAGGCATTTAGGAATACTAAAGTTAGGATTCCTAACTTTACTACTCCTAAACTGAGAAAAATCCTAACTTTACATCTTTCGGTATTCACAAAAGGCATTTAGGAGTACTAAAGTTAGGATTCCTAACGTTACTACTCCTAAATGACTTTTGTGAATACCGAAAGTCGTAAAGTTAGGATTTTTCTCAGTATTCACAGAAGGCATTTAGGAGTACTAAAATGAGGATTCCTAACTTTACTACTCCTAAATGCCTTTTGTGAATACCGAAAGTCGTAAAGTTAGGATTTTTCTCAGTTTAGGAGTAGTAAAGTTAGGAATCCTAACTTTAGTACTCCTAAATGCCTTCTGTGAATACTGAAAGTCGTAAAGTTAAGATTTTTCTCAGTTTAGGAGTAGTGAAGTTAGGAATCCTAACTTTAGTACTCCTAAATGCCTTCTATGAATACCGAAAGTCGTAAAGTTAGGATTTTTCTCAGTTTAGGAGTAGTAAAGTTAGGAATCCTAACTTTAGTACTCCTAAATGCCTTCTGTAAATACCAAAAGTCGTAAAGTTAGGATTTTGTCTCAGATTACATTTGCGAATCGGTCCCAGGAGTCGTAAGTGATTTCTGTGAATACCAAAAATCGTAAGTGCCTTCTGTGAATACCAGAAGTAGTAAGTTTAGGATTTTGTCTCAGATTAGGTCTGTGAATCGGCCCCTTAAGTCTTTATAATGGCCAGACCTTATAAAGGAACAATGTTAACACAAGATTTCCTACTACAAAGACTACCTAATACTAAGCTAGACTTAATTTGTTTGTATTTTGTCAGCATGCCTTGTTTGTCCCTGGTTGTCTAGTAGCCAGGAAGTCTCTATGCTGGAGCGTGCGCCTCTGCCTATTGATGCAACGGGGCTTTGTTTCATTTTCCTGTAACTGTTGGCCTGTGCTTTCTTGGCAGGTGTCTGATCCCTCCCTTTTGCCATGTGGTCAGGCAGACTCCTCCTGCCATGCTCTTCTTAGCTACCTGTCACAACTATTGTGAATAATTGAACCATGTTGCCAGTGGTCCCGGCAGCCCCCACTAATAGGGTACCACTGGTGAAGCCCAGGGGCTCCTTTGGGTAAATGAACCACTTCTGATTTCCTCATAGGTTATCAAGTGGCCAGGTTCCCCCCACCTATAAAAAGGGATAGCAATGAAACTGTTCTGTTGAACACAGCTTAGTTTTTATGAGTTCTGTCACTTCAAAGGCACCTTATTGCACAGCCACTGGTCACTGGCAACTTCATTGACTGCTGCTGGCATCTCTATCGGCCCCCGGGCCCAGTAGGAATTACATAATAGCTTCCCACAAAGTGAATCCAAAAATGCCCTTAACTGAACGAGAACTAAGTAATGCTCACTTCTTGTCATGAACTTTGTGGTAGACATTTTTCATGCCGCCATTCTCTAGTGAATCATACTATGTCCAGAAGATATACTGCTGCTGGCTTGCATGATATGGAACGCTGTTTATAATGAAAAACTGGCAGCAGTTTCTTTATTATTTTTGTTGAACTCAATGTAGGAAATTACCATCTTTTACGTAAAGTCCTCCCTAGATGTTTGACCTGCAATTGTGCTGGCTTCAGAACTCTGTGCACTTTGCGCCAGCTAACCAGCAGTAAAGTATCTGTGTTCTCTCTATAACCATGGTTGGATTGGCCTACATATGTATGCATCTATTTAACTTTAAGTACCTAGTATATGCTACAAAATGTACCGAATGGCCTGGACGTTAAATGCCACTAGTAAACTGCAGCAACTATTGTGCCATCCACTATAGTGTCAGTGCAAACATGGCTTCTGGCCTGCCACTGTAACCTGGCTGTGACAGTGCAAAACATGGATTGCGACCAGTCAAAATAAATCCTTTTTGACTGGTAAAATCCTCCCTTTTAATATCAATATATCACTCCTGTGTATGCTTTGTAACCCACAAGGTAGGGTGCCTGTTATTTAAAAGTGGGCCATGTAAAAGCTAATGTTACCATATCCCTTCAGTGGCAAAGTACTAAAAGCTATTTTCATTGTGGCAGGCCTAGCTGCCCTAGGCAGAAAACCAGATTGCATATTAAAATATATGTACTGTATTACAGGAATGGGACCAGCTCGAAAAATAATAAAACATCTATTTTAATAGTTATTAAAAATCCAATCCAAAGATGAAGTCAGATGTTTAATAAATATTAAGGACAAGCAACTTAAAAAAAATTAAATTTTCCCTGCCTGGAGGCTAATTTACATTCATTCGCTAGCATTTTGCAGCCAGTGATTAGACTTTGATAGGCGTGAAATGTCTCCCAAGAGCAAACAATAGGCTGACCTGAATAGGCATAGATTACTTTTCTGAGGTCAGCAGAATATGCAGGGTGGGGGCTGTGGACCTCATGCTTGCACAATACCAACTCCTGCTTGACAGGTCTGTTAAGCCACATGTAACATTTTGGTGCTCTTGAAATAGAAAGAACAGGATGACAAGATAATTCTTATGGATTCCCTGTCTGGTTGTTGAGTAGGACCCTGCTTTTGTCCTACCAGCTATCAGTCTCTGGGTTGGTTGTTGGTACAGGTCCTGCTCCAAACTAGATTTTAGTGTTAGATGTAGGAGGACAAAGGGATTGCCGTAGTACACTTGCAAATTCCCTGTCACATGGCATTTCGGGCCTGTTTGCAGCAAGGCAAACAGGAACTGCTGCAAAAGTGGGTAGGGTTACTCCTGGGAACTTTTACTCCATTTGTTAGGGCATGCTCAGTAGTCACTCCCACCCACTAGCTAGTGCCAGGCATAAATTTGGTACCTCTTGTCACCCACTTCAAGACACTTTCTGGACCTGCAGAAGATCAGAATAGGACTGGACCTACTGTCTGTGACCTGAGAAGAGCCCTGAAGGACTTGGTCTGCTCTCTCTCTCTTCTACCCAGGACAAAGTAGTGGACACCAAAGGTCAGTTGGCTGCCCTCCTGTGTGGCTACAGGGAGACAACAAGCTGACAGAGGATTTTTTCTGGAAGTACCCAGCTAACCAGTGGCAAATGGACCTGAACTGGACCCTGCTGTTGGCCTCTGCCTGACACCCTAGGAGTCTCTAAGTGCCTAATCGAGGTCCTGGGGGCTTTAGAAGTAAACTCCTGTGGTGGATTGGGACTTAGCAGACTTAGGGCCAGATGTACGTCCAATTTTGCATGCGCAAACGGGTTTGCGAACCCGTTTGGGCATGCAAAAACAGCATGGGGAATGTACAAATCCTATTTTGCGAGTCGCGATTTAGTCACAAAATAGGGTTTTGCGACTCGCTATTAGGAAGGGGCGTTCCCTTCCTAATAGTGAGCGCAACCCTATGTAAGAATGTTTTGCGTCCGCAATTGCGGGCGCAAAACACTCTCAAATTACCACCCTCTTCAAGAGTGTGGTAATGGTGTCGCAAAAGGGAAGGGGTCCCCAGGGGACCCCTTCTCCTTTGCAAATGCAGGGGAAAATAATTTTTAAGGGCAGGCAGTGGTCCCAGGGACCACTACCTGCCCTTAAAAAATCAAACTAAAACGTTTCATTTTTTTATTTTTAAATGCAGCCCGTTTTCCCTTAAGGAAAACGGGCTGCATTTTAAAAAAAAGCTGCTTTATTTAAAAGCAGTCCCAGACATGGTGGTCTGCTGAGCCCAGCAGGCCACCATACCTGGGAGGGCCTGCCATTCCCATTGGGGTCGCAAATTGCGAGAGGCTCATTAATATTCTTGAGCCTCTCTATTTGCGACCCCATTGGGAATCGCTAACAGTGTGAAAAACACTGTTGTACATTGGAAATAGCACCTCGCAAATTGCGAGTCGCAAAAAACTCGCAATTTGCTAGGCGCTATTTCCACGGTCGTACATCTGGCCCATAGTCAGAAGGTAAAATCTTTGACCATGACAAACATGGTTGGTGTATCTGACCTACGTTCCATCGCCATCAGCCTCAAATTGCCGCTAGGTCCTGGACTCCCGGCCTACTGTGACCATTGACTATTATTGGCATTCTGTGCAGTTTGTAGCTATTTCCACTTTAAACTTAAATAATTCATATCGCTTGTTCCCCATATTGGATTTTTTTTATTTGTGTGTCATTGGATGTATTAAATTTAGCTCTATTTTTCTAATTTTGTTTGGAATTTTTATTGTTTTGCATTTTGATTTTGCTACTGTTTTGGCTCTGCATAAATACTTTACATGTTACCCTAAGTTAACTCTGTCTTTTCTCTGCTGTAGCTTCCAGGGTATAGAGCTCAGGTTACTTTAGTGACATTGAGGGTTCACCCTGAGAAGAGTTGTGATTATCCCGTGATGTAGTTAGCCATCCACCAAAATAATAAGCCAGTTTCTTACAATCAGAATATATTCCACTATCCCTCGATTGCAGATTATGATCACTTCAAAGAATATGAACTGCAATGGAGCTTTTTAATCAGTGGAAGCATTCTACACTTGTCCAGTCAAATGTTTGCAGAGATAGAGATCAACATATGAGCAGAACCAGAGAATCTCTCTCAGTATTGCTTCTTAAAGCTATTTTTCTGTTGATCATATGAATTCTGACACACAGATGCACTGTTGAGTCAGACCTAAATATACTTAGTAATCTTAATGGTGTCAGTGTGGTTAGACAAGGCTGTACAGAATATGTGGTCATTGTACAATACACTGCACATATTAAGGAAATTCATAGATAACTAATATTTACTCCTTCCACTTCAGTTCTCTACATCCAGAAAGGCGACCTGAACCTTTACTACAGGACAACCTAAGTGCAAAAGGCCCTGATAAGGCTCCCTCAAGAATAATTTCCCAAGCTCAACTCCCACTTCTGTCTTCTCATTCCACTGACCCACCTTCACTACAACCCTTTTTATTTTTGGTCTATTTTTACTTGGGCATTTATACCACACATTTTGTAAAGATTTAAGAAGGGACTGAGCTTAGAAATGTAGGCATTCTGACTGATGGAACACAAGAATTATGTTTCCTTATGGTAGCCTTGTTTGCAGGAGGGACTGCTTGCTTCCCAGAACACAGCTACACATCCTCAACGTATCAGTGCTTGGCATAAACAACAGCCTAGAGCAATGGTCTTGAAACTATTTAATGCCACACCCACCCTCATAAAAAATCTAAAAACATCTGGCACCTGAGAATGATACACAGCTTTTCATAATTATTCTATAAAATTTGCAGCAACTAATCAATTAAACCTGGAACCTGTCTGTACCAGTTCCTGAATAAATAGAAGGGTTAACCTGAGGGCACAGGATAAATTAATGAGGGAGTTCTAGATTGAAAGGGATATTTTTTCCTGATCCCTACACAAAGATTAGAGGCAGTTCTCCCTCCTCTCCATCCTGGATTCATGCAACCCAGGAGGGTTTAGTGAGATATATTTTGTATAGTCTATGCACATATATACAAAACATAGGAGCGTGCACACACACACACATGCACGCACGCGCACACAAACACACACACACACACAGTAGAAAATCCACACCTATTGCCTTTGTAAGTGCTCGAGCAGGCACAGACTTTGGCAAAGCCAATCAGTTGAGCTTGCATTTTGATGCCTGACTAAAATATTATTCAAAAGCCTGCAGCAGTGTAACAAAAAAATGATTGAATTCTGTATACAATGCATCTATTCAAATTAATATATGAGAGTTCAGTGTGCTTTTCAGATGGAAAATAGTCTCCCTTTGTACTGAAATGTAAGCACTCCAAACTAGGCATACTGATACACCAAACAGCCAATACCTTAAAGTGAGAGTGTAATAATTCTGTGGGGACGAAGCCAAGGCCCACTTTATGTACATGGTAATGAATTGGTAACAATACATCTTCTAGACAACTCCGCTGTCAAACCAGACCTAAAACTCAGTCAATGCGTGTTGTGTGTTTGTGTGCTACATCTCTTTTTCTGTAATCTTCCACAAACCACTGTAGGATATATATGATGTTTCACTTTTTTCGGCAAATATAGAGCACAATTTTTTTAAATTGTGTAACTTCAGATAAACCTTTTTTTCCACCAGCATACAAGTTCTATGCTCGAACTGTACATCACTGCACGTGCATACAACCACAGACCGACTTAGCAATGAACAGCCATTATGCAGCATCAGCTGTTTTCTAGTCAGAGAAAGTCTCTGTTCAAGTGGAAACCACTGGCTATTTCTGGGGTCTGAATGTGCCCGGTCACCAGAAGCAATGGCCCAAGTCATGCTGTTGGAATCTGTTAGGAAATCAGCCGAAGAGTTCCCAAGAACAGCTTTACTCAGTTCAGAGGGTGTTGAGCTCCTTCACTGGGCATTTTGTCTGGCCGGCATTAATTTACTAAAGAGAGGAATAAGAACAGAAAAATTGATCCGTATAAGGCAAACTACAACCAAGACATTTTTCAACCATGCACTTTGAAACAGCATGTTTATGCATGCAGTAAAAGGGAGGTATTTCAAATGTCCTACTTATTACCATCTTGCTCTTTGAAGTGAAACTTTAAAGCAAAATACAGCCGCGGCCAGTGCAGGGAAGAACGGGGGGCTGGGTGGGGGGGGGGGGGTTGGATTTCGACAGACAACGAGAGAAAATTAATTATTTATTTACTTTTCCCTCGTCATCGTCTGTCGAAACCCCCCCTCAACCTGGCCCCACCACCCCATTGCTCTTACCTGCATGGGCCACGGCTGGCAAAATGTGTTCTAGAGTGATGTTTTTCAATGAACTCTGAACTCAACTGCCAAGAACAGAACCTGCTCATCCAAATACATGTCCAACACTCAATTGAAGGTAACCAACAACATGGCCCATTCTTAACCCACTGCCATAGAAACGAAAGGCTCTCCAGGCTCTCCATGGATCCAATTTTCAATACATTCTCATAACTAAGCCTTGTTTTCTCATTCAAGAATCATTATTGTACACACATGTTGGGTCGTCATCTCAGCCTCCAACCATGCATTAATCAAGTATCTACACTGAACATTCAAGAATGTAAGATATTGTTAATTAAAACAAATAAGCTAGGAGGATCTTCTTTTTGGACATTATATTACTGATGCAGTGTCTCGCACTTGTATCCGAGCGATGGCAACACATTGTTTTTATGTTTCAATTACTTGAGAGGCCCTATTGCCCCTCTCACATGCATTACCATTGAAGAAATCAACTTGGTCTACCCAGTAAGCAAGTCTCTTAAGGTGAGTATTCCCAATGGCAATCTATTTGCTAAGTTTAAATTTGAAATTTTCTTCACTTCATGTTAGAAGGCCAGGCTGATCTTCCTAATGTATGGCCTTGGTCACTGGATGTCTTGTAAAATGAGTGACACTGTCACAAACCTCAGAAGATTCTTTTTACATTGGGTTATCTGATTATAATGGCCCTGCCCTTCCTACCACCCACTTAGTCAGTAACCCTATTGACTAACATTTTAAAATCAAAAACTTATATATGTGTAGGGAGCAAAATATTCAGTAGTTATAGGTTTTCAGAGACACGTACAAGTAACCATCAATTTATTTTTATTATTAAACATTTGTTAGAAATATATATCTGTTTTTGAATAATATTCGAATTGTAACACCATTTCACACATTTATAATCATAGAATTAAACAGTAGACCCATATAAAGCTCCTCCTATAAGTACTGATATCACAAAGTATTGTCATGAGTGCTGGTGTTCTGAAAATGAACACCAATGTATAAACATTGTTAGAAATCACTTCAGCCAACACATGTTTTGTGGTTGTAAACCACTTCTTCAGGGCTAGAGCATAGTACCACTAATCCTTTCCGAGTATTTCTTCAATAGGTCACAGGCTTTCATTAAGTTCTCATCTATATTTGATATTTGACCAATGCTATTTACCGGCAACCAGCCAGGTATCCTCTTTCAAGTTATATGGTTTGATCCACATACATTTCATGACGTATCCTCTTAGTCAAACAGCATATCCGTCACATATGAATTTCATAAAAACCTTGCGGTCCAAAACCTTTTGTCATGCCCGATTGTTCTCCAAAACTAATAAAGGATCACATATCTAAATCGCTTCTATCCAAGTGCTCATGCAATTTGGGAACAAAACCTGTTTATTACCAAATGGCGTCAGCACTTTGGACCACATTATTTTTTATAAATTTCATATATGATGGATTTGGGGTTTGGGTAAGAGGGTATGTCCTGATATGTATGAGGATGATGGCTTTTAAGCCATGCTCAGCTGCCCAAACAGAAGGAGAATGTACCTTGATTCTGGGTAAGATGCCTGTTTCATGGATGGGGTGGCTGTATAATGATTTGCATTGTCATGTTGCTGGTTTCTCTTTGCGATGCGGGCAGTGATGACTCTACTGTTCAGTTCATTTTGTTCTGTCCTGGGCAAGATGCCCTTGGGTGGGATTCCCACTATCCCAATCTCAGTTTTGGAGGTAGCATAATCCTCTGTTTTGCATGGGTGAGATGTGTCAATGTGTGTTTTTACTAGATCCTTTTATAATGTGTGTGGTTTTGTGGGGTGGTTGAGAGACAATGAGATTTGTGGGTCTACCATACAGGTAGTTTTCTTTTTTTTTAATTTAAAGATGCTTTCCTGAAGACATTTGTGAAACAATACAGAGTGAAATGATATACATCTGCTCAAGCATTATGTAAACATAATATAGTAAGACAGTAAAACATTGTACCTAAAAATGATTGACAATTTAGTATAAACAGCCAGAGGAAACATAATGCGTAGAGTCGACAAAGCGAATATAAAACTGTAGCATTAAAAAAAAATAAGAATGAAGATAAGGGAAGAAAAAGGAGAGAAGAGTAAAGAAGAAAAGAAGGAGAAGAGAAGGAGAAAAAGAAGAAAATTAAGTACACCATTAAAATAACATAGTTAGCAATCATCTATTAAGACCTGAATAATGAAACGAAATAGTGGCTACATCATGGGGGGTCCAAAGCGGTGCACACAGGTCTAGAAAGGGCAACAGCTCTGGATAGGTATGAAGTGAGAGGAAGCCAGAACAGATCTCATTTAGCGGCATATTATCAAGAACGGCGTTAAAATTATCGCCGCTCTAGCGGCAGAAAACTGCAGCTAAAGCGGCAATAATGGGTTTGATAATATGCCCTTGAGAATTCCAATAGAAGCCCATGTTCTGGTGTAAACATGGGCTTCTATTGGAATTCTCAAGGGCATATTATCAAGCTCATTATCGCCGCTTTAGAGGCAGTTTTCTGCCGCTAAAGCGGCGATAATTTTAACGCCGTTCTTGATAATATGCCCCTTAATCATTAAGGGTAATGTAGTAGCATGTGCTCTGTCTAACCTGTGATGATGACATAGTAAATTCCACCCGGCAATGAAAGTGATTTTTGAAGTGTCTTTCCAATTGGATGTGATAATTTGTAAAGCCAGGACTATCATCAAAACAATGAATTTCCCAATTGTCTTTTTAGAATGCCATAGAGGGAACGCACTACCCAAGAAAAGATGAACAATGTTAAACGTATTATCCGTAGATAATATGTTATTAATCTTATCCCAAATTAGTAACCAGAAGCTCCGGACTCGGGGACAATCAAAAAACATATGCAAAAAAATCGCAATTTTCTTGGGCACAAGACCAACATTTGGTGTCAGTAATAAGGTGAAATTGATGTAAATGAGTGGGAGTATAGTATAATCTATTATAAAAATAAAATAGAGTTTGAGTAGTGGCAGCAGAGCGGGAAGTAGTGTGTTATTTAGCCCAAATTGTTTCCCAAGTATACTGAGAGAATTCTTCATTGAAGTCCAATTCCCAATGTAGGTCAACTTTAGATTTAGGTTTATTCATAGGCGAAAGACATAAAAGCTTGTATATATAGGATGCCTTCACCTTTGAGGAAAAATCAATGGGAGAAGTGGGAGGCAATGTAAGGATTGATGGGGAGGAGGGTTGTGAAAGAAGCTGAAGAATGATGGGCCTAATACAGTTATATTGAACCGCATAAAAGAAACATCGTATTTAAGTTGGATGTCCCTAAATTCTAACACAGAATCATTTGAAATTATATGACCAAATACTATTATTCCTTTATCAATCCATTCCTTCCAATAGAGAGCCTGATTATTTAATTTAATGTGCTTATTGTACCATATCATGGTTTGTAAAAAACTCTCTAGTAGAGAATTAGATTTAAGGAGTAAAGGTGTGACAACGGAGAGAGAGTGTAGAAGTAGGGGAGAAAAGAGAGTCATAGGAGCTTGGGAGATGTGGGTCATCTCCATAAGTGAAAAAGGGGCAATACTAGCTTGTTCCAGTTGGCCCCAGACTGTACCTTCGTCCAAAAAAGGAACTGAAAAAGAGGTCCAAATTTGCTTGAGAGAAAAAGCGGAGTGGTATCGGCTGAGATCGAGAAAATTAACCTCTCCATTATTCCTAGCCTGTTGAAGCCTTAATAAAGATATTCTTGATTTGTGTTTGTTCCATAAAAAGATAGAAGTAGACGATTAACAGACTTAAAGAATGTAAGAGGGAGTTTGACAGGAAGCATGGACAAATAAAAATTAATTATTGGTAACATCATCATTTTAATCGTAGCTAATCTCCCCCACCAAGATAAAAACAGAGGAGACCAAGCAAGCGACATACTGGACATTTTTAACTTAACCTGCTCTAAATTAATTTGAATGGTTTCTTAAATGATGTTGGAATAGAGAATGCCCAAACATTTGATGTGTTTAGAAGTCCAAGTAAAACCGGTATCCTTAAACATATCAGGGAGACAGTACTTATTCAACAGCAGTACCTTTGATTTCTCTATATTGAGTTTATATACAGATACCAAGGAATATTCGTTTAATAATTGGAAAAAGGCAGGAAGCGTATTCAGTGGGTTGGACACATATAGTAACACATCATCCGCTTATGCAGTGAATTTAACTTCCAATTGCTTATATTTGAATCCAGAAAAAGCCACCGATCTACGAATTTTCTCTAGAAAGGGTTCCAAAGATAGAATAAAAAGAAGAGGGGATAAAGGGCAGCCTTGTCTAGTGCCTTGGAAAAGAGGGAAATATGAGGATTGTTTACCATTAACATAAATTGAAGTGGAAGGATGAGAGTATAAGAGATGAATATATCTAAGAACGTGGGGACTGAAACCATGCCATTTTAAAGCGGCAAACATAAAATCCCAATTAACACGATCAAAAGCTTTTTCAGCGTCTAAAGGTATGGCCGCATAAGGTATGTCGGATTAAGAGACCATATGAATTATATTGAGGAAGGTTCGACAGTTATATGAAATAAAACGTCCTTTCACAAATCCTGATTGATGGATGTCTATTAAATCTGGAATAACCTGCTTAATGCGTATCGCAAGGCCCTTTGCAAATATTTTGCCGTCCATGTTAATAAGAGAAATGGGCCTGTAATTCCCACACTTAGATAAATCCTTACCTTTCTTGGGAAGCAGGCAAAGCATCACCTGTGAAAAAGTTCCTTGTGTGCAATCTTGAGTGACAAAGTGGGAAATTAAAAGAACTAGTTTTGGAAGTAGGAGATGTGCAAAATGAGAGTAAAATTGAACAGAAAAACCATCAGGACCAAGAGCTTTATCTATGGGAAGTTGAAGAACAGCATTTTTGAGCTCCGTCTCAGTTATATCGGCATCCAATATGGAGAGGTCTAACGTATGATCTGTCGACTCAGGGATAGGTTGAAAAAAAACGATCTAATTGGACATCCGTGGGAGAAAACTCTACTGAATATAGGTTAGCATAGTATTGTGTAAAACATTCTAAACGTTTTGTGTTAGTAGTGTGACTAAATTCATCTTTGTCTGTGATGACATGTATTTTAGATTTTAGTTTTTTAGTTTTCAAATAATTGGCCAACATTTTCCCATCTCTATTATGGCCACCAAACATTTTTGAATTCATTTTAAGTAAAGGACCACATGCGTCAATACAAGATTGTTTGTTGTATTATAATTTAGCTTGAATTAATTTAGGCAGAGTATCAGTTTTTGTAGAGGAAAAATAATCATGCTCCAACGTTTTGATTTGTTTAAGCAATTGTGAAGACTCCTTAAGTGATTTACTTTTCTTCACTGCAACATAGTGTATAATAACACCCCTAGCAGACACTTTATAGGCATCCCATATATAATTCACCTGGGAATCAACAGTAAGATTGACAGAAAAGAAATTGTCAGTGAACTATTTATCTTGCAATAGTACATTTGAAACCAATTGGAGAACACTTTGTGTGACAAATAAATAATCTATTCTGGATTGTAAGGCATGTGCAGGAGAAAAGTAAGAGAATTCTAACACGTCTAGGTGAACAATTCGCCAAGCGTCAATTAAACCGCTAGAGGAAATAACCCTCTGGAAGGATTTTTGTACTTTATTAGGATTATGTCTAACCTGAGATCGGCGGTCTATAAAGGGGTCCATTAATTGATTGCAATCACCCCCTACTATAAAATTGTCTAAAGAACAGTCGGATAGGATAGTAGAAAAATGGTCCCACAATTGTAAATCCACACCTATAGGGCCATAAACAGGGTCGGTTCCTCCACTAAGGCGGAGGAGCGTCGCCCCACTGCTCTGTGAGCAGTAGTTAAAGGACAAGTAAAATGATAATAATCAGCGTTATTATCATTTTAGTTTTCAGTTTCCTGGTGTGGGTGGGGCTGTACTGCCAGGGCAGGGGCCAGGAGGAGGAGTGGTTGCCCACTCTAAAGTGCGCATAAGTGTTTGGCCGGCCCTCTTGGGGCGACCATAACAGTCATGCGCACTTTGCATATTCTGCACCCAGGCTGCATTACAGCCTGGATGTAGAACATGCAGAGGCCCCCATTCCCCATCTGAGCGCCGAACCACGGCGCTCAGACCAATTACAATGCTGCAGCGATGGACTGAGAGGCAGCGGCCGGCCGGGTGGCCGAACAGGTGGCCGGCCAATAGGTAAGCGCTTTATTTTTTATTATATTCATTTACACACCCCCTCCTCCTCCCCCCGCACCGCGACCCCGGTAAATAGCGACCGCCGCTGGCCATAAATATTACATAATGAGAAAAGAGTATCATCTTTGGTTTCATTAATCACTTGAATATTCAGAGATTTATGAACTAAAATTAAAACACTATTCTTATTATTAGCAGCAGAAGAACTGAAAACAGAACCCACCCATTGCCTGCGTATACAATCAATGTCACCATCTTTAAGATGTGACTCCTGTAAAAAAGCGATCTGGCAGTTCAACTTAGAAAGGTGAGTTAGCACCCTCTGTTTTTTAACAGGATTACGAAGTCCTTTTACGTTCCAGGAAACAACACACAAATTAGCCATGGAAGACCTAAACAATAACTGATAACTAGAGAGACAAGAATACGTTTTGCAACGGTTAACCTGACACCAAGTGAGTAAGCAGTAAAGTAAACTGATGGAATAAACAGGAATATAGAGGTATGAGTAAAAGCTAGGATAAAGCCACGATTAGTAAATGTAAGGAAAAAGGAGAGAGTAGAACGAGAGAAATGAGATAGAGATAGAGAGAGAACACAGACCAGTAGGGAGTGAAAAAAATAACTCCCCGGTGTATAGAAAAGTAAAAGGATGACAAAAAGTCGGAAGACTTCAGTCATATTTGTCGAAGAGATTGAGAAACAGGAAGGACACTAGTGGAGAGCGGGGGGGGGGCAAGACAAGATGTCCAGCCTGGAAGGGAGGCCATGAGTATAATAAATAGCAAACATATAAAGTCAGGAACAGTGGCTTAATGCAGAACTAATAAAGGAAAGAAAACAACATATCCAAATAGATAAGGAACACCAGACAGACCTACCATGCGATGAAAGACTTGATTAAGCATACACAAAACGTGAATACTGGAAGTGGAAGGATGACAACAACCGTCACAGCACAATCCAACAGACCAAGGGAAAGTAGAACCCGTACAGAAACATCAAAAACAGTAAGAAAAACAAGAATAAGAGTTACACAGATCAAGTTTTACTAAGTTCCATATCTTCTCCAGTATGTTCAAGGATGAATTGCTGAAGGTCCTTAGGAACTTTGAGGGTAGTGGTCCTGTCTTTGTAGGTGACCTTGAAGAAACATGGATCAAGAAGCCCATACAGTGCATTCATGGATCTCAAAACTGGTCTCAAGTCCAAAAACTCTTTCTGTCTCATGGCAGTGACCTTGGACACATCCTGACTGAAAAACTTTTCCCCCGACCAGAGCATCTGCTTACGTTGCTTAGACATTATAAGAACTTCCATAAGATCAGAATATTGAAAAAACAAAGCAATAATCCCTCAAGGTCTATTAGAAGTGGCAGAAGGAGAAGGACCAATCCTATGGGCTCTTTGAATGTTCAACTTCACCGAAGATTTCAACCCAACAACTTTGGGGATGTGCAACTTAAGAAATGTAATCATATCCTGACCTTCTGATCCTTACGGAATACCGTAGATGCGTAGGTTGTTGCGACAGTTACGATTCTCCAAGTCCTCAGCCAGTCTTTTTGAGCTGTGTAACCTCCTTAGTTAAATAAGAAACTTTGGCAGCAACATCTTGAGTGTCGCTAACCCTTTGTTCCACCTCAGTAAGGGGCCGATTCCGATGTCGGACGGACTCAGGTCCGTCCGACATCGGTCAGGAGCCGTAACCGACCGACCTGCTGTCGTCGGTTACGGCCCTGCAAGTACGATGCGACGAACCCTGTTCGGTCGCACTCGTATACTACACATTGGGAGCATGCATTCCGAGCGGAATGCATGCTTTCATTGTGGAAAGCAGGGGTGCAGTTCATCCCTGCACCCTGTGGCCGGCACCCCAAGGTGCCTGCCACTGGGTGCAGGGATCAACAGAGGGGCACCATAGGTGCCACCAGGCCGCCATTCGGCGGCCTCGCACCCATGGGGGCCCTACTGGGGGCCCCCAAAGACAGTTACCGACTGCCTTTTGTGCCGGAAAGACCGTCACGAAAAGGCAGTGAACATCTGCCATCGTACTCCCTCGGTCGTGAAGAGGCGGCCGGGGGAGTACTGAAGGATTTCCGGACAGTGGACGGGCTCTCCGAGCCCGTCGTAAGCCATCCGGAAATCCGAGTCGGATTCCTTTCCGACCGAGCCCATCGGAATGGCTCGGTCGGAAAGGAATCCGGCCGGCACGTTCCGATTCGGTCGGAAGGGCTCCGACCATCGTTCGGTGCCCTTCCGGCTGAAATCGGAATCGGCCCCTAAGTCTTGAATCCAGAACGGACCACTTATCCTCAATCCGTTGTAAGGTCACACTTGTCTCCACCATGAATGGTTTCCTATTTTTTAACTCCTCCATGATATCTTCCAGAATTGAAGGTAATGGAGATTTCATAGGTGAAGAAGGATCTTTCTTTACTCTTTTGTTTGCGCCGCCTCCAGACTCCTTACGAGCCAGAACAGAAGAAGTCAAAGACTAAGAGGAGTGCGCAGTATCCATCATGAAACTCAGTGGTATAGTTTCGCCCAGCGAGGATTAATAGCTCAGGTAACAAGATGGGACCAGCACAGGAAGTATCCGTAAATAATGACAAGGCAGTCAAAACTTCACAGTGGGTAGGAAGATGAGATATCTCTCAGAGAAGAAAAAAGGTAAAAAATAGTAGCTGTGTATGCCATTTGGAAGAAAAAAATAAAGAATTTTATTTTGTAAGCAAAAAACTTGATGCCATTGTAGTTATGGAGGCAGAGTGAGGACCACTCAAAATGGCGGCTGGCTTTCCTGACAAGACAGGAGTGGCAGGCAAAGCTCATGAAAAAAAAACAATTTAAATGTTTAAAAGCTTACCATGCTGCTCCCTGACATTTCCGAGGTCTATTTATGCCGCCCGACCGTAAAGAAAAAATTCCTCGGCTCCCAAGGAAGAAAGCTAGAGGGTGGCCATCTTGTTTGCTGTCGGTGCGTGGTCATACAGGTAATTTCTATTGTTTCAAGGTTTGTTTAGTTTAGTTATATGAGCTGTTATGTTATAACATAACATAACATAAGACATAATGTGTATTTGTAAAGCACACATTCCTAGGAGCATCTTACAATGCTTTTCTGTGTTTTATTCAACTTGGATGGGAAACATTGTTTACAATGACGTCTAAACCATGAATGCCTTTACAATGAAAAAGTCTTTACCACAACTGTTTTTACAACAAAATGTTTTACCACAAGCATGTCTTTACCACAGATGACTGTACAACGAATTTCGTTTCAAAGGCATAAATGGTAAAGGCACATGCATGGTAAAAAAATGTACATGTAAATGCAAGTATTTTCAAGTAAGTATTGTGTGTGTGTATATATATATTACCTACTGGTGGTCACCAGTAGGTAGTTATAGTTAGGACCTAGTTTCCAAAGGAAAAGCATTTTTTGACTTGGCTATAACTTTGGCGTCGTTTGACCAATCTGCTTGAAAGTTTCCCAAAAAAGTGTCACGGTGGGTACTATTGTTATTGGAGGTTTAGGGGTGATCCGTGCAGTGGGGACCGAGAATTTGGGGTGCGAAATAAGGTTGCATTTGTAATGTTAATTCCCATAGGAACCTTTAGCCACACCTACAGCCCAACCCGCAGAACGGACTTACACCAAATTTGGCAGGGAGGCTGAGGTCGGTTCAAGGAAGTGCCTTTTGCTTATTTGGCATAAGTCCGTTCAGTAGTTGTTGCGAAATTAAAGTTTAAAATTATAGCGATATCTCTGGCAGCAGATATTTCAAGGTGGTCGCAATGAATCGTGAATGTACGTGCCAACGGGAATTCTCTGATTGGCTGGATACAACCTGAACAGAAAGTTGCGGCCACCATTTTATCTAGCGGGAACGGTTCCTGGGGCTGAAAATCTGTGTGAAAGCCCACATAAGGGGTCAGGTTGGAGATACTCTGACCCCATGGTTGATAAATGGGGGTGTTAGTGACACAAGCTATATGTCCAAAATGGATTTTTTAATTGCGCACGATATTCGCGGCGACTCTGCGAACGCCAGCGCGGCCCAATTGGTACCATCGCGGGGACATTGTGAATATTGTGACGTGAATATTGGTGAAAATATAAAAAATATCAGTGAATCATTAATATGCATTGTTATAGAGATATTGATAAATGTTTTTATAGAGTTATTTATATAGTGAGTTATCTACTAATTATATAGTTATAGGGGCATATTATCAAGAACGGTGTTAAAATTATCGCCGCTTTAGCGGCAGAAAACTGCTGCTAAAGCGGCGATAATGGGCTTGATAATATGCCCTTGAGAATTCCAATAGAAGCCCATGTTGACACCAGAACATGGGCTTCTATTGGAATTCTCAAGGGCATATTATCAAGCCCATTATCGCCGCTTTAGCGGCAGTTTTCTGCTGCTAAAGCGGCGATAATTTTAACGCCGTTTCTTGATAATATGCCCCATAGTTTTTTATGTGGTGGCGGCTATTGAATTTCTGCTTTTGCTATATGTTTATTTTAAAGATGAAGAGAAAAGAATAAAGAATATTTTGAACTACATATATCCGGTGTTGAATGCAGTGTTTGTATAGAGTTGTTTACTCTTGCCCGACATGTTTTGAAGCAGAAAAATTGTGAATCATTCTCATACTAGATTACCAGTAATATGGTAGTATAGATTACTTTTTGGTGTGTGCTGAACCATTATGTGGCTATGGTAATTTGAAAACTTGTTTTCAATTTGGAGTGGAGAAGGGTTGTGCTCCAGGTTCTTTGCACCACATGTAATTTACATTTAGTCCAACTATTTTTGATGTTAAGTGCGGTATTGCTTACCTCGACCCTTCTTTCATATATATATATATATATATATATATATATATATATATATATATATACAGGCTCAGATTCCTTCGTTAGCTTTTCAGAAAGAAAGACAGCACTCACGGGGCAATTTGTTGGTGTTTTAATCTCAGCACAACAGACGCGTTTCGGATTGCTCCTTCGTCAGTGTTTACCAAATGTCGTAAAGCGTCACTTTTAAATCACATTTGATTATAGTCAACGACACTACGCAAATTTATTCGTGGGCTGGTGGGAGGAGCAGGTGGCATGGGCGCCAGGTAATGAGCTATGGATGAAGGAGGTTGTTGTCTGGCATAGGTATATAGACGACCTCTTTCTGGTCTGGAAGGGGCCAGAGAATGTGGCAACTGAGTTCATTGAACACCTAAACCAGAACGATGTAAATTTGAAATTTACTGGAGAAATTAGTTCAGTGGCAGTGAACTATTTAGATCTAAGGATTTCAGTATTAGATGGTGGGCTATGCACATCCTTACGTAGTAAACCGACGGCAGGGAACTCGACGCTTCACGCTAAGAGTAGTCATCCTCCGACGCTAATACAAAGCATACCACATGGCGAGTTCCTGAGATTGAAAGGCAATTGTTCTAGGGATTGCGATTTTAAGTCTGCAGCAAGAGAGAGCATTGCCAGATTCTCAGCTAGAGGGTTCAATATGAACCTGTTAGAAAAAAACACTGAAAAGAGTAGAAGATGTTCCTAGGGAACAGTTAGTAAAAGGAAAGGACAAGATCCAAAAGAAAAAGGAGGAAGGAAAATTCCGTATGATTACAACATATTCGGAGGATGCAAATTCTTTTAGAAATATCCTCCGAAGAAACTGGCATGTCTTAAAAACAGACGCGATCATAGGAAGGGACATTCCATCAGTTCCCTTGGTGACTTTAAAAAAAGCTAGGTCGCTAAGGTACATGCTGGTTCACAGCCATTTAGAAGCAGTTACACCGAAGAAGGGCACGCTTAAGGAGATGAAAGGTTTTTACCCTTGCGGGAAATGCAAGGCTTTCATCAACAGTAAGAGAGTATTAACCTATGAAATACCTGGAATTAGTAAACGGAGAACAATAACTAAATTTATGACGTGTCAAACAAATTACTCCGTTTACTGTTTGATCTGCCCATGTGGGTCAAAATACATAGGTAGCACGATCCATTGTGTAAAAATTCACATATTAGAACACATGCGAGCAATCGCCAATAGAGATTTTTCCTATCCAGTGGCCAGACACTTTTCCATCAAGCATCAGAGCAATAGGGACCTGTTGTAATATTTTAGCATTGACCATGTGCCGACACATATTAGAGGAGGTGATAGAATCCTGAAATTGCGTAGACTCGAGTTTCGTTATATCATTGACCTACAAACAAAAGTACCCAAAGGGCTGAACAGCGGGGAAGAATTGGCTGTTCACTTAGGAAATTAATCCAATGGGGCAACCTGGCAGAGCAGGTCGAAAAGAATGGTCAATACATGATGTAAAGAGTATGTCGTCTTTAATCTCTCCAATTCTTTTCTTTCTTTTCTTCTTTTCTTTTTCTTTCTTGTTTGCAACAAAACAAACAAAATGACACTGCTGCCGATACACGGCTTTATGTCACCGATATACGGCTTTATGAGGGCAATAGAAAACCATAATTAAGGTAGAAGGATAATAACTTCCACAGTGGGGGGTCCTGTGCCGATTCACGGCTTGATAATTAATAATTTGAAAAGCATTCTCATAGTATGAAGTAGAGAACAATTGACAAGGTTTGCGCATATTGGTGCATTATGCTTCAATTATACAAGAAAGACGCCCATATGGCTGATATACGGTCTACAAAAAGAGACACATTGGTATGATAGACATAGACGCATCCTGCCGATATACAGCTGTATAAGACATCAATTAATCACTGAATAAGTGTAGTCTTGAAACATTGGATATGAATTGTTTTATATTCATTTGCGTCGAGCGTTTTGTGTATAATTTGGGTTTTTAAAAACACAAACAAGATATGAAATGTCATAGTTTAACCTTGTTAAAATGGCGCCCACTGAGGAGAAAGGTGAACTGCCCCCTTTTTAGTGTCGTTGACTATAATGAAATGTGATTAAAAAGTGACGCTTTACGACGTTTGGTAAACACTGACGAAGGAGCAATCCGAAACGCGTCTGTTGTGCTGAGATTAAAACACCAACAAATTGCCCCCGTGAGTGCTGTCTTTCTTTCTGAAAAACTAACGAAAGAATCTGAGCCTGCATATTGACGCCGGAGCACCACCGCGATTTAAAGCACCCGTCTGCGAGTGAGCCGCCTTCTGGTGCAGTTGAGCGAGTATTCAATGCGGAAGCACCATTGCTGAAAGGATAGTCGGAGCATTGTGACACGACCATCTGGAAATCACAAGCGATACAGTAGCGGACATTCAGGGAGCTGAGAAGCCACCAAACTGGTAAGCTGAATGCCTGCATGCATCGTGTGAATGACTTTGATCAGCGATAGGACAAGGGGGCATTTGTTTAGCAGTAAGCACAACATACCAATTCACGAGAAATATGTTCAGTGAATCTGCACGCCGTGAAGCGGCTATTGACATATTCAAAAAGAAGTCAGGAAACGCAAAGAAAGGAGATGCGGCTGAGTTGAGAACTTTCAGCAATTTAAACACGCATTTTATGAAATTGGAGAGACTATATGAGAGAGAAATGCGCAAGTGGTGGGAGGCAACCTACCTTCAAAACTATATAGATGCGGACAGGGTCCCCAGAGGATTGCGAATCTATACCATACCGGCATATGAAAATCGGGACCCACTCCTATTGGAAGAGTGGGCCGAGCATACAGCACAATCCTGTAAAGGAATGTTGAATATCTTAATAAAATTTGCCTGGAGTGACAGAGAGAAAGCTCTAAAGGAGATACAGCAACTAGAGGAAGAAATATCGAAAGATGATGATAAAAACAAACAAGAGGAATTGAGAGAGTTAATGAAAAAGCGGTTGTTGAAATATGAGCTTAAAATCAAGCAAAGGAAACAAGAAAAATTTGAAAGAGATGAGAGAGATTACTCACAGGGAAGAGTGCTGACTTTTGCTAAAAAGTTCGATGAACCAAGAAAAGAACTGTCCCGAAAAAAATCAGCACCACCTACAATGAGGGTGGAAACCTCAGAATCAGAGGCGACCGAAAATGAACAATCCGAAGATCACACCGCAAGTACCTCAGCTGAAAATTACAAAAGACCCCCTTTTCACGAGGAATTCCATCTGATTCCTCAGTCCTGGCTAAGAGGTGGGAAAAGCAAGCCACTGGAAGGAGACACCGGAAAACCAGAAGGGGAGGCTGGAGTAGGAAAAGGCAATATGTCCCAGCGGGTGTCACGCAGCAAGAGAGGGGGCAGGAGATAATAGAATCTGAGAAATTGACGATAGTCAACCTGACACCAAGAACCCTGACATCAACTGAAGAGTCGGTGTTGAGGTTATGACTAACATTTTGTCCCGACAATCGGATGGAGTATACTCAAACAAGAATAGACCTCTTCAAATTTGTGCGCAAATTAAAACTGCACACATTTTTTAAACTCAAACCAACAATCAAAGAATCCAGACAGATCAAACAAAAATCTAAAGCCACTGATATTCTGACAGTGGACAATCTGACATCATTAGAAATGTTAGAAGAACTACGCTTGGAGCAAGAGGGGGCAAGTAATCGCACCCAGGACATCGCTCAGAGAACAAGACATGTGGGCATAGAACAAGAAGCAGCAGGAAGTCTGTTCAAACCAACTTCGCAAATTATGCCACAAATGCCAATGGACGCGATCGACATCTTTTCAGATGCAGTAATTAAAGACCTCCTGAATCTAAGAACAAAAACCAAGCATCCAGTGAAGACAGTCAACATAACGAAAGAACAAGAAAAAGCACTGGAAAACCTACTGAATGATACCACAATTATATGCAAACCCTCAGATAAGGGCGGAAATATTGTCCTATTAACAAGGGAGCAATACTGTGGAGAAGCATTGAAACAACTATCAGATGGAAGATACTATGAAAGAACATTCAAAGAAAAATATAATGATAGTATCATACGATATCATTCCCTGATAAAAAAGTGGCATGAAAGATCAATGCTGGAGGTAGATGAATATCTCTTTCCCCGGAACACAAGTCCAGTGACGCCAACATTTTATCATCTGCCTAAGATACACAAGGACAATATAAACCCACCCGGAAGGCCAATTGTTTCGTCAATAGGCAGCCTTACGGAACACATTTCAATATTCATTGATTACTTTTTGTTTCAATTTGTACTAAAATTATCCTCCTACATCAAGGATACTAAAGACTTTTTAAATCGCATCGAAGATCTGATTTGGGAACCATCATACAGGTTAATTGTGTTGGACATCACAAGTCTATACACGCGTATCGACCATAAAGATGGACTGAGTGCAGTGGACTTCTTTTTGAAGAAGAGACCACTGAAATTTGCTAAACACAACACCATGCTCATGGAGTTTATCAAATTTTGCCTGACCAATAATATCTTTCTGTTTCAGGGGGACTATTACAGACAGATCTCCAGGACAGCTATGGGCACCTGCTTCACCCCCAGCTACGCAAATTTATTCGTGGGCTGGTGGGAGGAGCAGGTGGCATGGGCGCCAGGTAATGAGTTATGGATGAAGGAGGTTGTCGTCTGGCATAGGTATATAGACGACCTCTTTCTGGTCTGGAAGGGGCCAGAGAATGTGGCAAATGAATTCATTGAACACCTAAACCAGAACGATGTAAATTTTAAATTTACTGGAGATTTAGTTCAGTGGCAGTGAACTATTTAGATCTAAATAGTTCAGTATTAGAAGGTGGGCTATGCACATCCTCATATAGGAAACCGACGTCAGGGAACTCGACGATTCACGCTAAGAGTAGTCATCCTCCGAGGCTAATACAAAGCATACCACATGGCGAGTTCCTTAGATTGAAACGCAATTGTTCTAGGGATTGCGATTTTAAGTCTGCAGCAAGAGAGAGTATTGCCAGATTCTCAGCTAGAGGGTACAATATGAACCTGTTAGAAAAAACACTGAAAAGAGTAGAAGGTACTCCAAGGGAACAGTTAGTAAAAGGAAAGGACAAGATCCAAAAGAAAAAGGAGGAAGGAAAATTCCGTATGATTACAACATATTCGGAGGATGCAAATTCTTTTAGAAATATCCTCCGAAGAAACTGGCATGTCTTAAAAACAGATGCGATCATAGGAAGGGACATTCCATCAGTTCCCTTGGTGGCTTTCAAAAAAGCTAGGTCGCTAAGGGACATGCTGGTTCACAGCCATTTAGAAGCAGTTACACCGAAGAAGGGCACGCTTAAGGAGATGAAAGGTTTTTACCCTTGCGGGAAATGCAAGGCTTGCATCAACAGTAAGAGAGTATTAACCTATGAAATACCTGGAATTAGTAAACGGAGAACAATAACTAAATTTATGACGTGTCAAACAAATTACTACGTTTACTGTTTGATCTGCCCATGTGGGTCAAAATACATAGGTAGCACGATCCATTGTGTAAGAATTTGCATATTAGAACACATGCGAGCAATCGCCAATAGAGATTTTTCCTATCCAGTGGCCAGACACTTTGCCATCAAGCATCAGAGCAATAGGGACCTGTTGCAATATTTTAGCATTGACCATGTGCCGACACATATTAGAGGAGGTGATAGAATCCTGAAATTGCGTAGATTGGAGTCTCGTTATATCCTTGACCTACAAACAAAAGTACCCAAAGGGCTGAGAGGTGTGGTGCAGCGGCCAGGACAGCTGACTTCGGAGCACAGGGTTCACGGTTCGATCCCCGGCTCCGGCGGCAGCTCAGCTCAGCACCATGTGACTCTGGGCAATAGCTCACTTAATTTCCACGACGGCCCCCAGCGCCTTGAGACCCGTAAGGGTGAGTAGCTGCGCTATATAAAAACGGACTTTTTTGAACAGCGGGGAAGAATTGGCTGTTCACTTAGGAAATTAATCCAATGGGGCAACCTGGCAGAGCAGGTAGAAGAGAATGGTCAATACATGATGTAAAGAGTATGTCGTCTTTAATCTCTCCAATTCTTTTCTTTCTTTTCTTCTTTTCTTTTTCTTTCTTGTTTGCAACAAAACAAACAAAATGACACAGCTGCCGATACACGGCTTTATGTCGCCGATATACGGCTTTATGAGGGCAATAGAAAACCATAATTAAGGTAGAAGGATAATAACTTCCACAGTGGGGGGTCCTGTGCCGATTCACGGCTTGATAATTAATAATTTGAAAAGTATTCTCATAGTATGAAGTAGAGAACAATTGACAAGGGTTGTGCATATTGGTGCATTATGCTTCAATTATACAAGAAAGACGCCCATATGGCCGATATACGGTCTGCAAAAAGAGACACATTGGTATGATAGACATAGACGCATCCTGCCGATATATACGGCTGTATAAGACATCAATTAATCACTGAATAAGTGTAGTCTTGAAACATTGGATATGAATTGTTTTATATTCATTTGCGTCGAGCGTTTTGTGTATAATTTGGGTTTTTAAAACACAAACAAGATATGAAATGTCATCGTTTAACCTTGCTAAAATGGCGCCCACTGAGGAGAAAGGTGAACTGCCCCCTTTTTAGTGTCGTTGACTATAATGAAATGTGATTTAAAAGTGACGCTTTACGACGTTTGGTAAACACTGACGAAGGAGCAATCCGAAACGCGTCTGTTGTGCTGAGATTAAAACACCAACAAATTGACCCCGTGAGTACTGTCTTTCTTTCTGAAAAGCTAACAAAGGAATCTGAGCCTGCATATTGACGCTGGGAACCACCGCGATTTAAAGCACCCGTCCGTGAGTGATCCGCCTTCTGGTGCAGTTGAGCGAGTATATATATATATGCTCGAGTGCTACTTACAGGTGGACAACCTTGGAGCAGTGATTTATAACGCGGCAGTCCAGCCAGCGGAGTGTGCACCACCCCGTAAGATTGGGGGCCACGAAAGTGGAACAGCAGCTGTACATAGGATCGTGGACGGGCCCACCTGTGGGGTCCATACAGGACTTGATTATGTGCTACCCGCACTACACTTCCCAGAAGGCACAGTTTCATTTGAGCCTCCCATTGGGGGGTGTGTCAGAAGTGGGTTAGCGGTTGCGCACACCGTTCCATTTTAAGCCTCTGAAGAGAATCATATGGTGATTCGAAACGCGTCAGGCAATACCACTATGGAGCGGCTCCTACGGGCGGTTCCCCGTCCTTACCTACACATGAATCAAGCTGTTGCTCGAGTGCTACTTACAGGTGGACAACCTTGGAGCAGTGATTTATAACGCGGCAGTCCAGCCGCGGAGTGTGCACCACCCCGTAAGATTGGGGGCCACGAAAGTGGAACAGCAGCTGTACATAGGATCGTGGACGGGCCCACCTGTGGGGTCCATACAGGACTTGATTATGTGCTACCCGCACTACACTTCCCAGAAGGCACAGTTTCATTTGAGCCTCCCATTGAGGGGGTGTCAGAAGTGGGTTAGCGGTTGCGCACACCGTTCCATTTTAAGCCTCTGAAGAGAATCATATGGTGATTCGAAATGCGTCAGGCAATACCACTATGGAGCGGCTCCTACGGGCGGTTCCCCGTCCTTACCTACACATGAATCAAGCTGTTGCTCGAGTGCTACTTACAGGTGGACAACCTTGGAGCAGTGATTTATAACGCTGCAGTCCAGCCGCGGAGTGTGCACCACCCCGTAAGATTGGGGGCCACGAAAGTGGAACAGCAGCTGTATATAGGATCGTGGACGGGCCCACCTGTGGGGTCCATACAGGACTTGATTATGTGCTACCCGCACTACACTTCCCAGAAGGCACAGTTTCATTTGAGCCTCCCATTGGGGGGTGTGTCAGAAGTGGGTTAGCGGTTGCGCACACCGTTCCATTTTAAGCCTCTGAAGAGAATCATATGGTGATTCGAAACGCGTCAGGCAATAACACTATGGAGCGGCTCCTACGGGCGGTTCCCCGTCCTTACCTACACATGAATCAAGCTGTTGCTCGAGTGCTACTTACAGGTGGACAACCTTGGAGCAGTGATATATATATATATATATAGATATATATTACCTACTGGCGTTCGCCAGTAGGTAGCTATAGTTAGAACCTAGTTTCCATAGGAAAAGCGTTTTTTGATTTGCCAATATCTTTGGCACCGTTTGACGAATCTTCGCGAAATTTGCAAAACTAATGGGTCGGCCCTCTCAGTTTCTCTGTTGAAAGTTTCGGGGTGATTCATGAAGCCGGGGCCGAGAAAAAGGGGGGGGGTCCCAAAGCACGTTTTCTCAATGTTAATTTTCATAGGAAATTTTGGAACAGGCTACAGCCTGAACTGCTGAACGGAATTACACCAAATTTGGCAAAAAGGTAGCTCTTGGTTCAGAAAGCGCCCTTTTTTTTTAAATGGTGTAAATCTGTTCAGTAGTTTTAGAATTATTAAAGGAAAAATAAATATAGATATCTGGGCGGAGCCTAACCACACATCTCCTCCCCAGCACAAGCTTCATTCTAATTGGCTGCCAACACTCCAAACCAGGAAGTGTTGCCAGCCATCTTGTGCCTCGCATCAAGTGAAAATCAAAAAAGTGAGACATACATTGCAAACAAGTAAAGGGGGCAGGGTAAAAACACCCTGACCCCCAGGCCTGCTCAGGGGGTCCCACAGGGACCCCCAGGCCCAAAAAAAGAATTTTTTAAAAATTTTCAGGCGGTGTCGCGCCGGTGCGCGAATCCGTCTGAAAATAAAAAAAACGAAGCTCCCGCGTTTCATTTTTAAAAGCCCCCGGGTGGGTCAGGTCCCGGGGGCAATTTGATATATGTAGCGGGGGCCCACGGGGGCCCCCGCAACCCCGGGGACCGCCACCTCCCCGAGGCTTTCTAATTTATTCGCGGGGGCACGCGGCCCCCTGCAGCCCCGGGGACCGCCACCTCCCCGGGGCTTCAAATCAATAAGGACAGGGGGGCCTCATTGGCCACCCCAAGCCCTGGGGACCACCACCTCCCCGGGGCTTTAATTCAATAAGGACGGGGGCCTCGCGGGCCACCCCCAAGCACTGGGATCCGCTACCTCCCCGGGGCTTTAACAAGTAATTAGTGTGGGGGGGGGCTCGAGCCCCCCCACACTGGGGACCACCACCTCCCCGGGGCACTTTATATTTAAATACGGGGGTCTGTTGTTACGGACCCCCGGGGACCACCACCTCCCTGGGGCTTTAGAAACATTGGGAGGGGGCCGCGCGGCCCCCTTCTGGAGCCCTTGATGGCCCTGGGGACCGCCACCCCCCAGGACCGGCTCCTGCAATGTCCCGGGGTGCCCACCCCAGGTCATTGCTGTTTGCTAAGGAGGGGCGGGAGCACGGCTCCCGTCCTGTCATAGCAAACTCTGCTTCGGTTTTTGGAACCCAGGGACCCTCAGGAATGAAAGGGACTTAATACCCCAACTTAGAACACGCCAGGAGGCGTGTTTGCAGAGTGGTGGGGAAAGGGGGCGTGGCCTTTGTCCACCTCTCAGCAATCACACTGTGTGGGGCTTAATGGAGGTAAGAGGTAGGCTAGTTGGCCCCTAAATGACCCCCAGCAGCAAAGGGGACTTCAATCCCCATCCAAGAGCGCGCCAGTGAGCACGTTTGCAGAGTGGTGGGCAAAGGGGGAGTGGCCTGCTATGAAAACTTAGCAATCCTGCTGTGTGGGACTTACTGGAGGTAATAGGATGGGTAGTTGGCCCCCAAGGATGTCCTTGGGGGCCAACTACCCCACTTGTTACCTCCAGTAAGTCCCACACAGTGGGATTGCTAAAACGTCTTCGGAGGCCATGCCCCCCTTTCTCCACCACTCTGCAAACGCACCTCCTGGCAGACTACGGGATGGGGGATGAAGTCCAATTTACTCCTGAGGGACTTTGGGGGCCAAGAGGCCCTCATAGTACCTCCTGTAAGTCCTATGCAGCGGAATTCCTGAGCACTGGTCGGAGGCCCAGCACAATTTCTCCACCACTCTGCAAACGCGACTACTAGTTAAAGAAGTGTTTGCAATGTAATAGGTTTCGCATTTGCGAGAATTAGAGCTATTGGCGTTGTAAATGCAAAAGTTTTTACTAATGTTTTTTGGAGTGGCGTGGATGTACGTTGTGTGTAGTGGAATTATGTGGTATGTTGTGCAGTGAGATTATGTGGATAGAAAGTATGTGGTATTTAGTGTATAGGAATTATGTAGAGTGGGATTATGTGTTATGGAGAGTAATTATGTGGTATGGTAGTCTGTGTTGTGGAGTGGTAACCTCAGGTTTAGTCTTCCTCGTTTCCATAGAAGCTCAACTATGAACTCAGTGAGACAAAAAAAGAAGGAATCACTTAGGAGCACTTGTGGACCTAGTCAGAGGTGTGAGCAGGGCCACTGGAATTATGTGACTGTTTGGCTGCACCGACTTTCGCACAATTATACATTTTCTGCATTAGCCACATAATTCATCATCTGCTCCCTAATCTGCAGATTTGAACAAAAAAGCCTTGTTTCTAGCTCAAACGGCTCAAACGTTACCAAAAATGCAGCGACAAGTGTTACAGCGTGGTGGAAGGCCCTTTGCAAACCTAGAATGGTCACCTGTTACTTATTGCTAAATGTGGGTGTTAAATTGGTACTAATGGTGTGCAAGCCACTCTTGCTTCCCTCTGTGCCTCTCTTGCCTCTTTCTGCATTTCTGTTGCTTCTTTCTGCACGTTTCTTTCTTTTTCTGCACTTCTCTTGCCTCTTTTTGCAAATCTCTTGTACTTTCTGCACCTCTGTTCCCTCTTTCTGCACGTCTGTTGCCTCTTTCTGCACATCATTTGCTTCTTTCTGTACCCCTCTTACGTCTTTCTGCACCCTTTTTGCCTCTTTCTGCACCTCTGTTCCTTCTTTCTGCACTTCTTTTGTTTCTTTCTGCACCTGTCTTGCTTCGTTCTGCACCCCTCTTGCCTCTCTCTCCACCCCTCTTCCCTCTTTCTGCACTTCTGTTGCTTCTTTCTGCACTTATCTTGCTTCTTTCTGCACCTCACTTGCCTCTTTCTGCACATCTACTGCCTCTTTCTGCAGTTCTCTTGCCTCCTTCTGCACTTCACTTGCCTCTTTCTGTAACCCTTGCCTCTTTGTGCACCTCTCTTGCCTCTTTCTACACCTCTCTTCCCTCTTTCTGCACCACTCTTGCCTCTTTCTGTACCTCTGTCCCTTCTTTCTTCACCTTTCTTGTCTCTTTCTGCACCCTTCGTGCCTCTTTCAGCACCTCTGTTGCTTCATTCTGCACTTTCCATGCTTCTTTCTGCACCTCTGCTGCTTCTTTCTCCACTTCTCTTGCCTCTTTCTGCACCTCAGTTGCCTCTTTCAGTAATTCTGTTGCTCCTTTCTGCACTTCTATTGCCTCTTTCTGCACCTCTCTTGCTTCTTTCTGCACCTCACTTGCCTCTTTCAGCACCTCTGTTGCTTTTTTCTGCAGATCTCTTGCCTCTTTCTGCACCCCTGTTCCCTCGTTCTGCACCTTTCCTGCCTGTTTCTGCACCTCTATTGCCTCTTTCTGTACCTCTGTTGCCTCTTTCTGCACTTCTCTTGCTCTTTCTGCACCCTTCGCGCCTCTTTCAGCACCTCTGTTGCTTCATTCTGCACTTTCCATGCTTCTATCTGTACCTCTGCTGCTTCTTTCTCCACTTCTCTTGCCTCTTTCTGCACCTCAGTTGCCTCTTTCAGTAATTCTGTTGCTCCTTTCTGCACTTCTATTGCCTCTTTCTGCACCTCTCTTGCTTCTTTCTGCACCTCACTTGCCTCTTTCAGCACCTCTGTTGCTTTTTTCTGCAGATCTCTTGCCTCTTTCTGCACCCCTGTTCCCTCTTTCTGCACCTTTCCTGCCTGTTTCTGCACCTCTATTGCCTCTTTCAGCACCTCTGTTACTTCTTTCTGCACTTCTCTTCCTTCTTTCTGCACCCCTCCTGCCTCTTTATGTACCTCTCTTGTCTCTTTGTGCACTCCTACTACCTTTTTCTGCACCCCTCTTGCCTCTTTTTGCACCTCTGTTGGTTCTTTCTGCACTGCTCTTGCTTCTTTCTGCACCTTACTTGCCTCTTTCTGCACTTTTCTTGCTTCTTTCTATAACTCTGTTGCTTCTTTCAGCAATTCTCTTGCCTCTTTCTGCACTTCTCTTCCTTCTTTCTGCACCCCTCCTGCCTCTTTCTGTACCTATCTTGCCTCTTTGTGCACCTCTCCTACCTTTTCTGCACCCCTCCTGCCTCTTTTTGCACCTCTGTTGGTTCTTTCTGCACTGCTCTTGCTTCTTTCTGCACCTCAGTTGCCTCTTTTTGCACTTCTCGTGGTTCTTTCGAAACCTCTGTTGCTTCTTTTAGCAATTCTCTTCCCTCTTTCTGCACTTCTCTTGCTTGCTTCTGCACCTCTCTTGCATCTTTCTGCACCTCTGTTGCCTCTTTCTGTACTTCACTTGCCTCTTTCAGCACCTCTGTTGCTTCTTTCTGCACCCCTCCTGCCTCTTTCTGCACCCCTCTTCCCTCTTTGTGCAACTCTCTTGCCTCTTTCTACACCTCTCTTCCCTCTTTCTGCACCTCTTGCCTCTTTTGCTTCTTTCTGCAGTTCTCTTGTCTCTTTATGCACTCCTCGTGCCTCCTTCTGCACCGCTGTTGCTTCTTTCTACACCTCTGTTGGTTCTTTCAGCAATTCTCTTGCCTCTTTCTGCACTTCTCTTGCCTGTTTCTGCACCCCTCTTGCCTCTTTCTGCACCCGTCTTCCCTCTTTGTGCAACTCTCTAGCCTCCTTCTACACCTCTCTTCCCTCTTTCTGCACCACTCTTGCCTCTTTTTGTACCTCTGTTGCTTCTTTCTGCACTTCTCTTGCCTCTTTCTGTACCCTTCATGCCTCTTTCTACACCTCCTTTGCTTCTTTTAACAATTCTCTTGCCTCTTTCTGTACTTCTTTTCCTTCTTTCTGCACCACTCCTTCCTCTTTCTGTACTTCTCTTGCCTCTTTGCTCACCTCTCCTACCTCTTTCTGCACCCTTCTTGCCTCTTTTTGCACCTCTGTTGGTTCTTTCTGCACTGCTCTTGCTTCTTTCTGCACCTTACTTGCCTCTTTCTGTACTTCTCTTGCTTCTTTCTACACCTCTGTTGCTTCTTTCAGAAATACTCTTGCCTCTTTCTGCACTTCTCTTCCTTCTTTCTGCACCCCTCCTGCCTCTTTCTGTACCTCTCTTGCTTCTTTATGCACCTCTGTTGCCTCTTTCTGCACTTCACTTGCTTCTTTCTGCACCTCTTTTGCCTCTTTCAGCATCTCTGTTGCTTCTTTCTGCACTTCTCTTTCCTCTTTCTGCACCTCTGACTTAGAGGTAGTTTTAATCCCCCTGCCCTATTATGTACTAGGGCCTTACAGGGGAGCTCATGCCAATCACAGGGGTACCCCAACCCATAGTGTACCCTAGTGTATGCAGGTGTTTTCACTGTATTCTAAGTATCTTTCAGCATAGCACTGGCTCCGGGCCTGGTTAGTCAGAGTCAGTTACCACCAGTACTAGTTTGCAAAAAGTTGGGGGCACAGGATGACTTTGCAACAAAGCCTCTTTCTGCACCTCTGTTGGTTCTTTCTGCATATCTCTTGCTTCTTTCGGCACCTTTCTTCGTCTTTCTGGACTTCTGTTGCCTCTTTCTGCATTTCTCTTGCTTCTTTCTGCACCTTTCTTCCTCTTTCTGCACATGTCCTACCTCTGTAGGAATAGTTAGAAATTAGCATTTAAAAAACCTTTGAAATTCACTGAAAAAACCTTAGGTTTCAGGGACGTTATAGTTAGAAATTAGCATTTAAAAAACCTTAGAAATTCACTGAAAAAAACACAGGTTTCAGGGACGTTATAGTTAGTTCGACATTTCACTCGTACAAAACCAGAGAAATTCGGCCGTTATAGTTAGTTGAGGTAACTATAACTCGCGCCCCCGCAATGCACTGCTGATGACATCACATATTACATCATTCATGACATGGTCAGTGACATCACTGATGACATCACTGATTACATCTCAAATGATATCACTGATGACATCATCCACGTGATAATCTGATGCACCTCCTCACACCCTAATATAACCTTTGATACACCCACTCTAAAATACAGACTACCATTTTCGAAACCATAGACACACCAATACCAGTTACTACATACCCACTCACTGATTCCTAGGTCTACACACACATCCACTCATTCACCCATACAGTCACTCATACATGCAGTCACTCATCAATATAGCACTATCATATGCACTCATACACCTATACAGACACTCACACACCACCACTGATCCATAGAGTTACTCACATACCTAGTCAGTCATGCAAAGAATCAATCACACTCCCATTTACTCACCTATACAGTTATACACACGCCACCTCACTTATTCATACAGATACTAACACATACTTACTCTTATACAATCACTCATACAAGCACACACTCATCCATACAGCCACTCTCACAATCACTCACTCTCACATATAGTGATTTATATACTCCAACACTCACATATACTGCCTTTCACATATGTAGTTACTCACACATGTACCACTGAGACATCTATTCACTCACCAACACACCCATACACACACTCACCCACCCATACAGCCCTTCACACATGTAGTCTTGAACCCATACACCCAGTGAATCACCCACTCACACATCTATACACAGAGTCCCACACTCCCCACCCACCCACCCAGACACTCAGGCACCCATACAGATACTCAGACAACCAATCAATAACCCATATAGACACTCATGTAGCTACTCACCAACCCATGCAGCCGCTTACACACCAACTAACAGACTGATACAGAGATTCACACAGTTTAGTCACTAACCCATGCATTCAGTAAGACACGTTTAATCACTCACTTATACAGTCAGTCACGCACCCACAAAGTCATCCATACAGACACTCATACACCCACTCATTCTTCAATACACCTTGGCATTTATATTTATAAAACATATTTAAACTTTACAGAAACACACAGTCACTGGATGATGTCATCAGTGATGTCATTTGAGATGTCATCAGTGATGTCACTGATCATGTCATGAATGATGTAATATGTGACGTCGCCAGCAGTGCATTGCGGGGGCGCGAGTTATAGTTAGCTCAACTAACTATAACGGCCGAATTTCTCTGGTTTTGTACGAGTGAAATGTCCACCTAACTATAACGTCCCTGAAACCTGTGGTTTTTTTCAGTGAATTTCTAAGGTTTTTTAAATGCTAATTTCTAACTATAACGTCCCTGAAACCTATGGTTTTTTCAGTGAATATATATATCAGAAAGATACAACAATTTGACCGTGAAACCCTGCAGCAACTAGCACCTAACCTGCTATCCCCAAAGTAATCAAAGAGGGAAATATCCCAAATTTATGTGCACAGGATCTAAGCACCACCTGTCAAGGTGCGGTCCTCAACTGGACTTGACAATGTTGAACATAAAGAGCAATCGGTGCACCACCACATAACCAATTAAACAAAGTACAAGGTCTGTGTCCAGAGTTGTATTCTCCAAATCTTCCTTTTTATTATAAATCACAATTGATTTGAGCGTGACATGCAACATGTAGAGTGGACCAGCCAACGTTTTACGTCCAGTACAATGGACTTCTTCAGGGCATATGTGGAGTCGTCATACATAAGGCGCCGTTGTATCTGAGACAAATTGCAAGTAGTCCGAGTGTTAATGTCACTGGGAACGGGACAGATGAGTCACTATAAAACCATTGTAAACAACTATGTTCTAATAACAATTGCAAATAGTATGCGGGCATCAATAGTCATTAATACGCCGGGTCACACACAATTAAGGCGGCCCAAGACAGACAGACCCATCAACTTAGCACCATAATACGCGCTGTAGTCGTGTGTCCATCAGAATTCTCCTTTTCCGGTATGCGACTGCGTCATACTGTTGGGGCACGCATGCATGGTGCGCTTGCCTACAAAGTGATGCAGGCAGCCCCATTAAAATCTTTTTTTCTTACTTTAGCCATGCTGTACAGCATCGTGGATGCTGTGCAGCGTGGCTAAAATAATTACTAGTAGGTCACAAAGGAGAGATCTTTTGCATTTGGCAATGCTTGCTTAAGTACGGTGTAATGAAGTGTGAGTACATTTCTATACAAAACAAGCTTTTGTCATTCCAGTGTGGGAAAAAATGCAAAAGGTTGGGAACACCCACAAACACACACGTTTGTGGGTATTCACAAAACTTTTGAACATAGTTTCCTGCTCTGATATGAATAGATAGAACCTTAGTTGTTAATAGGGTTTTGTTGGAGTCCCCAGCAATTCATTCAGCCTTATACGCTGAACCACAACATGATAGTAACTTCAGGCCGTTTATACTGTGGTACGGTGGCTAATGCTTCGCTTGTGAAACCACAAGCCAGCAGTGAGAGGCGAAAGGCAAGCACAGGCTGTACATATAATTACTGAGCCAAAAGGCCATGGGCAGATGATAAAACGCCACAATTTGTGGTGACGGCGGGTAGCCGCACTGTGGAATAAGGGCTTGCTCTTTGTAGCTGCTGCACACGACGTCTCTACAACTGCATAAAGCAGTGTGGTTGCAACAGAACAAATACATGTGTCTGAGTACGAGAGGTGAATTCCTTCAAGGATCCGTTTTCGCCTTATACATGGTTCATTATAAATAATGTATGTAAAATATAACATACTTAGCCTCTGTAGAGGGGCCTGTCAGCGCACCATGCATCAAGAGAAAGGAAACTATCAAGAAAAGAAAATTATACATAATTTCTTATATTTTTTCATTTTATCAAGTAAAACACAATATTAATGTTATAGTTACCATATAGTCTGCAGTCTCAACAAAAAATCCGGCTGCGAATATCGTATGCAACCTGTTCTTCTCTACTGTAATGGTATTTATTTTCAAAATTGCTTTTCTAACCCTAGCGAGGCCAGAACACTTTCATGTGATGGAGTTAGAGTTCAGTCTGTTTGTCGTGCATGTTCAGTATTATATCTGTTTCTAGTATGTTTTTTTTGGGGAAAATATTGGTGGTGTTAGTGAGGTTTAGAGTTATGCTCCAGGCATGTTGCATCAAACTTGTAGCCGTGTTGAAGCATGTAGCAGTGCTGTTTAAGAGGGATGGTAATCCTATTGTGTATACTCAATCAATCAAACAGGGTTTTGTAAAGCACACTACTCACTCGTGAGCGTCTCAAGGTGCTGAGGGTGGGTGTGAGCATCTCCATTGGGGTCATTCGAAGAGCCAGGTCTTGAGATTATACCTGAATTGGTGCAGTGTCGGGCTCCGTCAGAGGTGAAGGGGGAGTTTGTTCCAGGTCTTGGCTGCAAGGTAGGAGAAGGATCTTCCACCTGCTCTGGTCCTGTAAAAAAATGGGACAGTGGCTAGGGAGAGGTCGGCTGAGCGGAGGTTTCTCTTGGGGGCGTGGAAGGAGATTCGGTGGTTGAGGTATTGGGGTCCGGTATTGTGGAGGGCCTTGTAGGCGTGTGTGAGCAGCTTGAATGTTATTCTTCTTTCGACGGCGAGCCTGTGGAGGTTGCGGAGGTGTTGGGTGATGTGGTTGTGCCATGTGATATTGAGGATATGTCTGGCTGCGGCGTTCTGGACGGTCTGTAGTTTGCAGAGGAGTTTTTTGTTGATTCTGGCGTAGAGGGCGTTGCGGTAGTCCAGACGGCTGGTAATGAGTGCGTGAGTGATGGTTTTCCTGGAGTTGGGGGGGATCCACTTGAACGTCGTGCGGAGTATGCTGAGGGGTATTGAAGCATGCGGAGATTACAGTGTTGATCTGGCGATTCATGGTGAGTGATGAGTCGAATATGATGCCGAGGTAACGTGCATGGTCGGTTGGGGTGGGTAGGTTTCCGAGGGCGGGGGGCATATGTGGAGTCGTCATACATAAGGCGCTGTTGTATCTGAGACAAATTGCAAGTAGTCTGAGTGTTAATGTCACTGGGAACGGGACAGATGAGTCACTATAAAACCATTGTAAACAGCTATGTTCTAATAACAATTGCAAATAGTATGCGGGGCATCAATAGTCATTAATACGCCGGGTCACACACAATTAAGGCGGCCCAAGACAGACAGACCCATCAACTTAGCACCATAATACGCGCTGTAGTTGTGTGTCCATCGGGATTCTCCTTTTCCGGTATGCAACTGCGTCATACTGTTGGGGCACGCATGCATGGTGCGCTTGCCTACAAAGTGATGCAGGCAGCTCCATTAAAATCTTTTTTTCTTACTTTAGCCATGCTGTACAGCATTGTGGATGCTGTGCAGCGTGGCTAAAATAATTACTAGTAGGTCACAAAGGAGAGATCTTTTGCATTTGGCAATGCTTGCTTAAGTATGGTGTAATGAAGTGTGAGTACATTTCTATACAAAACAAGCTTTTGTCATTCCAGTGTGGGAAAAAATGCAAAAGGTTGGGAACACCCACAAACACACACGTTTGTGGGTATTCACAAAACTTTTGAACATAGTTTCCTGCTCTGATATGAATAGATAGAACCTTAGTTGTTAATAGGGTTTTGTTGGAGTCCCCAGCAATTCGTTCAGCCTTATACGCTGAACCACAACATGATAGTAACTCCAGGCCGTTTATACTGTGGTACGGTGGCTAATGCTTCGCTTGTGAAACCACAAGCCAGCAGTGAGAGGAGAAAGGCAAGCACAGGCTGTACATATAATTACTGAGCCAAAAGGCCATGGGCAGATGATAAAACGCCACAATTTGTGGTGACGGCGGGTAGCCGCACTGTGGAATAAGGGCTTGCTCTTTGTAGCTGCTGCACACGACGTCTCTACAACTGCATAAAGCAGTGTGGTTGCAACAGAACAAATACATGTGTCTGAGTATGAGAGGTGAACTCCTTCAAGGATCAGTTTTCGCCTTATATATGGTTCATTATAAATAATGTATGTAAAATATAACATACTTAGCCTCTGTAGAGGGGCCTGTCAGCGCACCATGCATCAAGAGAAAGGAAACTATCAAGAAAAGAAAATTATACATAATTTCTTATATTTTTTCATTTTATCAAGTAAAACACAATATTAATGTTATAGTTACCATATAGTCTGCAGTCTCAACAAAAAATCCGGCTGCGAATATCGTATGCAACCTGTTCTTCTCTACTGTAATGGTATTTATTTTCAAAATTGCTTTTCTAACCCTAGCGAGGCCAGAACACTTTCATGTGATGGAGTTAGAGTTCAGTCTGTTTGTCGTGCATGTTCAGTATTATATCTGTTTCTAGTATGGTTTTTTGGGGGAAAATATTGGTGGTGTTAGTGAGGTTTAGAGTTATGCTCCAGGCATGTTGCATCAAACTTGTAGCCGTGTTGAAGCATGTAGCAGTGCTGTTTATGAGGGATGGAAACCCTATTGTGTATACTCAATCAATCAAACAGGGTTTTGTAAAGCACACTACTCACTCGTGACTCGAGGGTCTCAAGGTGCTGAGGGTGGGTGTGAGCAGCTCCATTGGGGTCATTCGAAGAGCCAGGTCTTGAGATTATACCTGAATTGGTGCAGTGTCGGGCTCCATCAGAGGTGAAGGGGGAGTTTGTTCCAGGTCTTGGCTGCAAGGTAGGAGAAGGCTCTTCCACCTGCTCTGGTCCTGTAAAAAAATGGGACAGTGGCTAGGGAGAGGTCGGCTGAGCGGAGGTTTCTCTTGGGGGCGTGGAAGGAGATTCGGTGGTTGAGGTATTGGGGTCCGGTATTGTGGAGGGCCTTGTAGGCGTGTGTGAGCAGCTTGAACGTTATTCTTCTTTCAACGGCGAGCCTGTGGAGGATGCGGAGGTGTTGGGTGATGTCGTTGTGCCATGTGATATTGAGGATATGTCTCTGTAGTTTGCAGAGGAGTTTTTTGTTGATTCTGGCGTAGAGGGCATTGCGGTAGTCCAGACGGCTGGTAATGAGTGCGTGAGTGATGGTTTTCCTGGAGTTGGGGGGGATCCACTTGAACGTCTTACGGAGTATGCTGAGGGGTATTGAAGCATGCGGAGATTACAGTGTTGATCTGGCGATTCATGGTGAGTGATGAGTCGAATATGATGCCGAGGTAACGTGCATGGTCGGTTGGGGTGGGTAGGTTTCCGAGGGCGGGGGGCATATGTGGAGTCGTCATACATAAGGCGCCGTTGTATCTGAGACAAATTGCAAGTAGTCCGAGTGTTAATGTCACTGGGAACAGGACAGATGAGTCACTATAAAACCATTGTAAACAGCTATGTTCTAATAACAATTGCAAATAGTATGCGTGGCATCAATAGTCATTAATACGCCGGGTCACACACAATTAAGGCGGCCCAAGACAGACAGACCCATCAACTTAGCACCATAATACGCGCTGTAGTCGTGTGTCCATATGGATTCTCCTTTTCCGGTATGCGACTGCGTCATACTGTTGGGGCACGCATGCATGGTGCGCTTGCCTACAAAGTGATGCAGGCAGCCCCATTAAAATCTTTTTTTCTTACTTTAGCCATGCTGCACAGCATCGTGGATGCTGTGCAGCGTGGCTAAAATAATTACTAGTAGGTCACAAAGGAGAGATCTTTTGCATTTGGCAATGCTTGCTTAAGTACGGTGTAATGAAGTGTGAGTACATTTCTATACAAAACAAGCTTTTGTCATTCCAGTGTGGGAAAAAATGCAAAAGGTTGGGAACACCCACAAACACACACATTTGTGGGTATTCACAAAACTTTTGAACATAGTTTCCTGCTCTAATATGAATAGATAGAACCTTAGTTGTTAATAGGGTTTTGTTGGAGTCCCCAGCAATTTGTTCAGCCTTATACGCTGAACCACAACATGATAGTAACTCCAGGCCGTTTATACTGTGGTACGGTGGCTAATGCTTCGCTTGTGAAACCACAAGCCAGCAGTGAGAGGCAAAAGGCAAGCACAGGCTGTACATATAATTACTGAGCCAAAAGGCCATGGGCAGATGATAAAACGCCACAATTTGTGGTGATGGCCGGTAGCCGCACTGTGGAATAAGGGCTTGCTCTTTGTAGCTGCTGCACACAACGTCTCTACAACTGCATAAAGCAGTGTGGTTGCAACAGAACAAATACATGTGTCTGAGTACGAGAGGTGAATTCCTTCAAGGATCCGTTTTCGCCTTATACATGGTTCATTATAAATAATGTATGTAAAATATAACATACTTAGCCTCTGTAGAGGGCCTGTCAGCGCACCATGCATCAAGAGAAAGGAAACTATCAAAAAAGAAAATTATACATAATTTCTTATATTTTTCATTTTATCAAGTAAAACACAATATTAATGTTATAGTTACCATATAGTCTGCAGTCTCAACAAAAAATCCGGCTGCGAATATCGTATGCAACCTGTTCTTCTCTACTGTAATGGTATTTATTTTCAAAATTGCTTTTCTAACCCTAGCGAGGCCAGAACACTTTCATGTGATGGAGTTAGAGTTCAGTCTGTTTGTCGTGCATGTTCAGTATTATATCTGTTTCTAGTATGTTTTTTGGGGGGGAAATATTGGTGGTGTTAGTGAGGTTTAGAGTTATGCTCCAGGCATGTTGCACCAAACTTGTAGCCGTGTTGAAGCATGTAGCAGTGCTGTTTAAGAGGGATGGAAACCCTATTGTGTATACTCAATCAATCAAACAGGGTTTTGTAAAGCACACTACTCACTCGTGAGGGTCTCAAGGTGCTGAGGGTGGGTGTGAGCAACTCCATTGGGGTCATTCGAAGAGCCAGGTCTTGAGATTCTACCTGAATTGGTGCAGTGTCGGGCTCCGTCAGAGGTGAAGGGGGAGTTTGTTCCAGGTCTTGGCTGCAAGGTAGGAGAAGAATCTTACACCTGCTCTGGTCCTGTAAAAAAATGGGACAGTGGCTAGGGAGAGGTCGGCTGAGCGGAGGTTTCTCTTGGGGGCGTGGAAGGAGATTCGGTGGTTGAGGTATTGGGGTCCGGTATTGTGGAGGGCCTTGTAGGCGTCTGTGAGCAGCTTGAACGTTATTCTTCTTTCGACGGCGAGCCTGTGGAGGATGCGGAGGTGTTGGGTGATGTGGTTGTGCCATGTGATATTGAGGATATGTCAGGCTGCGGCGTTCTGGGCGGTCTGTAGTTTGCAGAGGAGTTTTTTGTTGATTCTGGTGTAGAGGGCGTTGCGGTAGTCCAGACGGCTGGTAATAAGTGCGTGAGTGATGGTTTTCCTGGAGTTGGGGGGGATCCACTTGAACGTCTTGCGGAGTATGCTGAGGGGTATTGAAGCATGCGGAGATTACAGTGTTGATCTGGCGATTCATGGTGAGTGATGAGTCGAATATGATGCAGAGGTAACGTGCATGGTCGGTTGAGGTGGGTAGGCTTCCGAGGGCGGGGGGCCACCAGGTGTCATCCCATGCAGAGGGGGTGGAACCGAGGATGAGGACTTCTGTTTTCTCTGAGTTGAGGTTCAGGCAGCTGTTCCTCATCCAGGTCACGACGGCTTTCATCCCTTCTTGGAAGTTGTGGCTGGTGATTTCGGGTTCCTTGGTGAGGGAGAGGGTGAGCTGGGTGCCATCGGCGTAGGAGACGATGTTGAGCCCGTGCTTTCTGACGATGGTTGCGAGGGGGGCCATGTAGACGTTGAAGAGTGTGGGGCTGAGGGAGGAACCATGGGGTACTCCACATCTGATCTCTGTTGGTTCTGAGAGGAAGGGCGGGAGTCTTATTCTCTGAGTTCTGCCTGAGAGGAATGATCGTATCCAGTCTAAGGCCTTTCCTTGGATGCCAGCGTCGTGGAGCCTGGTGGCTAGTGTACGTTGGGAGACGTGCCGAAGGCTGCTGATTGGTCCAGGAGGATGAGGGCTGCCGTATGGCCTTAGTCGAGGAGGGCACGGATGTCATCGGTGGATGCGAGGAGGGTGGTCTCGGTTCTGTGGAATCCGAATTGAGAGGTGTCTAGGATGTTGTTGGTTTCAATTAAGTGTGCTAGCTGGGTGTTGACGGCCTTTTCGATGACTTTGGCTGCAAAAGGAAGCAGTGAGATGGGGCTCGAGTTCTTGAGGTCCGTCTGGTCTGCGGAGGGCCTCTTTAGGAGAGGGTTGACTTCGGCGCTTGCAGTTGTCGGGGAATGTGGCTGTCTCGAGGGAGCAGTCGATAGTTCGGCGTAGCTCTGGTGCAATGGCAGTGGCCCCTGTGGGAGATGTGTGGCGGGCAGGGGTGAGAAGGTGCCCCGCATTGTCTTTAAGGTGTCTTCTGTGGTGAGAGGGGTCCAGGTGAGAAGGGTCTGTTGGGTGCATCGTTGGGGGTGGGGGTTGGGGCGGTGTAGTGGTCTTGGTCGACGAAGTTGTCGTAGAACGTCTTGATCTTGAGGTGAAAGAAGGAGCAGAGTTTGTTGCAGAGGTCTCGGAGGGAGGGACGTCGGTTGTTTCGCTGTTGAGTTTGGCAAATTCCTGTATGATGGCAAAGAGTTCCTTGGAGTTATGGGCGCTGGAGAGGATTCTGTCCTGGATGAAGTTTTTCTTTGTTGATTTGATGAGTTGGTGGTGTGTGGTGATGGCTGTTTTGTACGCGGAGCGTTCTTCCGTGTTTTGCTGTTGCTCCACGTCTTTTCTAGTCGTCGGTAGGAACGCTTGGATTCTTGGAGATCCGTAGTGAACCAGTTGGCTTTCTTGTTGTGTCATCTCGTGGTGTTCTGGAGGTGGCGAGAGTGTTGGCGCAGTTGGCAATCCTTTGGTGGAGGTTGCTTGCCACTGTGTTGGCGTCTGTCGTAGTTGGGGGTGGAGTGCAGGTGAGGGCGGAGGTGAGGTGTTCTTCAGAGACTTTGTTCCAGCTTCTGCGTGGGAGGCGGCGCGGGTGCTTGTCTACAGTGGGTTTCATAAAGGAGAAATGGATGCAGTTGTGGTCAGTCCAGAGCAGTTCCATGGTGTGGCTGAAGCGAATTATGTTTCTTCCAGCGAAGATGGGGTCAAGTGTGTGTCCTGCACACAGCAGGGTGGGGGTGGGGGTGGGAGTGGGGGTGGAGACAAGTTGCTTCAGTCCTATGTTGGTGAGGTTCTCTAGGAGTGCGGTGGTGTTGGGGTCGCTGTGGTTGTCCAGGTGGAAGTTCAGGTCTCTGAGTAGCATGTAGTCTGTAGAGGCAAGGGCGTGGGGTGCGATTAGGTCGGCGATTACGTTGGTGAAGGGAGTGCGGGGTCCAGGAGGTCTGTACATGAGTGTTCCGCAGAGCATCGTTCTGGGGTTGGGCTGGATCTGGAAGTGGATGTGTTCCATGGGGGGTGAGGTGTAGTCCGAGTTGGTGGTTGTCAATCGGAGGGAGCTTTTGTGGACCACGCGAGGCCTCCTCCTCCTGGGCGGTTGGGGCGGTCTTTTCTCAGGATCTTGTATCTGTCTTGGATGGCGGTTGCAATGTCAGATGCGGAGCTGGCGTTGGTCCAGGTCTCTGTGAGGAAGGCAACGTCGGGCGTGTGCATGTTGAGGAGGTCCCAGATTTCTACGGCGTGTCTGTACAGGGAGCGTACATTGAGGAGGATGCAGCTCAGTGGTTTGTGTGCGGTGGCGTCCGGTGGGTTGGGGGTTGCTACTGGGGTCCGGAGGTGGGTGAAGGTGTGGCGGCAGTGTCGGCTGGAGATCAGGCCTTGGGTGTTGCTCGGCGTCGAGAGCTGGAAGTTGTTGTTGTGTCCGGGGTTGAGAGCGTGGAGAGATCTGGGGTCGTAGCGGCAGGGGGTCGGGAGACCTGGGTCCCTGGTGCTGATCGCGGTCGGGTTGCGGACGGGCGCAGACGGGCTTGCCTTTGGCACACCTTCGGTGCACCAGCAGCACTGCCACCATTAAGTAGGGGTCGGGGGAGAGCGATCAGCTGGGAGGCGGGAGCAGCAGCAGCGAGGAGCGCGGGAAGAGGGAGCGGGGAGGGAGAGAGAGGCAGAGGTGAAAGGCGAGGAGAAAGATGAAGAAAGGCCAATAGAAGGAAATGAAAAAGAGGCAAATAGAAGAAATGAAAAAGAGGCAAATAGAAAGAAATGAAAAAGAGGCAGATAGAAAGAAATGTAAAAGAGGCAGATAGAAAGAAATTAAAAAGAGGGAAAGAGACAAAAGATATAGAACAGAGCGGAATAGCAGAAGAGCAGGGTGCTCTTCCACTAGACCACCAGGGATGAGGCGCAGGCAGGAGCCTGCGGGTGGAGGAGGGCCTCGAACACCTACCTGAGGAGCTCAAGCTGGCGCTAAGGGCAGATCCTTAGCTGTGGTGCTGCGCGGGGAGAGCAGTGACTCTGACCAGGAGGTCAGAGGTCTTGCTCTTCTTGCCGAGCTGCAGCTGCCATTAAATAGGGGTCGGGGGAGGACGATCAGCTGGGAGGCAGGAGCGACACGCTGGGGGGGCCGCGGGGGCAGCAGTGGCAGGGAGCGCGGGAAGTGAGAGAGAGACAGAGGTGAAAGGCGAGGAGAAAGAGATGAAAAAAGGCGAATAGAAGGAAATGAAAAAGAGGCAAATAGAAGAAATGAAAAAGAGGCAAAGAGACAAATGACACAGAACAGAGCGGAATAGCTGAAGAGCTGGGTGCTCTTCCACTAGACCACCAGGGATGAGGCGCAGGCAGAAGCCTGTGGGTGGAGGAGGGCCTCGAACACCTACCTGAGGAGCTCAAGCTGGCGCTAAGGGCAGAACCTTAACGGTGGAGCTGCGTGGGGGGAGAGCACTGGCTCACCATAAGTACCTTGCCAAGCCTGTCCTTCGATGGACTCCATTATCTAACATGAGGGCAGGGCTATGGTCCCACAAGAGCTGGCTGGGTTGAGGTCCGCGACATCCAGTCACCTTATGTGGCTGGGACTATTGAAAATGCAAAGGAGGAAGAACCAAAGAAAAAACGCAGACAGCACAGTAATGGGCCCAGAGCCATCGCAAGGGGTGGGTGGGGAGCAGCTCAGGTCAATGTACCCAGCCCCCATTCTTTTCAGGACCTTGCACAGCCACTGCTAAATCTATTCACATATCACAAAAGCAGCCTTTTCCTGCTTTTGTGATATATTCTCGATAAGGCCTGTATCCTTAGCTTTCACTAGGAGTTGCATGAAAACCAGATAAGGGCCCCGCATCTTGTTGGTGACCTGCGCCCCACAAAAACTTTTGACAAGCCAGAATGGGTCTATGGGATCCACCCACATAGATAAAGTCATGTAAGATACAGTTATTTGTGAAGTCCAAATGACTAGAAGAGGATTAATGCTGTGAGAGCTGCACATCACTCCAGGGGGAAGTTATACAGCGATGGTGTCCAGAAATGCTGTACTGGTACCCACAGTTCACCTCCACCCATGCACGCATTATTACAAAAGGGGCGCAACAGCCCTTCTGTAAAAAATGCTGACTACGCTGAAAATGAATGACTAAAATACTCCACATCCACAATTCTGAGGGCCATTCAGTCTTCCTGTTATAAAGTTGGAGGATTGTCCGGTGCGCTGAATGTTCCCTATTGGCACATAGAAAACTCTGTCAGGCATAAGTAGTAATCCCAGCCATATTTCAAGGTGGACACCGGTAACCGTACGGTAACCGTAACCGTAATATTTGATCTTTGCACTGCCTACAAATGACAAAAGTACTGTATTTAGCATCATATTAAAAAACAACAAAACAACATTAACTAGTTTAATATTATTAGGTAATAAGTAATGTTTGTTTTTCAAATCTATTCTTCGTACTTGTTTTACAGTGTGTGACTTATATAGCTTTACTCTCATTTATCCTGCAAAATGTAAGCAGCAGCCTCTCTGCAGGGAATTCAGCATGTGAAACAGGAAAAAGAAGTGGGCATCCCACGGCTTTTGACCTGGTGCTCACAGTGCATCCTTTAAAAGTGCTCTGTTGCACCAAGCATTTGGGGCAGTAAGCAAGACTGATCCTCTCCCTGAGATGTTTGAATGGGAGGTGTGGGTTTTATACCCCATTTTTAAACAGGGCCTGGACAATTTTACAGCATCATTTTCTTAATATATTTTCAAAACCTATAAGAGTGACAAGCAGTTGTGAAGAGAATTTTGACAATCCTAAACAGTTTGTAGTCTAGCACAGTAGCTAAGAGCAATATTTTCACCTGCTTCTAATAATGCATGCGTCTTTAAGAAATGTGTATGGTACCACCTCAGCTACTGTGATGGTCTGAAGATCCTTAGACAGTCCAGCCTTGAAAAGCAGCCATTTCGCCCGGAAATCAGGAGTCCAATATGTCACATCCAGATCTGGTGTGCATTCTTAAATAACCGATTGACATAAAATAGATTTAATTGATGTATTTGCGGATAGTGGCAGTTCACTCACTGGACATACCTTAAGACTACTTTGGAACCCATTCAACATTAGAAGATCAAAGTGAGCAGCAGAATCTAGAAACCACAGAGAGACACATTTCACAAAAGTACCTTGTGGGATGTTATGTGCTGTTCTCATATCACTAGTAACATTCTACATGTTTATTTCACTGGTAACGTTCTACATTCTATGTGTTGTTATTCCAATGTGTGTTCCACTTCTGGAAGGTGTCTGGGTTCTGCTGGGACAGTTGCTGCTGATTCCTCATACCGCCTGGATGCTAATCTGGTCTTGGGCTTCTTTGTTATGAATAAACTATTTCTTGAAATATCCACTGCTTGGATTTGTTCCTACATGGAAGAGGACTTTACAGCAAGCGCCATGACCTCAATGTGCACATCATAGTGTACAGAAAATGTGCTGCCACCTAAACGTGGCTGCCTTATGCTTACAAAAAAATTAATGTAACAGACATTTACTGATGAGGCTGTTTTACCAGTGATGTTTTCTAAACAGTAAGCATTTCACCTGTGCCATGCATTTTAATATTATTTTTAATGGAGAAAATAAAAAAAATCACAGCGTAACCAATTACTGAAATCACAGACAGCTACAATGTAATTAACACACTTTATATAACATAACATAACTTTTAAAAGTAGTGCAAGCAAAATAAATAGCTGGTATTTAAAGTTTATTTAGAAAATAAATAAGATAAAAATGCACACTTTGAACCAGCTCTGCAACTGAAGAGATCATCAATGTGCACAGGCTTTCTGCAGTCACTCGGCTGGCAGGGAGCCAATGAGTAAAGTGGCTGGAGCTATTGTCCCACCCTGTATGCTGTGGTGGACGGAAGCAAAATGTGAGTGACAATTTAGCAGACCAATGGATAAAGACCTTGAACCGCTCTATATGTGTGTAGTATGTATGGTCTTTTGGGGAAAACAATAGTCTGAATAGACTGTTGAGGTGGTCTCAAAGACCAGACCTAAGCAAAGCTCAGCCAATGCATCAGTTTCTCTCCCATTGCAACACCTAGTGCCGCTTGGATGTCTCCAGATTTAGCCTGGCTGCCCCCTCCACCCAGAACTTTAGGAGTCACCCTCTCTTAAAAGTTCTGCATCTTTATAGTCCTCTACTTTCATGGTTTGCTCAGGTGAACACATTTTGGGCCTGATTTAGATGTTGGCGGTCTTCCTGCTGGACCACCGCCGTAGCGGTCCAAGGAAGGCCACCAAGCTGTCTGCTGTCCCACCTGCCATAATACAACAGTAATCCAGGGTGGGCGGTGCGGCGGTGTCATGACGGTGGGAATGTTTGGCTCATAGGAGAGCCTAAAGAGCATCATGCCGCCGAGACAGCGCTTCCATCATGTTCGTGCACGGTGTGGCATGCACCATATTGTGCATGCCACAGAGTGCACGAACGACCTGCACTTTTGGGGGGCACATCATGTGCCCCCGTAAGCACCCCCATTAGCAGATATGCCTGGAGCCCTGAAATGCTTGGAGGAAATTCAGGTTGGAATCAGCTCGGCGGTGCCGTCATGGGCTCGATTCCTCCCTGCTTTTCCCACCACTGGATCCTGGATCCCGGTGGCGGTCTAGTGGCGGTCCCACTGCCACCATGTGATTGGGCGGGAGACCCGACACGATGGCGGCGGTGGGACCGCCATCCACCGGCGGTCCCAGGACCACCAACATCTAAATAAGGCCCTATGTACTGAACTTTATCCTTCTCCTAGCCAGACTATCAATTACTCAGAAGAAATGAGAATGAAGTAATATGAATCGCACAAGATACAAAAACAATTTTTATAATTTGAATTAAAGAAGTACAAACATCCCATTACAACTAGATCATAGTACACGAGCTAGTGTACAAATATTGCTCATAAAAGAGTCCTTAGTAGCATCTTATTCAAAGTCCTCCATCAGCAGCACGGCTAGGTATTAACTAAGGTACGTTGGGCCTCTTCTCGTACAAATGAATGCAGAGCACAAACAGCACTATGTGAATCATATCCGAAACATAGGCTTAACTGTATAAAGCGCTACATAAGCAAACTTCCAGTTATTTGAAGTGCTGCCCTTGGGACTTCTTGTTACACGGAGAACTGCCTTTCTAATGAGTGTCTCTCTCAGTACCTTATAGAGTGTTGTGAGGTAGCGGGTGACTTCTTCTGTTCTACAGTACTGGTTGAATCAAATTCCGCGCAGCAGCAAATTGTTGAATTGTAGGTACTTTTTTTTACTGGATCTTTACTGGATCTTTAAGGCTGCCCGATGGTAGCAAAATACCTATCCTAAATCTATGCATGCTAAAAACAAATCAGTTTCTAAAAAAAAAGGCATTTTTCAATTCGTCGAGCAGACATCTCTGGCTAATCGACAGACTTGCTGCACCATGAACCCACTTTTCAGGTCTTTTCTGAAAGAAAAAAAAGTAACCTGTACTGCTAGCCAGGGACATAACATATTCCCTGGCAGCCCCTGCCGTGTTGTTATGGGTGGTCACATTTCCAGGGGACAACACCATACTTTGCAGTTGACCTTCTTTAATGTTTTCCTAGCCAGACCAAAAGACAAATCTTTCATTTCACCCTCGTTTTGTGAGTGCCACATGTCTTGGAATATTTTTCATCATCCTAACATGCCAATAGTGTTGCCAAACCATTAAACTGTGATTAGACTATAAACATGGTGTACATCCACTGACTGCATGTTACCTCACACAGGGATGACAGGAACCCCAGTTTGAAGATTATAAAATGAGTTTATTTCTTGGGTAAAAGGTGAATCAGCATATGATGTCTCCCTGCGACTGCTCCAGGCTCCCAGCATCAACTGACGGTCTGAAAACCCGAGAGCCACACCATGGCAATAAAACATAAAATCAAAACACTCCAACAATTGAATAGACAAGCCCCAAGTCACAATTACAAGTCCATAACACTGCCATGGTGCCACCCACCACAAACACCCGTCTTCACCCTCCATGGATACTCAGCAGTTTGTGCAGCATGTTAATATGTAATAAATTACGCTACCAACCTAGGGTCAATTAATTTTTTTGTAGATTTAATGGTACATTAATAACTGAGATTAATCTTGACTAGTGATTCTCAAACTGATTAAAAGTGGAGTCCTATTTGTCATAGTTGTTTTCAATAATCTCGTTTTTTTCAGGAATCCGAAGTTTAATCTCGGATTTGCCTTTCTTAAACGAATTAAATTAAATTAAATTATTTCACTATTTTATTAGTGGAGGCACCGTACCACCTCCCCTCCTTCTTCCGTAACCCCATTATCCTTCTACTTGATTCACGATCTGTAATTTTCCGTCTTTTTCAATTTAATTATAGGGAAGTTATCCCCATACCTTTCATTGCCTTAGCTTTTTGTTTTACACAACCTTTACATTTTTAAATATGTTACACTTTTCTATATCCCAACACCTGTATCCTTTGAGTTTTTTAGGTCTGTTCTTTGAGACAAATTTAACTGTCTGGCTGGACAATTGCTTTTTACAAAAGATCACACATATTAACATGGAGAGGCTTTTAGTCAGAACTCTTCATTCTTTGGTCTGTTGCACTGTCAGTCAGAATTTACTTCCGCGCCCACCAGTGATTGGCTTTCTTAACTTTCAGTGACTGTAACCTGCCTCTTACCTAGGCTCACATCTGCCTAAAAATGTATTCTCTCTTCTGTTTTTGATGGCAGGGCTGGTTGTTACTGTTAATGTTACTGGTATGGGATAAACAGATGTTTTTTTACCATATAATTCAATATAATTTAAATCAACTACAATGCAAAGGCCACATATATTGACTATGTCAATGCTTGTTTTTGTTTGCAATGTTTTTGGCTTTCCGCTTTAATTACCAGACAATTGGTGTGTACCGAAGTAACAGGCCCCAGAAAAATACATTGCTCATATAACTATATTTGGTGTGCTTGTGTTCCTATTTACAGACTCTAAAGTAGTGAGGCAAAAGTAATATGGTATGGTACTGCCTAATAACCCCTCCCTTCCATAGGACATATACCCTTGGTGAAATGAGGGACCCTCCCCACTCCCTTGGAGGCTCGCCGACCCTCACTTTCCCCCAAGGCAAAACAATGCAAACACCACAACTGTTTGGATTAGGGGTCGTAGTAACCCCAGCCGTATTTTATTACATAAAATCTTAAAACATTAATAATCATTTTTTACATTATGTACAATACGCAGAAAGTCCAATACATTGATAGGTACATGATGTCAATTGGCTAACCTTAACATGTTTCTAATACAGAGCCAATCCTATCATAATCTAAGTGATGACGATATTAACTTTCTGCGTATCCCTGTTAGAGCCTACGGCAAGGTCAATGACTGGCGTTCCCAGATCCTGATTCAGCTAGGTCCCCACCTCCTTACCGGCGTGACCTTGCGTAGGGGGCCCAGCTTACCGGATGGATACCTCCCCCGGGCCCCCCCCTACGCCCTCAACGTTAAACTCCATAAAAAGGGGGCACGGCAATTATGCCTCCTTGCGCCCTTGAGCGCATGTGCATGCGGGGATTGGCCAACCAGCCTACTGGAAGAGAGACTTCCCTTACCCCTGCACCCCTTCAGCCTACCGGCTGAAAACTGCCCCTGGAGTTCTATGAGAGACCCTCTGTCTCCCCCTCGGGCATCCCCATTTTACAATGGTGATGCCCGCTAAGGACCGAAAACTATGCTCACCAATCATGACCTTACCGCCTGACCAAGGAAAAAACGCATAAAAAATACGACAAAATTAGTTATCCTGAAATTAGACTGTTCAATTAATAAAACGCAACTCTTTTATTACAAACATTAAGAAAACAACATCAAACTATGCATATTAATTTACATTACTCCTCCTGTAAACGGAAAACATACTTATTAAACCATAACATCTGCCTTAGGGGATGGTGGGTGGGTGAAAAAGCTTTGTTGGGGCCTCAGCCTGAGGCCCTGTCCCTGCGTGTCCTGTCGGCGGCTGGGGAGCAGTGAACAGAGACGGTTCGCTCTGCTCCCCAGCCTTTTAACCCCTTGGTGCCAGGCAAGCCAGTTCCGACCGGCTTACCCGACGTTGCTCCAACCCGTGAACCGGAAGCACTTGAAAGTGCTTCCAGTTCACACCCGGCTACCCAATCAGGCGGATGTTAACAAGGGGAGGCAGGGCACCACGTCACTACTGTGCGCGGCGCTCCCTTCCTTCCCCTGTGTGCGGGGGCCCGGCACAACCGCCATAATGGCGGCGTGCCCGAGTTGGGCCGGCCTTCCAATATGGTCTGGTACTGCCTAATACCCCCTCCCTTCCAAAGGACATATACCCTTGGTGAAATGAGGGACCTTCCCCACTCCCTTGGAGGCTCGCCGACCCTCACTTTCCCCCAAGGCAAAACAATGCAAACACCACAACTGTTTGGATTAGGGGTCGTAGTAACCCCGGCCGTATTTTATTACATAAAATCTTAAAACATTAATAATCATTTTTTTTTACATTATGTACAATACGCAGAAAGTCCAATACATTGATAGGTACATGATGTCAATTGGCTAACCTTAACATGTTTCTAATACAGAGCCAATCCTATCATAATCTAAGTGATGACGATATTAACTTTCTGCGTATCCCTGTTAGAGCCTACGGCAAGGTCAATGACTGGCGTTCCCAGATCCTGATTCAGCTAGGTCCCCACCTCCTTACCAGCGTGACCTTGCGTAGGGGGCCCAGCTTACCAGATGGATACCTCCCCCGGGCCCCCCGATGCCCTCAACGTTAAACACCATAAAAAGGGGGCGCGGCAATTATGCCTCCTTGCGCCCTTGAGCGCATGCGCGTGCGGGGATTGGCCAACCAGCCTACTGGAAGCGAGACTTCCCTTCCCCCCGCACCCCTCCAGCCTACCGGCTGAAAACTGCCCCTGGAGTTCCATGAGAGACCCTCTGTCTCCCCCTCGGGCGTCCCCATTTTACAATGGTGATGCCCGCTAAGGACCGAAAACTATGCTCACCAATCATGACCTTACCGGCACAGGCCAGTATAGTTGCCCGACTATCTGGCCTCCCCCCGCTACCTACTAGAAGGTCATGTCCTGCGCCTTGCTCCCTCTAACCATGCCATTATGTTCTCAATGAATATCTGGTTGCCATGGCTTGAGAGATGCACCCCATCCCGCAGGAAAAACTGTTCCCCTCGGATGTACCCATGACCTATAGATCTTAGCTTCGGGGTCCTGAATAACTTTTCCATTTTCTTGTTAATCCGTTTAACCAAATTATTTAAAGCCCATACAGACTCACCCCCTCTCCACTCTAATCTAGGAATCATAGCGGACCACACTATCATTGACTCGGGGCATCTCTTTGCCAACCACCCTACCTCAGTCAGCAGCGCCTCAATTACGCCCCTCTGCCCCAGGTGCACCAGGTCGTTACCCCCTAAATGCAAAATCCAAACCGCAGGAGGCCCCTCACATTTTTCCAGGGCGCGTGCCACCAGGGCCCTAAACTGGCTTAGTCGCAGACCCCCCTGCCCGTGAAATGAGAGTTTTGCGCCTGCCTTGCATGCCCTGGCCTCATAGGAACCTGCAGCAAAAAACTGTTTTAACCTCCTTACATATTAGTGGCCGATTATCCACACCTCCTGTCCCCTGCGGTCCCAGTCATGCACCTGGTCTGTAACGTGTGCTGCTTGATGATGACCCGCTGACCGTTGTCTTCCTGCCTGACAGGATGTTGCCGCCTTTGTTGGACGGTGGACCGATGCAGGCTTCCCCCCTGTGTCACAGGATGTAGAAACTGCAAAAACCATAAAAGAAAACCAACCGTCAGTGCGTTATTTTGACACTTCTATAGCATTTGTAGGCGCACATAGCGTTTATAACAATTTGAGGACCACCTCCCGATCCTTTGCACCTCACTCCCGGAGAATCCCCTGGCCACTGCCTCGTTGGCGGCCCCTATCCTGAAAGAGTGGGTCCCAAAACTGCCAGGGTCTAAACCGGCATTCTGCATGGCTAGGCCCATGACCCTTTTGAACTGGAAGATAGTGAGGGGAGTCCCATCTGCGTGCACCAGTAGTGGTCCCCCGCACCCCTTGGACGTTGCACCAGAAATTTCTCCAGGCTGGCAACGGGGCAGCAAGTACTCCCTTCAGCCCTACCCAATACCACTCCTTCACCCCTGCCTTCCTGATCAGTTTTGGACCTAGGTATAGATATCAATAGGGAGTCCCCCTGAAGCAGCACGTGGGCCAACTGGAGCCCCCCCTGCCAATCCATTTTGTTTTTTGCTACCAATTCCCCTATCCTGAAAGCGCCATAGAACGCTAGACAGAAAGCTGTCTGGAACAAAAGTGTTTCCCCAGCTGAAGTGCACACCTGGTGTAAAGCATCCATCAGTGTGGCCAATGTCTGAATACCTATTGGTCTCCTCACGTCAGGCTGTCCCCCCTGTAGGCGTTGCTACCCTCTTAAGACTTTCCGCACTATGAAAGTGCTAGTGGGATCCCTCTTTTCCCTAGCTTTTGCAAAGAAGGAAATGGCTGCCATATTCCGCCTTGCCGATGCTACTGAGCGCCCCTCATCTCTCATGGCCCTCAAATAAGAAATGACAGACTCAGTGTTGTGCCACTTTTCCAGCCAACTGTCCCCCAGAAATTAGCAGTAAGCCCCAAACGCCCCTTCGTATGCCCTCCTGGTCCTGGGTGCTAGGCTAGCTGCCACAAGGTCCGATAACTGGGGGCACCAAGTTGCCAAAGCTGTTCTGGGAAAGGCGTTGGGTTCTCCGCCGCCTCAGGGTGATGAGACCTGAATACCTGCATCTTAAAGCGAGAGAGAGCATCAGCGGCGTGGTTTAAGACTCCTGGCACATGTTTGGCTCTAAACAGCAAATTCATTCTCATGCACAACAGTATTATCTCCTTCAATAAACGCAGGATCATTTTACATTTTGAATTTTGATTATTTATGCATTCCAACACAGCCATGTTATCGGACCAGAAAACCACTGACTGATTCCTCAGTTGTTCCGGCCAAACTGTCAATGCGACCAGGATGGGGAAAAGCTCCAGGAAGCTTATGTTCGTTGTAAGCCCAGTGTCCACCCACCATGCTGGCCAGCGTTGTGCAACCCATGCTGTACCTAGAATGGCACCAAAACCCTCGCTACCTGCTGAGTCGGTCATCAGACCCATCTCCGGGCTGGACCTGGGAGCAGCAGGCCACACATCCCTACCATTGAAATCTCGCAGAAATGCTTTCCAGATCCGCATGTCCTGCTTGACCTCACTGGACAGTCTGGTGTGATGGTGCTTCTCCCTGAGTTCTGACATGGCCTGTGCGATGGTGCGTGAGAAAGATCGTGCCATAGGAATTATTCTCAAAGCAAAATTCAATTGTCCCGCAACCTGCAGTAACTGATGAAGCGTAACCTTATCTTTTACCAAGCACTGCTGCAAAGCAGCCTTAAAAACCGCTATTTTTGCCTGCGGTAGACGTGACACTCCCTGTACTGAATCCAACTCAATCCCTAAGAACTCAATTTCCATGCTTGGTCCCACAGTCTTGACTTGTGCCAAAGGCACGCTAAAGTCTTGCATGAGTGCACAGAACTTCTGCAATGCCCACCCACACTCCTGTGAATCTGGGGCCCCCAAGAAGAGGAAGTCATCCAGATAATGCAGTACCCATTGGTGCCCAGTTGCTCGCCGAAAAACCCATTCCAAAAAGGAGCTGAATTTCTCAAAATATGCGCAAGACACTGAACACCCCATAGGCATACATTTATCCACGTAATACTTCCCCTTGAATTGAAAGCCCAGTAGGTGAAAATCAAGTGGGTGCACTGGCAATAGGCGGAAAGCTGACTCTATATCTGATTTTGCCAACCAAGCGCCCCTCCTCAAACCTTTGAGTATTTCAACTGCCTGATCAAAAGAAGCGTACTTAACACTGCATAGGTCATCATCAATGGCGTCATTTAGTGACACACCTCTGGGGGCCGAAAGATTATGAATCAATCGGAATTCCCCTTGCTCTTTTTTGGGTACTACCCCCAATGGGGAGCAGACAAAATCCTGCATTGGGGGGGCCTCAAATGGGCCAGCTACTCTGCCCAACCGAACTTCTTTCTCAATTTTAGCAGCCGCCACCACTTCATTAGTCCTGACTGATAACTGATTCTGGCAGTGTGGCACCCCTGCATACCCAGGCGGGGGGATCCTGAAGCCATCCCTGAAACCTTCTAACAGAATTCTCGCAGACTTGGGGCAGTTGTAGCTGTTCAACCATGGTATCAAAGTGCTGGTTATAATGGGAGATCTGGCCTTACTGAGGGACATACTCTCAGTCATGTTTTTTGCCTCCTTTGTCCTTTGTTTTCTTAAAACACTTTGACTCTGGATGTGAGGAGTTCCCACAGAAAGGACATGCGTGCTTGAATTTACATGTGCCCACTGCTCTGTTACATGAGCGCCTGTTAAAGTCCCAGTACGCCCCCCTACTTTTACCTCTGCCCCCTGAGCCAATTGGGTGGCCTGGGCGAAAGGGCTGACTCCTGAAAGTGTCCTGTGCCGGACCCCGGGTGGCATCCTGTGGACCCCCTCTGAAATGCGTCAGGTATATGATCATGTCAATCTGATTCCAGCACAGAGCCGGGTCCGACGCCTTAGCTCTCCTAAAATCCTTGTCATAATCTTTCCACCCACTGCCACCATAAGTATCATGCGCACAAGCGATCCTATTTTGGTAACAGGCCATTTCTGAAGCAAGGCCTGGGAAACGCTCGCCCATTATCGATGTGAATACCGTGAAACCTTTGATCCAATTTACCAATGTTTCCCCAACCCTAAACTTCAACAACATGCTCGCCCACTCTCTTGGGTGTGTCCATTCTTTATTCTTTTTGGCCTCCTCCCTTTCTGACTCGTCCAGCAACAGGGAAAACATATTCACATAGGAGCCCTTCCAAATCTTTTCCTTAGTCTCCTGAGACACATGTCGGCCTAAGTGCTCCCTACCGGAGCGGACTTCGCCTAAACCCAAAGGTGGCAATGTTTGTGGTATACCTGTTGTTGCTGCCGTCGTTGGCTTTGCTGCTCCTGCATCCGTTGGTGGGGTGACCGTGGCGGGGACTCCGCCATTTGGCCCTGTGTTCGCCCCCATCGCGCCCACTGCTGGTACCGCTAAACCACCTACAGGCTGAACCCCATCTAATTGTGACATTATTTGTCTGGCCTTTTCCAATGCGTCTTCCCCACTACCCGACACCCCTGGTGCCGGGGACCAGTTTCCCACCTTACCCAGCCAAGGAAGTACCGCAGCTAGACTAGCTACTAAATCAGGTTGGACTGGCGTGCTCCCGGATGGGCCCTCAGTCATAGGGACCAGAGAGGCCTGTGTGCTGCATCCCGTCCCTCCTGGTGTGCTTGGTTGACCCTCAGCCGGAGTTCCTGCCCCCTCGTTGTTAGGCAGATCACCGCAAAACACGTGTTAGGCTGAGAGTTGGTATGTGGGACTCCACATCCCTGGGTACCAGCCCCTCCAGAATTGGCGCTGGGGCACCCTCTGTCCCCTCCCCCTCACTCGGTCGCGGTGCCCCACCTTTCTTAGCTCTACTCCTTTTAGGAACTGGGGGAAAGGCTGCCTTAGGTGCTACCCCCAACCGCCTGGGCCTGTCCTCTGCCCCCTCCTGGCCCTCGACCCTTTCCTTCAGAGCTGATAATGCCAGACCCATATCATCCACTTTCTTCACCATGGAGTCCACCGCCCCCATTTTTCTCATCATTGTACCCATGAAAATATCCATGCGTGAACGCTGCTCGTTCCGCTTTACCTTAGGGGCCATTGTTGTACGTAACAAAATTACTGAAACACAATCAACTTGCAATATATGGCAGCAAGACCCTTATAAATGTAGTGTACCAAGATTAATACTGGTTGCAACAGGGCACAAAACCACCCTTTAGATGACAACTTCCCACAAAAGGCACACGCACCCAACACTCCCGTGACCAGGTCTGAGCCACTGCCCAAACCCTTACCTAGTAGTAGTAGCATCCACCAGCCGGCCACCGCACCCACGCAACCAGAGCCACGCCCACCAGCTAGTCTAGTGGGTCAGGTGAGTAAACTCAAACCCGCGTGGCTCCCAGAAGCGATGGAAAAAATGCAGGCCTGCCGGTGCTGCCCCAGCACAAGTCCTGTGTCTCCTGCCTGTGTCTTTTTCGCCAAAAGTGCTGCCTCTTCACAATGGAGACCGAAGCGTGACCGCCAAGCCCACTTCACTAGCACCTGCAGTGGGACAAAGGAATGAACAAGAAAAAACTGCTCCCAGACTCTTGCTCGATCTCCTTATGCTGCTGTCTGTGCCACCTGCAGGGAAACAAAAAACAAACAGAGGGAGCTCTCTCTTCGCTGCTCCGTTGACCGAAACAGCTGATCTCCTAGCTGCTGCCCGATGGGCGCTTCCAGCGGGAGAGAGAGAAAAAACATGCGCCACACCCAAAGCCGTCAATTACAATGCCGGTCGCCTGCTCGGAAAACAATGCGTGCCAAATACCGAGCGCACTGCCAATTTAAATGCTGCCCACCAAATCGCAAATCAAGAATGCAGGAATTACAGGCAAACCAAATGCGGGCAGATTCTAAGCAGAGCCCTCCACCCCGGCGCGCCAATACCTCTTGTATTGGCCCCGCTTTTTAAGTAAATAAACGAAAATGCGGGCCAGTTGCAGCAGAGTGCCCCCCCGGTGCACCGATCGCTTCCTTCTCCGCTTTAAGTGATAAGCCCGAATGCCCGCAATACGCTCCCCAGGCGCTCCACGCTGTCCTGCCGGTCCCTCGGGAATTGCCGATCCTTCGCCGAAGAATACCTGAGAAAACAAAAACAAGAATGAAAAAGCTTTGTTGGGGCCTCAGCCTGAGGCCCTGTTCCTGCGTGTCCTGTCGGCGGCTGGGGAGCGGTAAACAGAGACTGTTCGCTCTGCTCCCCAGCCTTTAAACCCCTTGGTGCCAGGCTTGCCCGACGTTGCTCCAATGCGTGAACCGGAAGCACTTGAAAGTGCTTCCGGTTCACGCCCGGCTACCCAATCAGGCGGATGTTAACAAGGGGAGGCAGGGCACCACGTCACTAGTGTGCGCGGCGCTCCCTGCCTTCCCCTGTGTGCGGGAGCCCGGCACGACCGCCATAATGGCGGCGTGCCCGAGTTGGGCCCGCCTTCCAATACATTTTGCTACTTGGATAAAAAGGAATGCTGTGCCATGATAAAAAAGTATTCACCAGACAAATATTTTCTGGAGGGCTGATGTGTAAATCATGCATATATTTTATCTGAATCATTAAAAAACATAGACCGATGTGAAGCAGAGGGCGAGTGGGTTTATCTATATTACCAGACAGTTATCAAAGATTATGAACGGAAGTACCCTTTGCATTTTTGCAACAACTCTGTTGTATTTTTTTCCCCTCCCTTGTTTATAGCGAAAAGGGTCAGTGAGGGGTCAGAGTTGCAGAACGTCTACTGTAGGCTTTGAAGCAGGGCAGACTGAACCACGCTCTAAACCAGTGTACAAAATGAATTATGCGCCACAAATACATCTATACATAGGATGTGGCTATCTGGATCAACAGACGGTTACAGCAGCCATTTGATCTAAACCGCAGGAGCTGAACACAGGCCCGAGGAAGCGGCTGACAGTTTGTTCCTGTGCACATTGGCCGTTTCTTCAAGAAAGGAACTTTCCTCAGCTGATAAAAGCTGTACTATTTCATAAGTCAAATAACAGAACTGGCTGCAAAACTTCTTCTTTTGTGCAAGTCATGCTACTCGCCTCAACAGCCTCTTTCTCCTGGGAGCTTGCAGGCCACCAGAAACAATAATCTCTATTTCGGCAAAATTTCAGAAATTCAACAAAACTGAACAAGGGTTATTCCCTCTCGAATTATATGGCACTGAGGTAGCTCAGTTGAGAGTCAGCAAAAATAAACAGGGTTTGAATTCTGAATACCAACACTAGGGCAACTCACTTGATATTTAGCAAAAATTGACTGTTTGAATTCTGAATTCCAACATTAAGGTAGCTCACTTGAGATTCAGCAAAAAAGGACAGAGTTTGAGTTCCGAATTGCAGCACTGAGGTAGCTCACGTGATATTCAGCAAAAAAAGGACAGTTTTTATTCTGAATTCCAACAGGTAGCTCACTTGAAATTCTGTAAAAAGGGACAGAGTTTGAGTTATTAATTCCAACACTGAGGCAGCTCACTTGATGTTCAGCAAAAAAGGACAGTTTTAATTCTGAATTACAACACTGATGTAGCTCACTTGAAATTCAGCAAAAATGGACAGAGTTTGAATTCTGAATTCCAACATGAAGGTAGTTCACTTGAGATTCAGAAAAAAGTACAATGTTTGAGTTCTCCCGAATTTCAAACATTTAGGCTGCTCATTTAAGAGTCAGCAAACATTGGCAAGTTTTGAGTTCTCCGGAATTTCAACACTGAGGCAGCTCACTTGACAGTAAGCATAAATGTACGAAGTCTGAGGGGCATATTAGCAAGACCGGCGATAAAATTATCGCCGTTTTAGCGGCAGGAAACTGCCGCTAAAACGGCGATAATGGGCTTGCTAATATGCGTTATAGAATTCAATAGAAGCCCAGGTTAGATGTGCAGGACATCTAACCTGGGCTTCTATTGGAATTCCATAACGCATATTAGCAAGCCCATTATCGCCGTTTTAGCGGCAGTTTCCTGCCGCTAAAACGGCGATAATTTTATCACCGGTCTTGCTAATATGCCCCTGAGTTTTTATAAATCCTAACTCTGAGGCAGCTCACTTGAGAGTCAGCAAAACATGGGGGCATATTAGCAAGGGCACTATCACCGCTTTAGCGGCACTTTTTGCCGCTAAAGCGGCGATATTCTTATCGCCCTATCAGCAAACTGTCTCTAACAGCAGTTAGAGACAGTTTTGGGCATTAGCGCCCGTGTTTTTACCGCTTTGCATGTCAGCGATATTTATCGCTAATGACATGCAAAGTGGGCGTTCCGACGAACAAACCTGGGAAACACCCGCTAACAGGCCTATCGCCTATTAGCAAGGTGGCCATGGCCCCAGTTAGCGACGTGAAAAGTCGCGCTAACCGGGGTCATCGCCATTTATTTAACACCTGCAATTAGCAGGTGTTAGCCATATCTAACATGGGGGGTGGATTATGCTGATACGACCACAGGGTCGTATCAGCAAGGTTATCGCCGTTTTCCATGAAACATCGCTGGAAAACCAGCGATGTTTCATGGAAAACACCGCTATGGCTGGAATAATTATCGCCATAGCGCTAAATGTCGCTAATACAGCGTTAGCATGGCAAATTATTCCGACGATAGCCGGCGATAAAAAGTGCTCGTTAAACACGTTTTGCGATGTTTAGCGCACTTTTTAGATAATATGCCCCTGAATTTCTCTATTGAGGTTGCTTACGTGAATAGTGCTCAAATTTCACAATCAATGATGTCCAACCTATTGATACTAGTAATTAACAAGGAGCTAAATGAGGTGAAAAGTTTGAGTCCCAGCAAGGACTCATGCATGAAACAACACAGTATGAAGCAATTTGTTTGTGTGATTAAGTACAATAAAGTTCCATGTTTGTGGATAGGCTAAACCTTGGTAACACACATTTCCAACCTAGATATAGTCAGAGACTAACACCTGCCAGGGGCAGGAGTGGGCCCTTTTGTAGAGTTAGAGTGGCGAGGTGAGACCATCACATCTGGTGGTGGTGTAGAAGAAGAAGACTCTACACAGGCAAGCATATTTTTTTATCTGTGGAGAATTGAAAAGAAAAAGCGTTTTTAAAATGCAGCCACGATCAGTCCATTCAACATCAGCAAGGTTGTCGCACCGTTTAGATCAAGGAGTATTTGCTGCCATTCTCTGTGCAGTTGTGTATTGAAGTTGGATGGGCGGGTGTTGATGTGCCATGATGCGCTGTACTGAATATGTGCCACCAAGTTTTGCAGGTTCACCTAATTAAGAACATGTCCTAGCACCTTTGCTTAGCAACAGACAGCTACTGTAGCATATTGTTTGTGTATGATACAATTTTGTGCACGTTCACAGGTTTTAGCCTATGCAAGCATGATGAAGACCGACGTCCCACATGATATTTTATTGATGTCGTTGGTTAAGGTCAGTGCAAGGAGTTTGTGTCCTAAGCAACGACACTGACATTTTGCATTACCACTCCTCTGGCACTTGGTACACTTTCTAGAGCCCCTTGCTGGTGGCACGCAAGAGAGTTGCCTCACATTGCCTTGTGGTGGCACCAACACTGCATATTTCTAATATGTGATGGGGTTGCCATCTTGGGTCCATGGCACTGTTAACGGCCCCAGTATGCTTGTGTTTGGTTTCTCATTATGTTTAAGTAAGTGCCATGCATTGCCCTGCAAAGGCCGCAGGAGTGATAGCTACAGGTGTTATTGTTAATTTACACGTGGCCTGTGGCAGTTTTAGGACTGAGAGATAAAAGGCAGTTTATCAACGCAATTATCAAATTGCCAGGGTGTATTTCAGCCTTGCACTGTTGTCTGCATACATATTTAGTACCTTCACATTTCATCTCTGCCTATTTGTTGTATTGTAGAATGTGGAACATTTAGCTGCTTTTACACAATTCTCCATTGGAACCATTTGTCATTGGGTCTTGTTAGACCTGAAATCCCTGGTGTGGTATTCCCCCAGAATTTTTGCCTTCGCTCCTGGATTTTTGTTATACTTTTTAGTTTGGCATTTGGTCTCTGTGCACGTTCCCCCTGCTAACCAGTGGCAAAGTGTTTGTGCTCTCTGCTTTAAACATGATACAATTGGCATATGCTCAATTGGCAAGTTTAGTTACTTATAAGTCTCAAGTAAATGGTACTACGTGTACCATGGCCTGTAAATTGAATGCTACTTGTGGGCTGCAGCACTCATTGTGCCACCCACTAAAATAGCCCTGTAAAATCTGTCTCAGACCTGCCACTGCAGCCTGTGGTGCAGTTTTAAACTACCATTAGGGCCTGGCAAAATATTTATTTTGCCAGGCCTATACCATCCTTTTTTATGGTTTAAATCCTTTTATTGATTTTGAGAAGACAAGCATTACATTAGCTGCCACCTACATCCACCGGCCGGTGGGGAACATTTGTTTGAACTAGAAATAAAGGTGTAAAAGGAAAAGAGTAGGAAAGAGAAGAGAGGGCAAAGAGGTCTATCCCCGTTACGTGTGTACCATCCTTTTTTAACACCTCTAGGTCACCCCTAAGGTAGGCTAAAGGTTTATAGGGCAGGGTGCATGGTATTTAAAAAGAAGGACATGTGTGCTTTTATATATCCTGGCAGTGAAAAACTGCTAACGTCGGTTTTCACTGCTGCAAGGATGTTTCTGCCATAAACTAACACTTAATAAGTGATAACTTCTGCTTGGGAGCAGAAAAGGAAGTGCTGTTTCCACTCAAATTAATTGTAATTTAAAACCCATTCGAATGGTATGGTATGATTTTAAGTTACAATTTTTAACATGCCACTTTTAAAAAGTTGCAATTTTTCTTCCCAAACCAACTGTGCCTTTCTGCCAGTCTTCTGGGTCACATGACTGTGAATAGCTCCCCTGTTGTGGGTTTGTGTAATGTTTCCATTGGGACAAAAGAGGCCTATGTGTGAGGGGAATGGGTCATGCTGACAGGATGGCTGGGGCGAAATTGTGCACTGGCCTGATTGCCCTTCAAAGGGCCCTGCTTTCAGCACACACAAAAGAACCGGACATCAGAAATTGCCCTTGCCTTTGTCACACTAGACAGTTCGGAGCCTGACCAGGGTAAGGGGAAGAACTGAGTAGAGCCAGTTTGGGGGTAGGCTAGGGAATTCCCCCACACAAAGGCAGGCACCAGGTATAAAAATTACACCTTCAGAACCTCTAATTAGAACACTCCAGGGCCTGTGGAAGATACAGAAGAAGGACTGCCCCACTGTTTGAAGATGGAAGGCTGAACCTGATTGCCTTGAACTCAGGCTCTCCAAAAGTGACTCCAAACATCAGTTGGCTGACCTCATGTTTGAGCTAAGGGCAAACAACAACCTTCCAGAGGCCTCCCTTGCTTTCCAGCTGACCAGAACCAACTGGACCTGACCTGGTCCCATCTGCTGGCCTCTGTGGGAGTGAGTTCTGATCCCACCCACCCCCAGGACTGTCATCCTGGTCCTGAACCCTTGACTGAAGCTGGAGTGTAGTCCTGGCAACTGAAGACTATACTGGAACTGATCCAGAATGGTGCAGACCTACATAGTACCTTGCATCGTAGTACCTCATAATGCTGCATCACACAGCCACGGATCACCTGCTTCACTGATACCGACGAAGTGTGGCGCAGACTGACAGTACCTTGCATCACAACACCAAGGACAAAAAGGTACAACTCCCAGCAGACTGATTTCGGTCCTGTACCCAGCCCTTGTTCCATGACGTTTGGCCTGAACTTGTGACTTTGTCCCAGTCCAGCACAATCAGATAACAGCAGTTGGCACTTTGCGATTTTGGTGCCATTTTCACCTAAAACTTTAAAAACTCTTATCTCCAGTTCTACTGATTGGTTCTTTGTGGTTTTCATGTCATTTTATTCATTACAATTCACTCTATTTTTCTAAATTGGTTTGGCATTTTTCTTGTGAGGGTGTTTTCACTTTATTACTATTTGAGTGCTGCATAAATACTTTACACATTACCTCTAAATTAAACATGACTGCTTATGTGCAAGTTACCGGAGGGTTAAGCACAGGTTTATTTAGTGACTTTTGTGGCTCACCCTGACAAGGATTGTGTTTACTATTGGACTGGGGTGTCCACCCCCTCAACTTATGACCTAATTTCTTACAGGTCTCTAATATGTTGTGTTCAATTGTGCTTTGCTATGCAGTGTCCCCCTTTGGCAAATGCTTTTTTCTGTTTCTTAAGCCTACTGATGCTCTGAATCTGTGGTATCGCCTTCATGTGTACGGTTATTGTCGAACATCTATATTTATGATGTCTGTCCCTTGGTATGTACATTATCAGCAGCACCACTAGCTCTGTTGTCATGTTTGTGGACTTCTGTCCTGGTATGGAGTGTGACCTTGTTCATCACTATGACATTGTTGAGCTTAGCTGTAGTAAAGATGTTTGGTGGTGTATGGTGGAGCAGTGTGCTTCTATTTGATGATCATGTCTCTCTGCATTGCTCACTATTATTGCCCTTGGTTTTGGACAACTTCTTTCATATTTTATACACTGTCACTTGACTCTTGGTGTAAACTGCTTTTGTAAAACCTTCTTTATCTAATTTATTTTGCATTACTATGCACAAGACTATCCATGTTCAATTGCAATTGTGCACATAGAAGACAATCATCAAAAGCATTTATTAATACAAGCAGTAGTACTTCAGGAGTGCTCTTTTATGTACCTTTGCATGTCTTTGTGAATCGGCACAAAATGTGTAAGTCCCTATTAGCAAATGTGTAAGCAGACACAGACCTCTCTATGGGGAAGATGTATCAAGGATTGCATTTGCGATTCCTTAATAGCGAATTTTAGCGAATTGCTATTAAGGAATCGCAAAATGCTATGTATGTAGGAATCGCCATAATAATTGCGATTCCTTAATATTCCTTAATTGCGAATTGCAAATTGCGATTCGCAATTAAGGAATACCTTCCAATTCATTTCTATGGGCGTAGAGGCCCATAGGAATGAATGGGAAGACATTCTCAATTTGCGAATCGCAATTAGAGAATCGCAAATTGAGAATGCAATTTCAAGGGTGCCAGGATGTCCTTTTGACACCCTGTTGCACCCCTGAAATATGTATGTGTGCACATGTGGTGCACATACATGCCCTAAGGGCATGTATGTACGTGCGCCACATGGCACTTTGAAAAATGCTAAAAAGTGCATTTTTCAAAGAAATCGCATATTTCCACCAACTTGAAGTTGGTGGTAATTTGCGATTCCTTAAGGCCAAATTGCACTTTTTTGGTGCTTCTTACATTGGATTTAAGGAATCGCAATTTGCGATTCCTTAAATGCAATCGCAAAATAGGGAATCGCAAATTTTGCGATTCCTTATTTTGCAAGGCAGTTTTGCCTTAATACATACTGATCCAGCGCAATATTAACCAACAGCATTCATACACCATATACTCACTTGGGCCCATACATTCATACTACACTAATACTTACGCTGGGTGTCAGATGTACTCTTTTATCAAAAATCCCTGCTACCAATTACCTTCTGATTGAAGAGTAATAACTTACCAATGGATCCTTTGCTAATTGGGAAGTTTAAAATGAGTGACATTCATTATAGTACATAATCCTGAAATAAGCACTGAGTCAGGAAGTTTTAAAATGTTTATCTAAAGTTTTAGCAGAGTAAAATACAGAAAACACGGTACTTGATTGAAAATACCCAAGAAAAAGCATAGAAATGATTTTGCTAATAAATGACGGTGTTTAGGGAAGAGGAGAAGATAGAGACAGCAGCGCAACTAAAGGTTGCAGTATAGTTACCTAAATGCGAGAACTAAGCCCCTTGGCCAAGGAGTTGGAAAAGATAGGACCCAGGAAGGATGAAGAGCAAAGACTTCTTCCAGGATCAGGACAGGACCGGTGACCTCTCTACAACGACGCCTGCGCCGTTCCCCTCTCTGATACTCGACTTCTCTCAATTCTCCCGTCTAATGGACTCCGCCGCCCCCTCCTCAGGACCTCTTCCGGACAGGAATTCAGTCAGCAACTGATCAGCTGGACAGTCTGGAGTTGAGAGCGCTCTGGCAGTATGGACGCCTGTTTTTCGTGAACGCATGCTCTGACTAATTTACTAATGTTATATTCTATTATACCCTTCTACGCCCATGTACCTCCCCTTAATGTTGCTAAAATATGGGACCACTACTTCTGATTGGACAGGGACAGGGGGTTGATTCTCGCACCATGTCAATTTTGGCCTAAATTGTGAAGCCTATTGTCTTTACGTTCCCGCCCCTTCAAATTAATACATTCGCTTTATTTCCCACCCGTCTCACGACAAATGTTATACATTTTACAGGAGAAAAGTAACAATTTTGTCCGCCGGAAACATTGGGTACATCATCTTCGGCCAATAGATCGTGGCCTTGGGAGACGTCCAAGTTGACTTCACTTGGCAGGCATACAGGACACATGCGCAGAACCCTTCTGTCTCTCGAGTTTCAAGACACCAACCCAGGCCCAAGTTTACGAATTACTAAAAGTGCAAGAAGAAAATATTAAAATCACAAATAAAAAGTTTCACTGTATACCCACTTTCCCTAACTCTATTCCCATTTAATCATAATACTATCCTGCATTAGTAGCGTTAAAAAAACGACAATTTAATAATGACATGAGAGCAAGCTTAAGCATGTGAAAACATTTAGCGGCCATTTTAATGCACACTGCGCAGAAGCAGAAGTTTCCCACCAAGCAAAGAAAGACGTCACACCATGTGATCAGGTTGCGGCATGCGCAATAAAGTCCCGCGCTTTTAGCGGCCATCTTGGTTTATGGACAAGCGTTATTCATTAGTAAAACACATAGGCAAGCGTCTATCCCTTTTGTGTTTGTGAATGCAAGGATTAGTATTGACAGTACAAGTTTAATAAATTAATACTATGAGGAAGATTGCATACAAGCAAGTTTCAATTTTGAAACCTTGCTCCATCAATCCCCTCTCTGATGGCGTTTCTGAGCCATCAAAATACTACCCTCAATAAGATGCCAACTTCTAGCAATTCGTTTCATTCTCATTTTTACTTTTTCTATTCTTACAGTCTCCTTTTAATTTCTTGTATAAATCACTTCTCCATTCTTCTAGTTCGATTTCCTCTAGTTTTCTCTTCTTTCCTTTTCCTGTCATTTTATATGTTCCATTCTTTCTACAGCATTTGCACCATATTGTTATTGCTAAAATTATTATTGCTAACCCTGCTAAGTGTACTAATATTTGACCTATAAGTCCTTTCCCTATATTAGCAAACCAGGTTCCAATTGACGATATACTATTTGTCAATCTTTCCCATACACTATCAACTTCCAGTGGTTTAAGTTCTTTCTCAAGTTTAGTTATGTTCTGAATGTACGTTCCAATTTCTGCACTCTTATCAGGAATATAAGTGCAACAATGTTCCGTCTTCAATAATTTACAGACTCCTCCCTCTTTTGCCAATAGAATGTCAAGAGCAAGTCGATTTTGCATCACCATAGATCTAATCGCAACCATCTCCGTATTAATCATTAGAAAACCTCCAGCAGTATCCGTTGATAAACGATCAACCACTGTAGACAATTTACATATTTTCCTTGAGTTCAGAATTATTCCCACTGAAGGTATCAATGCACCAAATATATCACCTACAATTTCTGAAAAACTAGCTCTTTTTCTACGTACTAACTCATTATTGTTTTCATTGCTTCCAGTGTTTCTTTTTACGTGGTATATCTTTGGAAAAACTATTCCAAAATAACAACTTCCATACCACCTTGCAGGAAGCCTAAAGTAAGCCTTATTCCCACATACATAATAGATTCCAGAAAAACTGAATCTGTTCCTCCTTTGAGTCCCCAACCTCCCAGAATTAAAAAATTGTGTTCACATTCACTGGTACCGATGAAAACATTGTTATAATCAGTCTTTAACCTATGAAGACAAATTTTCCCTTTCTTTACGAAATCCAGAGCCATTGCAGCTTGAGCTTTACTAGGTGTATAACTCCCTTCCTTCTCCACCCAAGGTGGTAACTGAGCCTTATGCTCTGAAGCTTTCTTTTGAAAATCATGTCTTCTATCTTCTACTAAATTCAAAAATATCTTTTCTTCTTCTAGTAAAGAACATGTTAGATTGTGTCTATGTGCATGTGTTATGTCTATCGATTTCATAGTTAAGAAAAACTCTCCCATAAACTGTGTGTGTTGACTACTAAGCACTGGGTTCATACTCTTGCGAATCGGAACCTCAGAAAAAATCACATCTAAGTTTGAATAATAATATTGTAGCCTACCTGTTCTATAAAATAAACTTGTTAATACACTACATGATATGCCATATGTCAGTGGTAAATGATGGTATGTTAATCCTTCCGCTACTGATTAAGGTAACTTCATACAGACATAACAATTACTAACTTCCATTGTGTCTACATACTGAAACAATAACTTTGTAAAAACATTTAAACTAGTGTCGTTATCAGCTATTTCATGATGAATTTCTGCCTCATCTTCTGCCATTAATTCTACTCTATTGCCCTTCATGTTTGCTGTCCTCCCTTTAGTTTCATTATTAATCTTCTTATCTATTATCATAAGGTAAGGAATTGCTACAATCAGGACTAACCATACTATAAGCACCAATACTAGACTACATATGCAGATTGCACAGCATCTCCTACAACAATTTCGTTTTGGTCTCCCAGTAACTCTATCATCAGGCATTTTTCGACAAGGAAGATTTCTCTTCTTATCTCTTCTTCTTTTCTTTAGATGATTCTTTTGTTTAGTCAGGGTGGTCTTGTTTCTTCTTCGTATGTTAGTTCTGCACTTGTTCCTTCGCCACCACTGTCATTTGACTTTGAGCTTTCAAAATCTTCAAGAATGATATAAGTCCAGTCAGGACCCTTGAATTTGTTATTCACAAGTCTCAGTCTTTTACTTTTTCTTTTTCCTGACTTTTTCTCTTGTTCAGTTTGACTTGTCACTTCAGGTACTTGTTCTGGATCTTCACTTCTGGTTGTTATGTGGTATTTTACTCTTTTGATGACACTTGGCCAATGATTTCCTTTTCTTGTCTTTTTGGTTAGGACTGTTTCTTTGTTTACGTCTTCAGAGATCTCGTTAATTTTACTGCTTAATACTGTTTTGTTTTCTTTGATTACTGCCTCTTTTGTTTGTCCTTTTTCAGGTCTGATTGGTTTCTTTTCAGTAGCTCCACAATAACTTTCAAGATGTTTGCTTTGTTCCTTTTTTATTTCTTTATGTTCATTTGTATTAACCCCTTTTTCTTTAGTGAATTCTTCTTGATCTAACTGCTTCTGATCAGGGCTTATTGCACTGTGAACTTCTGCAGCCTGACCTGATTCTTCTAAACCTGTCTGTCCCTCTTCAAAGTTTATTAAATCTTCACTATTTTTAGTCCAATTTTCTTTCCCTATCTGATTTAGTTCAGGATCTTTTACTATCTTTTCTTCTTGATCCTGAACTTCTTCTTCTTCACCTATCTGATCTTCTTCAATTTCTTCCAATTTTGTTTGATTTCTCGTTCTGTAATATACTTCAGGAACTTCTACCACTGGTATCCAATCCTGACTTGTGCTCGGTTGTTCTCCGTCAGCTTCTCTCGAACCTCTAGCCTGAGATTCCTCAGCTGGGCAACCTTCAGCTTCTTCAGTGATTGGCGTTGTCTGTGGATTCTCTTCTTCAGGTTCTGGTACTCTCTTTGTGTGGCTTACATGAATCCAATTAGGAAATCTTGCACACTTCACTGCTGTATTGGTGGTCAATATGACTTGACAAGGTCTGCTCCACCTGGGTGATAGACACGTTTCTCTGGTGTGATTCTTCACTACCACCCAATCACCAGGATTCAGATCATGTTCTAGTTCAGGCTGCCTGGAAACTGCGTCTTCTCCAACCTGATGAGAGACAGAACGCACTAGGTCAGCCAATCCTTTGCAATAATCCAGAACCATATCATCAGATATATTTACTAATTTGTTTGTGGGAACATGTGTTTGTCTCATTGCTCTTCCCATCATTATTTCGTGGGGGCTCAATCCTGTTGTTCTGTCAGGTATGCTTCTGATTCCCATCAGGACAAGTGGCAATGCGTCTGGCCACTCTAATGATGTTGATGCACACATTTTTCCCAATCTTGACTTTATAGTGCCATTCAATTGTTCAACCACTCCAGAAGCCTCTGGGCGATATGCACAGTGCAATTTCTGTTTGATTTGAAACGCTTCACAAATTAGTTTGATTACTTCACTGTTAAAGTGTTTTCCTCTATCTGATTCCAAAGATACTGGGAAACCAAACCTAGGTATGAGCTCACGTAACAACAGTTTTGCAACTGTAATACTGTCATTTCTCCTAGTAGGGTAAGCCTCCACCCACTTTGAAAACAGACACACTATGACTAGAACATATTTTAGTCCTCTGCATGATGGTAACTGTATGAAGTCGAACTGGAGTCTTATAAATGGGCCCTCTGCCTTTCCAATTTTTCCAAACCCAATTATCGTTTTCCTGCCTGGATTATGCATTTGGCAAGTTAGACATCTCTGGCAAAGACTCTCTGCAACAGCCCTGAATTTGGGATTGTACCAATTTTGTCTGAACAGCCTAATCATTGCATCTCTCCCTAAGTGTGTGTCTCCATGATCCATTCTGGCCATTTGTGAGAGTAAACAATCTGGCATGACTGGTCTGCCATCTGCACTGATCCACACTTCATCTTCTCCTCTTTGGGAGCAACCCACTTTGATCCACAAATTCTTCTCACTTTCATCAACCTCATCTTGCAATTTCTTCACCTCATTCCAAGTTTCAGGTGGCATATACAGCATAAGTTGGCAGCTGATTCCCATTCTTTCCACCCTCTTATTGACTGACGTTCTGGTTTTGGCACAATGTTGAGCCACCAGGTCTGCATATCTGTTGCCGACTACCACCCAGTCATCTCCTGACTGGTGTGCGGCACATTTCACCACAGCCAATTCTTTTGGTGATTGTATTGCTTCTAGCAATTCCCTTACAAATTGTCCATTTTTAATGGGGAATCCTGAAGAAGTCATGAAATCCCTCTGCATCCACAGTTGGCAAAAATCATGCACGACCCCGTAACCATATTGACTATCTGTAAATATGGTCACTCTCTGATTCCTCCCAATTTTGCAAGCTTTTATCAAAGCAATCAATTCAGCTACTTGTGCAGATTTTACTCCTGGTAAATAGGATGCTTCAACTATTCCAGTTAATTCACATACTGCATAGGCAGCAGTTAGTTTACCATCTTCATGTCTTTGACATGAACCATCGACAAATAACTCCCTGTCTGGCTTTTTAAGAGGCTGTTCCTCTATGTCTGGGCGTGGTTTTGTACACAATTCTGTAATCTGTACACAATCATGTTCATCTTCTTCGTCATCTTTATTTGTTTCATGATATGGGTCCGGCAATAAAGTTGCTGGATTTATTATTGTACACCTTACCATGGTCACATTTTCAGCACCCATTATTATCCTCTCATATTTAGTCAGCCGACTAGGAGTAAGATGCTGAGTTCGGGTTCTTGTCAACAGTATGACAACTGCATGTGGAACATACACTTTTACAGGACGTCCCATCACAATTGACTCACTTTGTTCAATGCTCAAACAAGTCGCTGCCACTGCTTTTAAGCATCCTGGCAACGCGGCTGCTACTGGGTCCAATGTAGCAGAAAAATATGCTATAGGACGTCTGTCTAGTCCATGTCTCTGAGTTAAGACAGAAAGTGCACAATTTTCTCTTTCTTCACAGAATAATGCGAATTCTCTTTTATAATCAGGCATGCCTAAGGCAGGTGCTGAACAAAGTGCGCTTCTCAATTTTACAAAAGCTTCTACACTTTCATCCTCCCATTCAACAGGGTCCTTTGCTTTCTTTTTCGTCATGTTAATTAAGGGCTTAGCCAACATGGAAAAATTTGGTATCCATTGTTGACAGTATCCTACTATTCCTAGGAACATTCTCACTTGTCTTTGGGTTACAGGCATTTGCATTCTCTTTATTAATTCTACTCTTTCAGAGGTTACTCTTCTTTTTCCCCTCTCAATTTGGTGTCCCAGATATTTAACAGCTGTCCTGCAAAACTGTAACTTTTCAGGTGAAACTTTATGCCCTTCCTCAGCCAAAAGATTTAATAAGGCTATGGAGTCAACAACACAGTCTTCTCTGGTGGTCGACGCTACTAATAAGTCGTCGATATATTGAACTAAAACTGAGCTTCCTGGCATCACTTTTTCAGTATCTGATTGAAAATGGAAGGACTTTCTGTGTACCCCTGAGGAACACGGTTCCACACATAGACTTTGTTCTCAAATTTAAATGAGCAAAGATACTGGCTGTCTGGATGCAATGGTATTGAAAAGAATGCTTGACACAAGTCAATTACTGTAAACCATCCTGCATTCCAAGGGATCTGGTATAGAATTACTGCAGGATTTGGTACTATGGGACAACATGGTTCCACAATCTTGTTTATTTTACGGAGGTCCTGAACAATCCTATATTTTCCACTAGGTTTCTTTAGTCCCATGATTGGTGAATTACATGGGCTACTCATTACTTCTTTTAGGATGTTTTGTTTTACCATTCGATTGATTTCTTCAATGACTCCTGCTTTTACTTCTGCACTCATTTTGTATTGTTTAGTATTTGGGAAAATCGCACCTTCTTTTACCGTAATTTGAACTGGATCTATTTTTGCCATAAGTCCTACTTCTTTTCCGGTGAAATCCCATACTATTGAGTTTACTGTACCTTTTAATTCTTCTGGCAACTCATCTTTTGTTTTCAGCGAAAACATTTCATCTATTTCTGTACCTTGTTTTGCAACCATAATTTTATATACATGGTCCTCATCTGGTGTCTGAACTGCCACACCATCCGTCGTGCAGAAAATTGTACAGTTCATTTTGCACAATAAATCCCTACCTAATAAATTTACTGGGCTAGAATCGCACACTACAAATTGGTGCATTTCTCTGAAGTTTCCTATTTTGACTTCCATTGGTTCTGTAAGAGGTGTTCTAATTCTTTGATTAGCTACCCCTACTACTTGGATATCTTCACCAGAGAGAGGAAGGTCTGGGATGTCTGCTGATCTCACAGTAGACCTGGTAGCACCAGTGTCCAAAAGGAAAGTAATATCATTACCTTTCACATTTCCTTCAACATATGGACCAGACTGATCTACCTGTAAGGATGCGCCAAGTATGCACTCCTTCTTCCCCTCTCCTAGGCACCGTCATGAGTCGAATTTACAATAATTGTCCTGCAAAAGAAATTGTGATGTCTTATAATCATTCTTACCACTCCCTCCTGGGTAACCAATGTCTGTACCATGTTTTGCTCTGCTTACATTACCCTGAACAGGTGGAGGTGGTAATTGACTCTGGGGATTTACACCCTGCTGTGAGTCATTCTGCGTCTGTGGATTTAAGTTTTGATTTGGGCCATTATTATTCCGAATCTTTTTACATTCATCCTTCCAATGCCCCAAATTTCCGCATCCATGACAAGGAAATTTCTTTTTAGCTTCTTCTCTACTCATTCGTCCTCTAAATTTTCCACCATTTCCCGTATCACCACTCGTTCCTGAATCTTTTCCTTGATTTTCACTCGGATTTTCCAAATTAATTCCCTGTTTCTCAGCCATTTTCACCTGAGCCCACATCACCTTTTCTTGTAATTTCTTGTGTCTATCCTCAATATCGTCTCCACAATATTTTGCATACTTTAGAATCTCATCTATGGGCTTTCCCTGCCAACACAGCATGTGTTGTTTAATCATCTGGCAAATCTCTGGCTTCTGACCGTAAACAAACCGATACACAAACTGATCATGTTTTTGTCTCCAATGTCCTCAAATCCACTATACTGTTTAAACACCTGCAATAAACGCTCATAATAGGAATGTACTGTTTCACTGGCTTCTTGGGTGGTTCGATCTATTTTCACCCAATCTGTTTCTTTCGGTGGTATTTTCCCTTTCAGTTAAGTTATCACCTGCTGATACTTTTTCATTACGTCATTTGACGGGGCACCTGTTTTCGGATCTCTGGGATATTCATCACTAGGCCAATCGACTGTGATTTTACAATCTGTCCATAAATCGGCAGGTACCACTATGTCAAACAACCCATCTAAATCCTTCAACAATACCTTTGACACCTTCACAAACCTTTCAACCTGCTTGTACCATTCAATTGGTTTTTCCCTCAATTTTGGAAAATCATTCGTAAATGATAAAATATCCTGTCTGCTCCATGGGACATGTACATATCCTCCTCCTGCAACTTCTCGCATTGGATACATCTGGTCTGCTTTTCCTGCTTCCTTCATCACATATTCTGATGCTGTTCTACTTGTTCGTGCTTCTTCCTTTTTCTTGGCCCACCTAGATCTCCATTTATCTAGATCTCCCCATTTTTGTAAAACTAACATTAATTCTCTTATTTGCAGTCTTCTTCCAGATGCATTCATATTTTCTAAATCTTTGTCCGCAAATTCTGCTCTATATGGTTTCTGTAATACTTTTGATCTCCCTATTTCGATTCCCATCTGTAGTGCTAAATTGGACAATTTTTCATGGAATATCTTTACATTTCTAGTGATACTCCTACACAAGAATAATAATTCTTCATCATCATAGGTATTCAAGCGTTCTACTCCTACATTTCCGGCTATTATTTCTTCTAATTCAACTTTTAATTTATGAATATCCAATACTTTTGGAGGTGTGCACTGTTTGACTGACCCTTGTACCCATCTTTCTAGATCTTCAGGTGTTACTATGGTAGCACTCTTTGCTCCCGATGAAGTTACTAAACTTACATCTTTTGAACCTCCAGGTACATCTTTTCTGGGAGTACTATTTACAGAACCTCGAATAGGTAAATCCATGAGTGATATTGTGGATTCACAGTCACTAAATTGATCCTCAATTATAACTGGAGCTTCAGGTTTGGTGTTATTCACAGGAGTAGGTGCAAGTATGGGTTGAGGACAATTTCCCTGAGTACCATATAATGGGACTACTGGACCAATTGTTACAGGTATGGTCAACGAATCAGGATGTACTTTTATCTGGGTTATTTTCTGTATTAATTCTGCTCTGGTCTTTTCTAGGGCTTCTTTTTCTTTGTCATGAAGTATCCTAGTCGTGGTAAATTCATGCATTACTTGTGGTACCAATGGAGTTTTCGGTGGTGCACTTGGGGTGCATCCACTTGTCCCTTCCTGATATGGTGGGGGATTTCTTAACATTTCCTCCATAAATTCGTCTTCTGAATCCTCATTTCTCATTAAATGTTTTGTCTTTTCTGTACATTTGCCTCCTGATTTCTCTCCTTCTGTGAATAATGGATACAGTCCCTCTGTAATCATTGCCCTTCTCCATTGTTTCATCTGACCCTCTCTTGACTCACGTAAATATCTGGGGTAAAATCCTGGGTAACTCCTATTACTTCTAGATCTATCCTGCTCAAATGCCTCGGTTTCCCATTCTTCTAGAGCTTCGTACTGGGTTAATTTAGGTCTGGGTTCTAAATCATTCATCCTCAATCTTAAATTTTGAAGAATTCGCCCATTGAACGTGCCATTCTGGGGAAATGCTAATACTCCATCATTTTTGGTGTATTCTATCCAATTCTCCATCCATACACAGGTATGATAACTTCTCTCCATCATCATAAACGATGCTGGCGCTTTAGCTGGTGGAATAATAATTCCTTCTCTCGTTTTGATTGGTTTGTCCTTTTTAAAATAATTCTTAATCTTTTGTAAGAATGACATTTTTCTCCTTTCTCTGTACATTCTATCTAATCTTTTGTGTACAAAATTATATTCTGCAAAACCTAGGAATCTTCTATCCGGACGAGTTCCTGTTAAAGTCGGATCACGTTTTAACATGCAATCCTTATCCACTAAGAATTTTGCTTCTATTATTTTTGACCAATCAAATGTCTGCTATCTTTTATTTCCGAGCCAATCCTTGCGCGGCCTTTTGGTGACGTTTCTCTGTCAACCCCTCCTTTACAATCTACTCTTTTCTGTCCTCGCTGGTTTAACCAATCCCAGCGCGGCACCTGTGACGTCAGTACTACTCCTGACTATTGACCCCTCCTTTACAAGTGTCTCTCCACACCCGCTGTTTCAACTTACCACAGCGCGGCGTTTTGTGATGTCAGCTCCCTCTCCGGCAACTGACCCCCCCTTTACAAAAATTTACGCAAACTTATTTTCTCTATAAATTTTAATTAAATTTCAGTAACAACATAAAACATTCGCTATCGTGTCAGTTTCCACTAATTTTGAAAAGGATAGTTTCTTCCACACTTTAGTAAAACCTTTCCGTTTACTAATACATATACTACGAGTAAAACACTTCCGTCTACTCTTCACACAAGCTCCAGAAGTACCTGTTACTTCTCCAATGTTACCCTTACTAGGTGATATAACATCAAATTTTTATCAGCGTACCCTTTTGCTATTACTCACACGCATAGAGTCCCTAACGAGTACTTGAAGTCCTGCTTAACTTCTCAGTACTATTTCTGCCTGACAGATAACCTCACTGCAGTATGGCTTCCATCTTGCCACCCACTATTCTTTTTACCTACCCCGGGTATTTTGGACAACATATAACAAAAAACTCAAAAATAAGCGGATGTTAGTTCATAAAAATACAAATAAAATTCTCATTACCCAATTAACAAAGAGTAACAAAAACCGTCCTCTGCTTACCAGAAAACTGATCCAGCGCAATATTAGCCAACAGCATTCATACACCATATACTCACTTGGGCCCATACATTCATACTACACTAATACTTACGCTGGGTGTCAGATGTACTCTTTTATCAAAAATCCCTGCTACCAATTACCTTCTGATTGAAGAGTAATAACTTACCAATGGATCCTTTGCTAATTGGGAAGTTTAAAATGATTGACATTCATTATAGTACATAATCCTGAAATAACCACTGAGTCAGGAAGTTTTAAAATGTTTATCTAAAGTTTTAGCAGAGTAAAATACAGAAAACACGGTACTTGATTGAAAATACCCAAGAAAAAGCATAGAAATGATTTTGCTAATAAATGACGATGTTTAGGGAAGAGGAGAAGATAGAGACAGCAGCGCAACTAAAGGTTGCAGTATAGTTACCTAAATGCGAGAACCAAGCCCTTTGGCCAAGGAGTTGGAAAAGATAGGACCCAGGAAGGATGAAGAGCAAAGACTTCTTCCAGGATCAGGACAGGACCGGTGACCTCTCTACAACGACGCCTGCGCCGTTCCCCTCTCTGATACTCGACTTCTCTCGATTCTCCCGTCTAATGGACTCCGCCGCCCCCTCCTCAGGACCTCTTCCGGACAGGAATTCAGTCAGCAACTGATCAGCTGGGCAGTCTGGAGTTGAGAGCGCTCTGGCAGTATGGACGCCTGTTCTTCGTGAACGCATGCTCTGACTAATTTACAAATGCTATATTCTATTATACCCTTCTACGCCCATGTACCTCCCCTTAATGTTGCTAAAATATGGGACCACTACTTCTGATTGGACAGGGACAGGGGGTTGATTCTCGCACCATGTCAATTTTGGCCTAAATTGTGAAGCCTATTGTCTTTACGTTCCCGCCCCTTCAAATTAATACATTCGCTTTATTTCCCACCCGTCTCACGACAAATGTTATACATTTTACAGGAGAAAAGTAACAATTTTGTCCGCCGGAAACATTAGGTACATCATCTTCGGCCAATAGGTCGTGGCCTTGGGAGAAGTCCAAGTTGACTTCACTTGGCAGGCATACAGGACACATGCGCAGAACCCTTCTGTCTCTCGAGTTTCAAGACACCAACCCAGGCCCAAGTTTACAAATTACTAAAAGTGCAAGAAGAAAATATTAAAATCACAAATAAAAAGTTTCACTGTATACCCACTTTCCCTAACTCTATTCCCAATTAATCATAATACTATCCTGCATTAGTAGCGTTAAAAAAACGACAATTTAATAATGACATGAGAGCAAGCTTAAGCATGTGAAAACATTTAGTGGCCATTTTAATTCACACTGCGCAGAAGCAGAAGTTTCCCACCAAGCAAAGAAAGACGTCACACCATGTGATCAGGTTGCGACATGCGCAATAAAGTCCCGCGCTTTTAGCGGCCATCTTGGTTTATGGACAAGCGTTATTCATTAGTAAAACACATAGGCAAGCGTCTATCCCTTTTGTGTTTGTGAATGCAGGGATTAGTATTGACAGTACAAGTTTAATAAATTAATGCTATGAGGAAGATTGCATACAAGCAAGTTTCAATTTTGAAACCTTGCTCCATCAATACCACTAAGCAAAATTGCGTTCGCAAACGCTGAAATTCTGCACATTTTGGCGTTTGCGCACGCAATTTTGCTTGATACATCTGGCCCACTGACTGTTAACTGAATATTCAATTTTATTCCCGTTTTAGATGTTTTAGCGAAAATTCACCAAAGACATGTAAGAATACTGAAAGGAGTAAGACAGGTACTACTACTTTTTGTTCTCTGAAATAACTCCATGAATATGCCCATGAGAGTATAAAACAAACCAGTTGCAAATATAAAGTGTATAATAGGAGGACACCTTTTTTCATTGTACAAAGAGATGCAAGTTACAAACACAACATTGGTGTGTGGCCTTGTGTATATTTTTTCAGGATACATACAGTAGTATCAGTCGGAAAACTGAGCAAACTTGCCGCCATCAACATCCTGCATGGTGAGGGGCATTGAAGACAATGAATCGCTGTCTGGAGGAATGGAGACCTAGTTGCAGGGAAGATGAAACATGGTATGGTAACAACAATTAAAGAACTGAGACATACCTGGTGTGGCCTCATGAGTGTCAGAATGGGTGTGTGTGTGGTTGTGAGCTGGGAACATCTTGACCAGCTGTTCTGAAACTTTTCATCACTGGAAGCTGGGAACCCAGCCTGAATAATTTCTATGATTTGAACCTCAAAACAATACACAAACATACAGGAATAAGTAAACATCAAACAAATCCACAAAATATGGAAAACTTTATTTAATTCACAAACAAAAAAAACTTTAAAAATATAACTTTTATTGGGAAGGTTGGAGCTTTTGAAAATGGAGCTTTATTTCTAAAAGATGAAGCAATATGTTAAACTCCAGCACGTCACTTTGACTTTGTTGCTCCTAACGCATGCTCTTTTTGTTTGTACAGACCAGTGCTACTTCAATTGAGGTCCATACTAGATTCCTTTTGTAAGGCTTCCAGCAAGCAATGATTCAGTGAGGGTCCACAGAAGTCAAAAGCTTAAGAACCATTGTTCTAGAGGACATACACTTGAGTTATTCTTAACCTGTTTGGGACTTATTGCAAGTGGTTTTGCTGATATTGTTTACTCTTGTGTCTTAGCCCACCTTCGTTGACTAAGCGCAGTTAGTCCTTTCGCCATCAAGTTCCGTTCTGGAATAGGCAAACTTCATGAATTAATTTGTATGTATTAATTGGCTAATATTATTTAATTTTATTAATTCTCCTGGGGTCTCTGGTCCACTGATCTAGTCATTAAGGAGTTTTGCCAGTGAGACATAGACTTGACTAGTGACCAAGAATGGGTTAAGAGGGGTGTAGCAAGCATGTAGAGCATCTGCCTCCAATGAGAGAGATGGAAACATTTAAGATCCAGGAGCAAGGTGGTCTGATGATATTTAAGGATCTGGCAGATGTGTAGAGGGTGAACCTTTGACTGATGAACCCTAGAATGGTGTATCGGTAATGTGCAGGCCTTTAAGATCAGCCAGCTCGACCACAGGTAGCCATGGAAGTATTTGGGGCATTTGAGAACTGGGTTCTTGATGACAGAGGTCTGTTACCAGATGTATCTGGGTGAGTGACTCTGGAGAATAATTCATCCACTGCAGGAATCTTAGTTTGTTGTTGTGGTCACCAGTTTGAGTCCCAATGTGCCCACTCAGTTTTGATTCTTCTGACTTTGTTGAAATTAATACACTATAGAGTCGGGTAGCAGTAAACATTTGTTATTTCATGTACATACAGAGCAAATTATCTCGATTGTCTGGGGAAAAGGTGGGGTGCGAAACCTGAAAAAGGATAGATGACCTCACCCCCGACGTCCCGCCCCCGCCCCCTCAAGCCACTGTGTTGGTCCTGTCAGCTTTGTTAAGTAATGTATCCTTCATGGTGCATCTAGCCAGAATACAATTTTGTTTTATCAGGGGAGTGGGTGGAGGAGGACAAGTCTCCTCATTCTGTGGTTGTAAGTTGTGCTTTGATGCTGATGTATGGAAATTGAAAAACCCTAGGTTGCAGATGCTGAAACTGGTTCCATTTCCTTCAACTGGAGAATTAATTTGGGCAAACTTGAGTGGTCGAAAAACATGTACCACAACTTAAAACTTTAAACGAAGAAAGCTCAGCTTTGATTGATGTTAGTCTGTGTAGGAATTAAGAAATCAAGAGAAAGAAGAGCAGCCCAGACACCAAAAAACCACACTCCCTGTGTTTGTATTCCCAAATATTTTTTTGTAAAGCAGCCTATGTTCCTTTAAAGGACCTGTGCAGTTTTCAAAAAAAATGTTTTGCGTTTGAGAATAAATCTGGGGAGCTGGCAGTAGTCTCCTAGAACATTGCCTGCTATTCTCAAAGTCACCTGACAAGATTTACAAAGAGGAAGGTGTCAGAAGGAAAAAAGGTGTCCTAAGGGGACATCTTTACCTTTAAGAAGCATTTACCACTTCCTTTGAGGGGTTGGTTATTGATCTATTTAACCACTCTTACATACCATTGCTATTTGCAGTAGGAGGAACCACCTGTCTTACGCCCCCCCTTATGAATGCCATTTGGAATGGATCACAAAGGCCATTTCGCAAATCAGAAGCATTTTTCCAACTTGCAAAATAATTTTAGCACATTGCACATAATACTTTTGCATTTGCAAACCAATGATTTTGTGAATTGCAGGGTTTGTGAATGCCAAAGTGTCTAGTACATCAGACCGCATATGTGGGCAAAGAGGTAAGATAACTTAAGAAAAGCCTTTAAAGAAACTTGAAACCAACTCCAACGTAAAGTGATGATAAAATAACATAGAAAGGAATATAGAAAGGAAGTTAGGAGAGCAGAAGGGCTGGACAAAGGAAAAGATGGAGTCAAGTAATAACTGTAACATCTACTTTACGGAGTGGGAGAATAAAATTATTCTGGGACCCGATAGCAAAATCAACAGGTGCTGTGGAAAAAGCGGTGGCTCATCCTATGTAGGAAGAGGCTTGGGTCCCATATATTGACAATCTTTATTGGATAAAGGATAATACAGTAGTTCAAGAAGATGGGATAAATGGTTTACAAAAACAAGTTGAATTAATGGAAAAACTTTCCAGGTAGTGTTGTCACCCACAATTAGGAGAATCAAAAAGACAATCAAAAAGTTGAAGTCCTCAAGGTCACAAGGGCTTGATGGCCTGTTTGTAGAACTCCTGAAACTTGATGCCAATTTGTGGGCCTGAGCCCTGGGTCCTGTATACAAGGAAGTGATATAGGAGAATATAATATTGGAATCCTGGAGAAGAGTGTAAGGATCCCAATATACAAAATGTGCCAAAGAGATCGGCCAAGTAATTATAGAATGATTTCTCTCCTAGACATACTGAGTAAAGACTATGCAAAGCACCTATTAAAGTGCCTGCAAGAATAGGCAGAAGCGGGAAAGATCCTACCGATGAACCAATTGAGCTTTAGGTCAGGGCACTCGACAATGGCTCGACAATGGTAGTCTGGCCTAGAAACTAATAGGAGAAAAATATTCTCTCAAAAGGAACCAACTGGTTTATTTTGTATATATAGATTAACTGCAGCATTTGATACGATAATTAGTAGGAAACTATGGAAATATTCGGCAGATAGGAACATTCTGCAAGACCTGCTGAAGTTGATCACTCAGTTGCATGAAAGAGCCTGGATGCAGGTCGAGTTAGGGAAGATGAAGCCTTATCCCGAAAACCTTTTACCCCAAAGGATTTGCGGCAGGGTTGCATCCTAGATTGACTGAGGCAGCTATTCCTCACTTGTTTTATGCAGATGACACTGTATTGTTAGATTTGACACCTGTAGGACTACAGCACCAAATGAAAGAATTTTTAAAATACTGTTCCCAGTATGACCTAATGGTCAATATAGAGAAAACAAAAATCATGATTTTATAATTTTTTGCAAAACATGGTAAAGAGAAGAGAAGCTGGGTCTAAAGTGGTGGTGGGCCGGGAGGCAACTTGAGAATGTCTCAGACTATAAGTACCTGGGACTAATGTTTAAAAACAACCTAAATTTCAATAGTCACATGGTGAAAATATCCCAAATGGCAAGAGCAGTGGCTAGTGCCCTTCGCAAACTGGGCGGCAAACTAGGATACAGATTAGTGGAATCACTGAAAGATGTCGATAAGCTGAAAGTAGGAAGACTCCTGCTGTACGGGTGTGAAATATTGGAATAGAAATCAATACAGAATCTGCAGAGGGTGGAAAGGCGCATCTGGGAATCCTGGTTTGCCTAAAGGAGCGCTGAACAGGGCAGTGCGATTGGAACTGGGGCAAATTAACATATTATTTAAGTATTGCCAGAGGTTCGTCAACTATAATGGCCACATTGAGGGAGGTGCCCCGGGTACATTAATGCATGTAATGTACACCCCCATGCAGGAATCCGATGCATCATGCTGGCAAGATAATTTGAAAACTATAATAAAGCAATTAAAGATTGACCAAGTGGGGCAAATTTCAAAGATATGCCGGAAAAAACGTAGTAAAAAGAGGGTGAGAGAAACTGCGTTTGAACAAAATGGAGAGGATCATCATAAGAGACCCCAAACTGCTCCCTTCACCCACCCACAAGTCTTAGGAAAAATGCAGCCCTACCTAAGGAATCTACAAAACAGAAATACCAGGAGGTGAGCCCTGAAACTAAGGCTTGGGCAAGTACCGGCTTGCATCGAGCAAAACTTTGAGAGAAATGGATAACAGTAAATGTAGATTTTGTAAATTAGGCACCTCATCTGTACAGCCTATAACCCTTTTGTGTGCATATTTTATGAATGAAAGGTCTGTTTTACTACTTGCACCTAAATCTCAGCAAATTCGGAAAGTAAGAGAAGTAATGTCTGTGGTGATGAACTCAGAAAACATATTAATATGCATTAAACTGATAAAAATGTTTTTTAAATGATTTCAGGAAAAATAGGGGTTTAGAGTTTTAAAGCAGATAAGACTGCAGTTAGGGGTATAGAGGGTATAGAGACGGATGTTAAAGGATTTAAATAGGTTGGGGTAGAGTATGGAATTATGAAGATTATTAAATTGTAAGGGGAGTGGGGGCATATGCTTGCAAAGGGAATTAATAAAATTATTGTAAATTGTGAAATGTTTGTGTTGCCTGAAAGTCATTTTGTCTAACAAAAGAGGTAGGTGGATTCGTTGCTTAATTAACTAGAGCAATGTTACAGGGAGAATGTAGCTGAAATGAACAAAACAACAAATTGGTTTTATTCAACAATAAATTTAAATGAAAACTATAAATAAGGGATTTTAGCTAATAACCAATAATACATTTCACAAGGCACATACAGACCGCGTAACTTATTACAATTAAATATATCTCAGCAGAAAAGAAAAACACCCCTCACGTATTCCCCTATAAGTTCTCCCTAGGACCTCACGAGACCAGCAAATTGGGTTGTGACAGGATCCAAATCATCATTTAGTCCAAGGTCAATGAAGGTCTTTAAAACGCTGCTCTGGCTTTCCAAATTAAGGTGTCTTTTAAAATTAGGGTTAATGTTGTTCAGTCCCTTCAAATTTGATCTGACCAGCATTTTTCACACAATTTTATTCAAAAAGGGAACATCACCCTCACTTCTCAATTACATCATCCATCACTTGCCTCCTTCATGTCCGCACCAAATGGATAAGGGAAGGATTAAGGGAAAGAAAGGCAACTAATGACTGTATGTGGTGTGGCCACCCCCTGTCGAAGTGGAATCTTCGTTAACCACCCGATTCCTTCCCAATGACTAACGACAAGCTTAGGTATGGGGCAAAGGAAGGGCTGCCAATAGGTTACCTATAAGTAAAGCAAAATCTGGCCCTCCTATGTGAAAACGTTAAAATAAGGCACCTCTTACCAGCATCCATATTCTCACATGGTACATACATATATGTTCACATTTGTACTTGTCTTTTAATAAGGCACTTCTTACCAAAACTGTGCAAATAACACTTTAAATATTAGTTATTAACCAACTCAGTAATACTCATGCTATAAACCTTAAAGGGATGACAAGCAGAGATGAGTACAACGAGAATTTTAACATGTGACCAACAAGCTGACCACAGATTTCTACAGTCAGATCATGAATCCATTGAGTTATGTTAGCTGCCATATTGAAAAATTAAGTATATCAGCTGGTAAGATATCTCAGTAGGTTAAACCTCCTGCAGAGTTCATTGTGTATCCAGCAGGTTTCAGTTTTCAGTACTGGTGAATAAGGTCAGAGTGCTGCACAACACTGTGTGTACTCTAAAAGTCACAGGATTAAGCCTTAGTAAGAGAACTATGTGGGTTCATGAATGAATTACAGAGAAACAGATACACCCTGCAGGTTCCAAGTTCCAATCCTAGTAAAACAGCTAGTTTTTCTCTGCAGTGCTAACACTACCTTCATTTCTTTTGTGGGTGACATAATAAGTGCAATTCTGTTTTGCAGGAATTAATTTATTATTATATGCCTAGAAAGAATTTAAATGGTGTTGTAACCATATATATCTGATCATTATCAATATGCGTAGTAATGTATGCATGCAATACAGTACATCAATTGTACATTCAGGATGCATTTTTTATCCATGCTGCAAAGACATTGTGTACCATTTATTTAAGCAATTTGTTTTGTCTCTTATTGTTCTATACAGAACTTGCTACCTTTTACTAGGAAATGTGTATGCTATTTCTGAACATTTTGAGAAACGACAAGCTGTATATCTTTATTCTCCTGTAGGTATGTATGTATACGGTATACCTATAGCACAAACCTAGCTGAAAGGCAGTGGAGTACTGTACAGGGTCTCCACGCAAATTTGCGAGTTGTGACACAGTGTCTGTGGGAGGCGATGTGTAGTCCCTCTAAACACTCACACACCCAATTAAGACACTTACAATGACTGAAATAGAACTAACAAAGGATCTTAAGTGGTTTCAATTGACTCCAAGATAACAAAGAGGACTCCAGCCTCTTTCATGTGTCACTGTTTTTGATGCTCTGTAGTTCCAGAATGGTGGCAACATGAAGTTGGATTAGGAGATTAAATTGTCAAAATGTTTGTGTGCTTTGTATTGTCCGCCTTTTGACACCTTCTTAGCTCCTCTGGGATAGCAGAGGGTCCATATCATTTGGGTGGGAGCCATGGTGAGGTGAGTTGGGCCTTGGAGATAGGAACACGTCATGTTATGTTTAGGAAGTACATGCTGACGCGTGCAGCACAGCTGCACAGGACCATGTACGTTGAGGCTACAATAGCTTGCCAATTGTCATTCTCTGTATGCCAATGAGCCGGGCTATGAGGTGCATGTGTTCTCTAGGGGTGCGTTAACCTATATGTCCAAAGTGAGGGGCCAGACAGATGAGTCACCCTCCAAAAAATCAAGCAGTATATGCAATAATTGATTTATATTATGGATACTGGTTGGGAAAACTCAGCCCACGAACTGCACTGTGGCTGGAGCCCCTCAAGCTCTGGCAGACTAGCCATAAAACATTCAAGGCTGGGTCTGAGAGCTCAATAGACTACTGCGTTTAATGCAGGGATCTGTGTTGGGACCCTGTGGACACAGGTTCAGTTTCGATCGGTCTGACCAACCTGTGTTCCTCATGCAATCATTTAAATACAAACCACTGATGTGGTAACAGAATACAACTGTTATCTGTCACTGTAGAGATAGCCCTGCTGGTGATCCCGCTCTATGGCAGCTATGTCAGGAGGGAACGACCTATAATGTGCAAGTAAGCCAACAGCTGGGCCCATATCACAGAAAATGAGTGCAGCCTGCAGAATAGTACAGTTCCATCGCTGTTGTCGAACACTGCTGTAATTATCACAATCTGATGCGTCTGGGAGTCCATGTTCCTTTTCACAATAAAAAGTGCAGGAGTGCTGCATGGGTGCCTGCACAATCTTGAGGGGGCGTTCTCTTTTTGCCTGTGGGAACTCCCCATGAAAAAGTAGGAATAACCTTTAATCTGATTCATGTTCAGCCATGGCTTGCACCATGTATTCATTGCACCGTTTAGCTTGTACCTGGTCCACGGGCTCCATAACAACTTTCCACTATCTCAAATTTAAAGACCTAAGTAAACAAATGCCCATTCAAATCTACCTAGTCCCCACTTGGGCTTCCGTACATCTGTCGATGACACTTTCTCTATTTCCTATTTTAGGGCCTGATTCACAAAGGTAAACTTGCACTTTGGAGTAAGTTTACGTTTTTTTGCAATTCACAAAGAAATTTCGCGAGTAGTATATTTACGATTGTGGAGACTCCGCTCTCGTGGCAGTTGTAAATACTGCCCGCAAAATTGCTTTGTGAATTGCAAAAATGCTAAACTTACACAAAGTGTAAGTTTACCTTTGTGAATTAGGCCCTTGATGTTGATAATTACCCCTTCTAAACAGCATTAGTATTAGGCCTGGGCGGTAAATTCCGTTCCGCTCGCGGAATTTGGGTAATTTTGCGTTTTGCGGAGAACGCGAAATTGCCAAAAATTCCGCGATCCGCGACTTTGCGGAATTTTTTGCTTGTTCGCGCTTTTAAAATGCGTGTTCGCGAGATATTTCTCCCCGAGCATGCAAACAGCGTTCGCGAACAGGAAAAAAGCATCGCGAACGGGCGGAACAAGCAATTCCGCGTGTTCGCAGAACTTTTGCGTGCTCGCGGAGATTTTTACCGTTTTGCGGAGCTTTGCGTAGCGCGACTACGCAAATTCCGCCCACCCCTATGTAGGAAATTGGTGCAAGATAGACCCAACGCCAGCAATGAGTGAACATTACAGGACTTATACGGTCTGTTTCCGTTAGTAACAATCTTCTGCTTGTATCTAGACGCAAAGTAAATAGTTCGGATAGCACAGGTTAAGACACGTGAAATCCATTTTAAAGGGGACCCCGTGCACGTGTCAGCATTATTCACAGACGTGGAATATGCAGGCAGCGCTGGAAAGCATGACAGGGTGAATATCTGTGCATAGCTGGCTTATAATATCATCACTGTCTAGACAAACGAACAATTAGCATGCAGACATAACTCACTGCAGAGATCTCCAACAATAAAATTCGACCTTGCTGGGAAAGAAAGTTTTAACTTGTTTTCAGCGTTTGTGCAGGCACATTTTGAAGTTTCATTTAGTTTCCATGTTTTCTCCAAAAGGGACTTCCTGTTGCCTAGCTCTATCCAGACATGTTTGCATAACTGCAACGGCTGCAACGTCTTCCGGCGAAAACATCTGTTTTCATATTTTCTGTGCAATCTGTTTGTCAGGCCCAGGCCTGTTTGGTGTGGGAAATTTCACACTTCCTCTAAACCCCTTTTCGCCTGTTAGTCATTGTGCGGGAAAATTGTTGAAATCTTCTTCGAGTCTAATTAATTAACAGCATGTGGTGTATCCTCGAGTTTACTGGCCTATCACCAAGTAATATGCAAGTTGTCTGAAAGCACATTTCTAAAGATAACTGTGAGTGGGAGTGAGTGGTGGGACAGAGTACCTCTCCCTGCTCTTGTAGGTGTTTGACATCAGATATATATATAGGTAGTCCACTGAGCAATTACGCACACAAACCCTCATATATTAAGCAATGCTACGGAAATGGTTAAATTATTATGTATTTCTTTCATTCATTAGCGCATCTGTTTCAATAAATGGCAAATTAGTCTCCTGTTCTTAGAAATTCCCACCTCCCGGGAACAACAGGATTCGCAAAAGCGGACTCACGCATAGGTCATAAGCGGTTGCATAAGTGCCCAGGCCCTCGTTCGCAAACAGAATCTATGAGTTTTGGGGGAGGGGTGAGTGCTATGCTGCAACTGTTGCACAGACCAGCACTGCTACTGACCTTCAATCAATCAATCAATCAATCAATCAATCAATCAGGGGTTTATATAGCGCGCTACTCACCCGTGAGGGTCTCAAGGCGCTGGGGGGGGGGAGGGGAAGCGGCTCCGGATCAGTCGAAGAGCGAGGTCTTGAGGTTCTTCCTGAACGTGTGCAGGGTCGGGGAGCGTCTGATGTTCACAGGGAGCTCGTTTCAGATCTTGGCTGCGATGTCGGAGAAGGCTCTCCCTCTGGTTTCATTTCTGCAGATGCGGGGAACTCTGCCAGGGCGAGGTCGGGCGGAGCAGAGGTTCCTCTTGGGTACGTGGAAGGATACTCTCTCGTTGAGGTATTTGGGTCCGATGTTGTTGAGGGTTTTGTAGGCGTGGGTGAGGAGTTTGAAGGTGATCCTCTTCTCGACGGGGAGCCAGTGGAGGCCGCGTAGGTGTTGGGTCATGTGCTCGTGGCGCGGAGTCCCGAGGACGAGTCTGGCTGCGGCGTTCTGGATGGTTTGGGGTTTGTGTAGAAGAGTTCTGTTGATTCCGGCGTAGAGGGCGTTGCCATAGTCCAGTCTGCTGGTTATGAGTGCGTGGGTGACGGTCCTTCTGCAGTCGGAGGGGATCCATTTGAAGGTCATACGGAGGATGCGAAGGCAGTTGAAACTAGAGGAAGCAATGGCGTTGATCTGGTGGTTCATGGAGAGGGAGGAGTCGAGGATGATGCCGAGGTTCCGAGCGTGGTCTGTAGGGGTGGGTGGGCTCCCGAGGGCGGAGGGCCACCAGGTGTTGTCCCAAGCGGCGGTGCAGGGTCCGAGGATGAGGACCTCGGTCTTCTCTGAGTTGAGCTTCAAGCAGCTGTCTTTCATCCAGGCTGCCACATTCTTCATTCCTTCCTGGAAGCAGAGTCTGGTGTCTTCGGGATTCTTTGTGAGTGAGAGGATGAGCTGTGTGTCGTCGGCGTAGGATACGATGCTGAGCCCATGCTGTCTGACGATGGCGGCGAGGGGGGCCATGTAGATGTTGAAGAGCGTGGGGCTGAGAGATGATCCCTGGGGTACTCCGCACTTGATTTCCGTGGGTTCGGAGAGGCAGGGAGGGAGTCGAATCCTCTGGGTTCTGCCGTAGAGGAAGGATTGGATCCAGTCGAGGGCGGCTCCTTGTATCCCCGCGTCGTGAAGTCTGGCTGCGAGCGTGCGATGTGAAACGGTGTCGAAGGCTGCGGAGAGGTCTAGAAGGATGAGGGCCGCGGTGTGTCCCTGGTCCAGTAGCATGCGGATGTCGTCAATGGCGGCGAGGAGGGCGGTCTCAGTGCTGTGGTTGCTGCGGAATCCAGACTGGGAGGCATCTAGGATGGAGTTCTCTTCGATGAAGGCGGTCAGCTGGGCATTTACGAGACTCTCAGTGACTTTGGCCGCAAAGGGGAGGAGAGAGATGGGCCGGTAGTTTTTCAGGTCCGTTGGGTCGGCTGTTGGTTTCTTGAGGAGGGGTTTCACATCCGCCCGTTTCCAGTCGTCTGGGCAGATGCCGGATCTGAGGGAGGCGTTGATGGTATGTCCTAGTTTGGGTGCGATGACGGCGGCGGCCCTGTGGAATATGTGCGGTGGGCAGGGGTCCGTTGGTGCTCCCGAGTGTGTTTTCTTCATGGTCGCGGTGATGAGTTCGACGGTAGCGGGATCCCAGGACGTGATGGTCGGCTTATCTGCGGCGGTGGGTAGGGGGGGTGGTGTCTGGGGCTGGTTCGCTGAAGTTGTCGTAGAGGGCCTTGATCTTCAGATGGAAGTAGGAGTTGAGCTTGTCGCAGAGTTCCTGGGAAGGTGTGACGTCCGTGGCTTCGCAGGTGGGTTTTGTGAACTGCTGTATGACATTGAACAGTTCCTTGGCATTGGCCGCGTTGGTCTGGACTTTGTCTCTTATGAAGGTCCGTTTGGTGTCTCTTATGCGCTGGTGGTATTCCTTCAGGGCGCTCTTGTGGTTGTTCAGTGCTTCCGTGGTTTTCTGGTTTCGCCAGGTTTTCTCTAGGCGTCTGCAGGAGCGTCTGGCTTCTTGAAGTTCTGTGGTGAACCAGGTGGCCTTCAGAGGGCGTTGTTTGGCGGGGAGGCGGAGTGATGCGAGCTTGTCCGCGCAGCAGGAGACCCAGCGGTGGAATTCCCTGGCTGCGGTGTTGGTGTCGGTCGTGGCGACGGGGGGTTTTGACGGAGGGTGGTGTTGAGGTGTTCCTCTGTGACCTTGCTCCAGTTCCGTCGTGGCGGGCGCGGGGCGGGCTTGGGTGCGGTGGTGGTGTTGAAGGTGAAGTGGACGCCGTGGTGGTCCGTCCAGAGGGGCTGGGTGGTGTGGCTGAAGCGGATGTTTGTTCCTCCAGCCAAGATGGGGTCGAGGGTGTGACCCGCTCTGTGGGTGGGCGTGTTGACGAGCTGCTTCAGTCCTAGGTTGGCGAGGTTGTCGAGGAGAGTGATGGAGTCGGGGTCGTTGCAGTTGTCGAGGTGGAAGTTCAGGTCCCCGAGTAGAATGTAGTCCGTGGAGGTGATGGTGTGGGGTGCGGCGAGCTCGGCGATGGTAGTTGCGGGCCTGGTGCGAGGTCCTGGCGGTCTGTAGATGAGGGTGCCGTGTAGCGTGGTCCTGGGGCTGGTCTGGAAGTGGAGGTGTTCTGTGTTGGAGTGGGGGTCACTCGTGCTGAAGGTGGAGAGTCGGAGGGGGTCTTGTGTGCGATGGCGAGTCCTCCTCCTGGGCGGTGCGGGCAGTCCTTTCTCTGGATCTTGTAGCCGTCGGGGATGGCCGTGGCAATGTCGGGGCCAGAGGTGGCGTTGGTCCAGGTTTCGGTGAAGAAGGCGACGTCGGGCAAGAGGGTGTCGATCAGGTCCCAGATTTCTACGACGTGTCGGTGCAGGGAGCGCACGTTGAGAAGGATGCAAGTCAGGGTTTCGGCGGTCGTGGGAGCTTTGTCGATGGTGAAGGATCTGCGGCAGGGTCTGCATGAGAACTGCCCATGGGTGGTGTTCGGCGAGGATCTTGCGCAGTCGGTGTGTCTTCCGGCGTTGAGTGCGTGGAGGGTGGTTGGGTCGTAGTGGTGGGGTCCAGGAGAACCAGGGTTCCTGGCGCTGGTCGCGGTCGGGTTGCTGACGGGCGCAGACGGGCTTGCCTTAGGTGCGCCAGCGGCGCGCCCGCTGCGCGCGTCCTCTGCGCGACCACACAGCGGTCGCCATTTAGTAGGGGAGGGGGGCGGGAGCATAGGTAGGGATGCGGGAGTGGGGCTGAATCGGGGGCGGGGCCTCAGGGGCAGCATCGGCGGGAAAAGGTATGACCAAGTAACGCGGGTGAAAAAAAAAAGAAAACACAGTAATACAGTAAACAGAGGAAAACAATGAGCAAACAGTGAGGAAAGCAATTAAGGACAAAACAAGGGGAAATACCACTGAACGGACTGCAGGCAAAGGTGAACCTGCAGCGCAGGGACGGGTTGCCGGCTCCAACCCTGCAGGGAGAAGGGCTCTGTGCTGGAGCAGTCCGGCTGTAAGGCGGAGCTGCTGGGGAGCGTGCTGGCCTTGGACCAAAAGGTCAAGGTTTTACGCGCGCTCCCCCGCAGCAGTCTCCATTTAGTAGGGGTGGGGGCGGGAGCAGAGGTAGGGAGGCGGGAGCGGGGCTGAATCGGGGGCAGGGCCGCAGGGGCAGCAGCGGTGGTAAAAGGTATGACCAAGTAACGCGGGTGTGAAAAAAAAAGAAAACACAGTAATACAGTAAACATAGGAAAACAATGAGCAAACAGTGAGGAAAGCAATTAATTACAAAACAAGGGGAAATACCACTGAACGGAACGGACTGCAGGCAAAGGTGAACCTGCGGCGCAGGGACGGGCTGCCGGCTCGAACCCTGCAGGGAGAAGGGCTCTGTGCTGGAGCGGTCCGGCTGTAAGGCGGAGCAGCTGGGGAGAGTGCTGGCCTTGGACCAAGAGGTCAAGGTTTCACGCGCGCTCCCCCGCGGCGGTCGCCATTTAGTAGGGGAGGGGGGCGGGAGCAGAGGTAGGGAGGCGGGAGCAAGGCTGAATCGGGGGTGGGGCCGCAGGGGCGGGAAAAGGTATGACCAAGTAACGCTGGTGAAAAAAAAAAGAAAACACAATAATACAGTAAACAGAGGAAAACAATGAGCAAACAGTGAGGAAACAGTGAGGAAAGCAATTAACCTCTTCGATGCTCATGACGGAATGGTTCCGTCATGAGCATCGGTGCCCCTGTGCTCATGACGGAACCATTCCGTCATGAGGCCAGGGGCACGAAATCCCTCTGCTGCAGACAGCAGAGGGATTTCTATTTCTCCCCTGTGACCTTGGGAGCTGGGGAAGAGCTTCCCCAGCTCCCGAGGCCCCCTTCCTGGTTTCTGTGCCATGACGATCAGCGCGCACGTCACGCTGTCGTCATTTAACAGAAACTGAAACTGAAATAAGCCTTTAGGCTCATTTCAGTTTCACTTTCTCTGTGCTCACGGGGCTATCTCAGCCCCCCGGGCACGTAGAAAGATGGGAGAGGTATCATTGGAATGGGGAGAATCTCCCCTTTCCCCTCCCCAGTGGATCCCTGCTTGAGGATCGCCCCAGGAGGGTGATCCCCAAGCAGGGATCCACCCACTAGACACCAGGGAGGGGGGAGCGGCCCCTTGGGCAAGGGCCTTCGCTCCCCCCATAAAGAAATGGGCACAATTCAGTCTTTCTTTTTGGTGCATTTCCTTTAGGGTGGGGGCTGCCCAAAATGGGCATGCCAATGCCCCCACCCCAACGCCACCATTACAGCCTTTCTGCCCCCCCCGGGGGGGCAGAAAGCCCACTAAACACCAGGGATTTTTTTTTGCACCATTTGTTTTAGGGTGGGGGCTGCCCAAAACGGGCACCCCAATGCCCCCACCCCCCGCCACCACCCCACGGGCAAACAATTTCAGGTTTGCTGGGGATTCTGGGTAAGAAAACGTTAGGGGATCCACGCAAGCCATACCTTCCTGGAATCCCCCGGGTGTCTACTTTTCAGAAATGTGTGGGTTTGGTAGGTTTCCCTAGGTGGCCGCCGAGCACGGGCCAAAAACCCAGGTGACCCCCCTTGCAAAACCAGGTCATTTTGTGATAGGCAATTTTGATGTCGCCTCAGTACGTTTTGGGCCCTTGCCTGTCGCGGGTACTTGTGCCTCCCACACGAGTGAGGTACCATTTTTATCGGGAGACCTGGGGGAATGCTCGGTGGTAGGAAATTTGTGTCAGCCCAGTAATGCCACAACTTTCCCACACACAAATGTGTGAAAAAAAAGATTTTTTCAGTAAAATTTCAGGTTTGCAGGGGATTCTGGGTAAGAAAACGTTGGGGATCCACGCAAGCCATACCTCCCTGGAATCCCCCGGGTGTCTAGTCTTCAGAAATGTGTGGGTTTGGTAGGTTTCCCTAGGTGGCCGCCGAGCCCCGGGCCAAAAAGTCATGGGACCCCCCTTGCAAAACCAGGTCGTTTTGTGATAGGCAATTTTGATGTCGCCTCAATACGTTTTGGGCCCTTGCCTGTCGCGGGTACTTGGGCCTCCCACCCGAGTGAGGCACCATTTTTATCGGGAGACCTGGGGGAACGCTGGGTGGTAGGAAATTTGTGTCAGCCCGGTGATGCCACAACTTTCCCACACACAAATGTGTGAAAAAAGGGATTTTTTCAGCAAAATTTCAGGTTTGGAGGGGATTCAGGGTAGGAAAACGTTGGGGGATCCATGCAAGCTATACCTCCCTGGAATCCCCCGGGTGTCTAGTTTTCAGAAATGTGTGGGTTTGGTAGGTTTCCCTAGGTGGCCGCCGAGCCCCGGGCCAAAAAGTAATGGGACCCCCCCTTGCAAAACCAGGTCGTTTTGTGATAGGCAATTTTGATGTCGCCTCAATACGTTTTGGGCCCTTGCCTGTCGCGGGTGCTTGGGCCTCCCACCCGAGTGAGGCACCATTTTTATCGAGAGACATGGAGGAACGCTGGGTGGTAGGAAATTTGTGTCAGCCCAGTGATGCCACAACTTTCCCACACACAAATGTGTGAAAAAAGTGTTTTTTTCAGCAAAATTTCAGGTTTGCAGGGGATTCTGGGTAAGAAAACGATGGGGGATCCACGCAAGCCATACCTCCCTGGAATCCCCTGGGTGTCTACTTTTCAGAAATGTGTGGGTTTGGTAGGTTTCCCTGGTGGCCGCCGAGCCCCGGGCCAAAAAGTCATGGGACCCCCCTTGCAAAACCAGGTCGTTTTGTGATAGGCAATTTTGATGTCGCCTCAATACGTTTTGGGCCCTTGCCTGTCGCGGGTACTTGAGCCTCCCACCCGAGTGAGGCACCATTTTAATCGGGAGACTGGGGGAACGCTGGGTGGTAGGAAATTTGTGTCAGCCCGGTGATGCCACAACTTTCCCACACACAAATGTGTGAAAAAAGGGATTATTTCAGCAAAATTTCAGGTTTGCAGAGGATTCTGGGTAAGAAAACGTTGGGGGATCCACGCAAGCCATACCTCCCTGGAATCCCCTGGGTGTCTACGTTTCAGAAATGTGTGGGTTTGGTAGGTTTCCCTAGGTGGCCGCTGAGCCTCGGGCCAAAATGTCATGGGACCCCCCTTGCAAAAACCAGGTCGTTTTGTGATAGGCAATTTTGATGTCGCCTCAGTACGTTTTGGGCCCTTGCCTGTCGCGGGTACTTGAGCCTCCCACCCGAGTGAGGCACCATTTTAATCGGGAGACTGGGGGAACGCTGGGTGGTAGGAAATTTGTGTCAGCCCGGTGATGCCACAACTTTCCCACACACAAATGTGTGAAAAAAGTGTTTTTTTCAGCAAAATTTCAGGTTTGCAGGGGATTCTGGGTAAGAAAACGTTGGGGGATCCACGCAAGCCATACCTCCCTAGAATCCCCCGGGTGTCTACTTTTCAGAAATGTGTGGGTTTGGTAGGTTTCCCTAGGTGGCCGCCGAGCCCCGGGCCAAAAAGTCATGGGACCCCCCTTGCAAAACCAGGTCGTTTTGTGATAGGCAATTTTGATGTCGCCTCAATACGTTTTGGGCCCTTGCCTGTCGCAGGTACTTGAGCCTCCCACCCGAGTGAGGCACCATTTTAATCGGGAGACTTGGGGGAACGCTAGGTGGTAGGAAATTTGTGTCTGCCCGGTGATGCCACAACTTTCCCACACACAAACGTGTGAAAAAAGTGATTATTTCAGCAAAATTTCAGGTTTGCAGGGGATTCTGGGTAAGAAAACGTTGGGGGATCCATGCAAGCCATACCTCCCTGGAAACCCCCGGGTGTCTACTTTTCGGAAATGTGTGGGTTTGGTAGGTTTCCCTAGGTGGCCGCCGAGCCCCGGGCCAAAATGTCATGGGACCCCCCTTGCAAAACCAGGTCGTTTTGTGATAGGCAATTTTGATGTCGCCTGAATACGTTTTGGGCCCTTGCCTGTCACGGGTACTTGAGCCTCCCACCCGAGCGAGGCACCATTTTAATCGGGAGACCTGGGGGAACGCTGGGTGGTGGGAAATTTGTGTCAGCCAGGTGATGCTACAACTTTCCCACATGCAAATGTGTGAAAAAAGTGATTCTTTTCAGCAAAATTTAAGGTTTGCAGGGGATTCTGGGTAAGAAAACGTTGGGGGATCCACGCAAGCCATACCTCCCTGGAATCCCCGGTTGTCTTCTTTTCAGAAATGTGTGGGTTTGGTAGGTTTCCCTAGGTGGCCGCCGAGCCCCGGGCCAAAAAGTCATGGGACCCCCCTTGCAAAACCAGGTCATTTTGTGATAGGCAATTTTGATGTCGCCTCAATACGTTTTGGGCCCTTGCCTGTCACGGGTGCTTGGACCTCCCACCGGAGTGAGGCACCATTTTTATCGGGAGACCTGGGGGAACGCTGGGTGGTAGAAAATTTGTGTCAGCCCGGTGATGCCACAACTTTCCCACACACAAATGTGTGAAAAAAGGGATTTTTTCAGCCAAATGTCAGGTTTGCAGGGGATTCTGGGTAAGAAAACGTTGGGGGATCCACGCAAGCCATACCTCCCTGGAATCCCCCGGGTGTCTAGTTTTCAGAAATGTATGTGTTTGGTAGGTTTCCCTAGGTGGCTGCCGAGCCCCGGGCCAAAAAGTCATGGGACCCCCCCTTGCAAAACCAGGTCATTTTATGATAGGCAATTTTGATGTCGCCTCAATACGTTTTGGGCCCTTGCCTGTCGCGGGTACTTGGGCCTCCCACCCGAGTGAGGCACCATTTTTATCGGGAGACCTGGGGGAACGCTGGGTGGTAGGAAATTTGTGTCAGCCCGGTGATGCCACAACTTTCCCACACACAAATGTGTGAAAAAAGTGTTTTTTTCAGCAAAATTTCAGGTTTGCAGGGGATTCTGGGTAAGAAAACTTTGGGGGATCCATGCAAGCCACACCTCCCTGGAATCCCCCAGGTGTCTAGTTTTCAGAAATGTGTGTGTTTGGTAGGTTTACCTAGGTGGCCGCCGAGCCCCGGGCCAAAAAGTCATGGGACCCTCCTTGCAAAACCAGGTCGTTTTGTGATAGGCAATTTTGATGTCGCCTCAATACGTTTTGGGCCCTTGCCTGTCGCGGGTAATTGGGCCTCACACCAGGGTGAGGCAACATTTTTATCGGGAGACCTGGGGGAACGCTGGGTGGTAGGAAATTTGTGTCAGCCCGGTGATGCCACAACTTTCCCACACAGAAATGTGTGAGAAAAGTGATTTTTACAGCAAAATTTCAGGTTTGCAGGGGATTCTGAGTAAGAAAACGTTGGGGGATCCACTCAAGCCATACCTTACTGGAATCCCCCGGGTGTCTACTTTTCAGAAATATGTGGGTTTGGTAGGTTTCCCTAGGTGCCGGCAGAGCTAGGGTTCAAAAACTACAGCTAGGCACTTTGCAAAAAAGCGTCATTTTTCACTGTGAAAATGTGGTGTGTCCACGTTGCGTTTTGCTCTGTTTCCTGTCGCGGGCACTAGGCGTACCCACACAAGTGAGGTACCATTTTTCTCGGAAGACTTTGGGGAACGCGGGGTGGGTGGAATTTTGTGGATCCACGCAGATTCCCGAACTTTCCACCACAGAAAAGTGAGGAAAATGTGTTTTTTTTGACAATTTTTTAGGTTTGTAAGGGATTTTGGGTAACAGAACCTGGTGAGAGCCAGTCAAGTCACCCCATCCTGGATTCCCCTGGGTGTCTAGTTTTCAAAAATGTATAGGTTTGCTAGGTTTCCCTGGGTGCCGGCAGAGCTAGGGTTCAAGAACTACAGCTAGGCACTTTGCAAAAAAAGGGTCATTTTTCACTCTGAAAATGTGGTGTGTCCACGTTGCGTTTTGCGCTGTTTCCTGTCGCGGGCACTAGGCCTACCCACACAAGTGAGGTACCATTTTTCTCGGAAGACTTTGGGGAATGCGGGGTGGGTAGAATTTTGTGGATCCACATAGATTCCAGAACTTTCTACCACAGAAAAGTGAGAAAAATGTGGTTTTTTTGACACTTTTTTAGGTTTGCAAGGGATTCTGGGTACCAGAACCTGGTGAGAGCCAGTCAAGTCACCCCATCCTGGATTCCACTGGGTGTCTACTTTTCAGAAATGTGTGGGTTTGGTAGGTTTCCCTAGGTGGCCGCCGAGCCTCGGGCCAAAATGTCATGGGACCCCCCTTGCAAAACCAGGTCGTTTTGTGATAGGCAATTTTGATGTCGCCTCAATACGTTTTGGGCCCTTGCCTTTCACGGGTACTTGAGCCTCCCACCCGAGCGAGGCACCATTTTAATTGGGAGACCTGGGGGAACGCTGGGTGGTGGGAAATTTGTGTCAGCCAGGTGATGCCACAACTTTCCCACATGCAAATGTGTGAAAAAAGTGATTTTTTCAGCAAAATTTCAGGTTTGCAGGGGATTCTGGGTAAGAAAACATTGGGGGATTCATGCAAGCCATACCTCCCTGGAATCCCCCGGGTGTCTTCTTTTCAGAAATATATGGGTTTGGTAGGTTTCCCTAGGTGGCCGCCGAGCCCCGGGCCAAAAAGTCATGGGACCCCCCCTTGCAAAACCAGGTCATTTTGTGATAGGCAATTTTGATGTCGCCTCAATACGTTTTGGGCCCTTGCCTGTCACGGGTACTTGGACCTCCCACCGGAGTGAGGCACCATTTTTATCGGGAGACCTGGGGGAACGCTGGGTGGTAGGAAATTTGTGTCAGCCCGGTGATGCCACAACTTTCCCACACACAAATGTGTGAAAAAAGGGATTTTTTCAGCAAAATTTCAGGTTTGCAGGGGATTCTGGGTAAGAAAACGTTGGGGGATCCACGCAAGCCATACCTCCCTGGAGTCCCCCGGGTGTCTAGTTTTCAGAAATGTGTGTGTTTGGTAGGTTTCCCTAGGTGGCTGCCGAGCCCCGGGCCAAAAAGTCATGGGACCCCACTTGCAAAACCAGGTCGTTTTGTGATAGGCAATTTTGATGTCGCCTCAATACGTTTTAGGCCCTTGCCTGTCGCAGGTACTTGGGCCTCCCACCCGAGTGAGGCACCATTTTTATCGGGAGACCTGGGGGAACGCTGGGTGGTAGGAAATTTGTGTTAGCCCGGTGATGCCACAACTTTCCCACACAGAAATGTGTGAGAAAAGTGATTTTTACAGCAAAATTTCAGGTTTGCAGGGGATTCTGGGTAAGAAAACGTTGAGGGATCCACGCAAGCCATACCTCCCTGGAATTCCCCGGGTGTCTAGTTTTCAAAAATGTATAGGTTTGCTAGGTTTCCCTAGGTGCCGGCAGAGCTAGGGTTCAAAAACTACAGCTAGGCACTTTGCAAAAAAAGGGTCATTTTTCACTGTGAAAATTGTGGTGTGTCCACATTACGTTTTGGGCCTTTTCTTGTCGCGGGCACTAGGCTTACCCACACAAGTGAGGTACCATTTTTATCGGGAGAGTTAGGGTAACACAAAATTGTAGAGCAACTGTTATTATCTATTGACTTTCGATGCATTTCTGCCTTCCAAATGAAAGACAATGTGTAAAAAAGAAGTCATTTTGAAAAATGACCTGTAATTCTCATGCTAGTATGGGAAATGTGCAAATATCTACTGTTTCTAAACTCTATATTTTGTTCCCATTTCAGAAATACATAGGTGTCTTTCATACCCATTTTTCCATGTATAAATTTTCCCAGAATAATTGCTATAAACCCGGGACATAATAAAAAACCATTGCAAGACGCTGCTTAGTTATTGGCTCTGGGTTCGTCGGGTTCTTGGTGAACCTCCAAGTCCTATATATCACCACAACCAGAAAGGTCCAGGGGATGTAATGGTATATTGCTTTCAAATAGCTGTTATAATTAGAAGAAGTTACAGGTGAAAACGTTGACACAAATGGCTGTTTTTTTCAACTAATTTTCAATTTGTCCTATATTTAACTGTTTGTTTCTATAAAGAAAACTTGAAGGATCTACACAAATGACCCCTTGCTGAATTCAGAATTTTGACTATTTTTCAGAAATGTATGGCCTTCCAGGATCCATTATTGCTTTCATACCCATTTCTACCATTAACTGGAAGGAGGTTGAAAGCACAAAAAATAGCAAAAATAGGCTATGTCCCAGAAAAATGCCAAAACTCTGTACAAAATTTTGGTTTTCTGACAAAAGTCTGCTTGTCCCTGAAAGCTGGGAAGATGGTGATTTCAGCACCACAACCCCTTTTTTGATGCCATTTTCAGGGAAAAACCAGACGCTTTCATCTGTAGCCCTTTTTTCGCATTTTTCCCAAAAAACCCAAGATTTAGCTGTATTTTGGCTAATTTCTGGGTCCCCTCCAGGGGAATCCACAAACCCTGGGAACCTTTAGAATACCCATGATGTTGGAAAAAAAGGACGCAAATTTGGCATGGATACCTTATGTGGTCAAAAAGTTACAGGGGCCTAAGCGCGAACTACCCCAAATACCCAAAAAAAGGCTTAGCACAGGAGGGGAAAAGGCCTAGCAGCGAAGGGGTTAAGGACAAAACAAGGGGAAATACCACTGAACGGAACGGACTGCAGGCAAAGGTGAACCTGCGGTGCAGGGACGGGCTGCCGGCTCGAACCCTGCAGGGAGAAGGGCTCTGTGCTGGAGCGGTCCGGCTGTAAGGCGGAGCTGCTGGGGAGAGTGCTGGCCTTGGACCAAGAGGTCAAGGTTTCACGCGCGCTCCCCCGCAGCGGTCGCCATTTAGTAGGGGAGGGGGGCGGGAGCAGAGGTAGGGAGGCGGGAGCGGGGCTGAATTGGGGGCGGGGCCGCAGGGGCAGCAGCGGCGGGAAAAGGTATGACCAAGTAACGCGGGTGAAGAAAAAAAGAAAACACAGTAATACAGTAAACAGAGGAAAACAATGAGCAAACAGTGAGGAAAGCAATTAAGTACAAAACAAGGGGAAATACCACTGAACGGAACGGACTGCAGGCAAAGGTGAACCTGCGGCGCAGGGATGGGCTGCCGGCTCGAACCCTGCAGGGAGAAGGGTTCTGTGCTGGAGCGGTCCGGCTGTAAGGCGGAGCTCCTGGGGAGAGTGCTGGCCTTGGACCAAGAGGTCAAGGTTTCACCTTAGTATGCATTGAGTCCCATAAGCCACTCGGGGAAACAGCAAGGTCATGCCAGTGTCAGAAGGCTCCTCAGCCTTTACATAAGTGATTGAGGGGATAAAAGAAGCTTTTGACTGATCATTCAGTGGATCTGAGAAGGTTGAGGGGGGTGGGGGGGGGTAAATTAGATCACATAACTTTGTCTTTAACCCACTTAATTAGTCTTCACACCGTTGGAACAGTAATTCACCTTCCACTAATACATGACCCCCCCACCCCCCAGTATGCAGATGGGAGGATGGTGGTGCCTAATCCCCAAGCGAAATTATATCTCGAAAGACATGCTAGAAAGGGCCACTAAATCCAGTTTTGCTTCTAGAAATGAAGTTGGGATTCTCTGTCTAAATGTTCTGGGATACAGCTATTCGGCTGGCTGCGCTAATTTCTAATGTACGCATATATATATACAATGGGTCCCCCCTCACCCACACACACACACGACTAGAGGAAGATAATAATAATAATAATAACAAACTTATAAAGCGCATGGTTACACTAACCAGTGTGTCCCCGCGCTGCGGCACAGTTCAGAACGTGGGCAGAGAAAACAAGCGGTTAAACCAGAGAACTCAGAGAAGGAAAAAGCCAGGTCAGTTACAAACAGTTACATGTATGATCACTAGGAGGGTAGGTATTCAGGTAGGAGGGAAAAAGTGTCTACACCAATCATTAGAAATTAGATGTCGATGGTGAATGCCTGCATGAGCAGCTGAATGTGAGATTGAACGCTGCAAGAAGGGGTCATTGCATTTAATGGTTTCCCCTATAAGAATCTTGTGCCAGGTTTTGGCCGGACAGCGAGGCCACTTAGAGCACAGAAGCAGGAGGCTCTCTATGAGGGGTGGTTATGGCTGCTTTTGCCTCTGTTATGCCCCTGGCCATACACTGTTTTCCAAATTTTTGGGCACAGTTGATCTACTTTTACGTAGCTTAAATTGCCCATATTAAGAGTAATGTGCATTTATGCGTGTTGTGAACTAGGCTTAAAAAACATTTTGACGGGAATATTCGAAAATAAAATTGAAATTATGTTCAGAGTGCCAGACTTAGCTTCTTTTACCCACCTTTGCTGTGCTTTCAGGAAAGAAACTAGAAAGGCTATAACAAAAAGTAGTGTATTGTAGAAGGCTATGACAAGTAGTGTATTGTAGAAAGCAATGACAACAAGTAGTGTACTCAGAAAATGAAGGACATGATTTAGAGTTTGGCGGATGGTTAATCTGTCATAACATCTGATGGATATTCAGTCCGCCGCATTACAAGTGACATAGGATGTAATGCGTTTATACGGTATATCCATAATGTTTGTGGCGGAGTAACCCATCCGTCAACTTTAATTCAAGCCCAAAGTAAACAAACAGAATATTTTTACATCAAAATTAGAATGATGTATCTCACTCTCCCTTTGAGGACAGAATTATGATATAGTATCAAAAACTACCAGTCACTGTGAAATTATAAAGCTGTTGAGGCATACAGATATGGTGTGAAGGAAGGACTGGTTCTACAGCTCAAAGGAGGCATACACACCACAGAAATATACAGATGAAAATGAAGGCCAAAAGCATGTATATATGTGTATGGCTTGGTATTTATAAAGTGTGCACCTGACTTGAGAACAATGGAGTGTAGTACAATAAGGGTGGTGGCAGATGATTCAAGATCATCCGCATAAACTGGAGATTTACCTTTGCATTGCTCATTTTCAAATCACACAATCATGCTATAGGTGTTTTCAATCAGAAGCAGAGTGAATCAATGACTAAGATCTTTTTGTTTTTTTCAGTTCAGAAAAAGCAAAAAAGCACCCCAAATGGATGGGAAAGATTTTTGTAGACTGTATTTGGGTAAAGTTATGGATAAGTGTTTTCACCCTCTAAAATCAGCTGACGTCTGCTTTCCCCTTCCATGTCTGAACCCCTTGTTCCATTTTCACTGCTCAGACATGGGTCTTGCACATACATTGTCTGCTCTAACATCTGTTTTGCTCTAAGCTACACAATCACAACAAGGTACAGCCTAACTGGCACAATGAAAAAGAACAGGGTAATTACCCAGCCCTATCCTACTCACGAGGTAATTTTATATCTATACTTTTCTCTCAGGATCCCCCTGACCATAAAGACTATATAGGAGCTCCCAAAGGTGGCTGAGTCCATTCAAGCAGGTCTTGATTCTTGAATGTAAAGAGAATCAGAAGACACAGCATGCCACAAAAGGTGGGCTAGGGTGTCAGCCCAAAACATAATAATTTTTGTGGGAAGAGAGGGTGGGGTAATTACCCTGTTCTTTTTCATACCACCTGTTAGGCTACATCTTGCTTTGAGTTCTATGTCTCTTGGAAGGATGGTATAGCCCTATTCCTCTAAAATACCCTGCGTTTATCACTACTCTCAGAAATGCCAGGTGGGAAGGAATCCGCCTGGCACTGACTTCAATTTTTTTTAAGTGGGAGTCAATTGAGCCTAAATCATTAGTAGTAGTAATGATTAAATCTTTGAAAATTTGACTGATTTCCAGCATTTTAAGCATTCACTTTTATGAGTTCTTTGGACAAAAAGTTAATTGAAGCTCTGGTTAGAAATTCTTTGAGTGTCACTATTTAGGAAATTGAACTAACTCACATTGGTGGTATCTAAAGTCCACTTGTGCAAATGGTCGAATGGAAGAGATAGCAAGTGGAACCAATGTAGAAGATGGCTAGGACTGAAGATGTTACATGTGTGAGACTTCAGTATTCCAAACCTTGACTCAGACTACTAGACTCAGTGACCTACTGGACTCCCCACAATGGGGTTTTGTTCATATCCAGTGAATGAACATCTACATAGTTATGTTTTACTTTAGGTACTGTTTTAGTGTCCACCCATGACAATGTCGGGCACATATATAGTGTTGATCAAGGTTTTCATTTTGCCAAATAAGGCTCTTGTTTCCCAAGTTTGAAAAGCAAACACTAGCTTTTCAATTTGGTGAGGTAAAAACAGATTGAGTGAAGATGTTCTCCTATATTTAGAAGCTGTTTGATCTGCAAACTTCAAAGAAAGCTCTGACTCCCAGCACACTGCACCAACCTACAGATGAACATTCACATGTACCACGTGTGATCAACAGTGCTCGAGTGGGGTGACGTCACTATGACGTGCAAGAGAATTGGCTTCATGACTGGCACACTGAAGTCCTCTTCTCATACACAACCCCGCTACTGACACTGACAACAGATCAGGGTTTGCGTCAGTCAGATAGCAGGGGGCCAAAAGACAATGATTGCCCACCATCTACTACCCTGATCCTGCCACTAGAAATGGTAACTTCACTTAGTGATGCCATGGCAGACTCTAATAGTGCTTTCTCCACACATGTTCAGCCTCATCTCATCCCTTACCCATCATGACACTGGCACTGTGTGATGGTGATGTTGTCTGTGCCACATGTCCATTGGATGTGGGTGTTACCACACATCCACCCATGGATTCTGGTGCATTCTCAGATTTACCATTGCTAGTAGAACTGGGAATGCGTCAAAATGCTACGCCTTCCCAGGTGAGGCGTAACGAGGAGAAATATCTTTATTTCTCCTCGTTTTGACGTCTTTCTATGTGTCTGCACACATAGAAAGGAGAAAATGCATCAGAGGATTGTTTTGCGCAGGAAGGTGTCCTTTCTTGCACAAAAACAATCCTGTTTACAACGCAGGCACCCTTGTTGCAAGCGTGCCTGCATTGGCGCTAGGCAGCACATTGTGCGCCAGTGCAAGGAAAAGACAGGAATGTGCCGTGTAATGTTAAATACAGCGCATTCCTGCCCTTTCCCGCAACACAGCAATGGGGCTTCCTCCGCGGCATTGTGTGATTACTTGATAAATTTGTCCCATGATGTCCAGCTAGCAACATGTATGTTGAAGACAGTAATTATATGAGGTTACGGGTAATTATACAAGTAAATATATTGGCTGCCAAGATCATAATGATCTCTGTAATTTTTTTTACCTTTATATTTGTGTCCACCTCTCACTCTTTTGGTTTCATTGACAGTATACAACTGTGAATGTTTCCTTAGGGAGAGAATTTAGGAGTTAGGGCTGAAGCTCGGTCTAAAGTATTTGCTGAGGCTGCAGTGAACAGGTGGTACGTTGATGTTACAGTATTTGGTTTGAGGAGATTTAGAGATGGATAATAGTAAAACCAGTACTCGGCCTATTTGCAACTATATCAGGAGTTCTTTCTTATCTCAGGGTTGAAGCGTGGCTGGGGCTCACTATATTGGAGATGACAGATGAGGTTGTGGTACTTTCTTTGGCCGGCAGGAATGCAGACTTGATGGAATTGTCAATGTATTTATTAAAGTACCAGGGAATAGCTCCTTAAGCATGCCTAACACTGGCATTGCCAGATCTTGGTTTCAAAGTTTATTTCAGGGGAGTCAGCACTCTAGAACCAGCATCTCCTATTGTGTCAAAATTACAGTCCGGTGAGCATCCCGTACACCGAAATATAAATCCCATTATATCCTATGGGATTTACATTTCGACAGATGGGATATCCATCACCGTTGTGACAGAGTAACCCGTCCGCCAAAATCTAAATCAGGCCCTAAGTGTGGAGTTTCTGGAGGATACAGATAGTATTACCCTTAAGTCTTTCTCTATATTACTATGATTGGGTAGTGATGGTATTATTTGGTCGCACCACTTATCAGCACGTGCCGCTATATTTAGAAAGAATTTATACACAGATTTGTTTGATTGTGGTGCTACGGGGTACAGATGCCTCAAACTACCCAATATGCATCATCTACGTTGGTGAAACACCTCCGTTCATATGGCAAATTCATGTACCAGAGCACTCAACATTAAGTAGATCAATGGTATTATAACCAAATGCAGTAATATCCAAAGGTATAAAATTAGACAACTGGAATCATAAATTTGTTGTAAAAGCTTGTATTGTAGTCCAAAATACAGCCGACACGTGTTTCGTCACACAAGTGACTTCTTCAAGGCTAAACGAATTGAGACTGTTGTCACGATCCCGTGGATCAACAGGCGGAGACGTAGTTCCTGGAAGATAAGGTCTAGAATGGAAAGGACATCCCAGGTCCTTAGAATCGTGTTCCGTTGTTCCTTAGTGTAGAAACTGTCTTTTGGAAGGTCTATATAGCATTCGCGTTATAACGAGAGAAGTGAAGAGAATTCCAATTAGTCCGAGTAGATTAGCTAAATAGGTTCTTCAAAAACAGAGAAGTGTCCACCGTTATATAAAGCGCGGCGAACCAGTATTTTGTGCTTCTGTAGAATGCTCAGTTTTATCCTGATAGCGCTAGTTGAGTATCTATTTGATTAGTATATGGTTATAGTGTCCCATCAAGGAGAACCATGATAAGTCTCCTGTGTTCACTGTGCCGTGTCTCGATGCTTCTCGCCTCGGACCAATAATGTACAGGTTCATGAACACATCTATTCCAGGCAGAGAAGACAACCGGCATAGACACTGGACATTGTAGTAATGCTTAAACAATTTTGAAATGGGGAAAAAGTGCACAAGTCACGCTACGGATTCAGGGAATTCAGTGGAATCCAGGGGTGTGTTCTTCCTTAAGCCACTAATAGTTTTCAATTCATTTCTGTTCTGCTGGAAAGGCTTTCTGCAGTTACATTTCTATCACCCTTCCCTTGTCCTTGCCCCTGCCCTTCAAGACCCTTGCTTCTCTCTCCATTCCTCACCTGCTCCCTTTGTTCTAAGTGAAAACAGTCCATCTGTTCGTTCTGAATGATTGTTACAATAAATTCCTCCTACTCTGGGCTTTTTTGTACATAAAACATCTTACTCAGGTTGTGGTTCCAGGTTCAAAAGTAGTTGAAACGACTGGCATAATGCAGGCCACTGCAGCCCCTGTGGTGCAGTGGGGCCCACAACTTCAAGGGGCCCTTATACTGTCTGAAGCCTACGAATATCTGTGAGACCCAGAAGAATCTGCCCCTCATGAAGTCTTCATGGGGGGGAGGGGGGGCATCATTGGGGGGGGGGCATCATTTTGTGTTACCCCCTGGCTGAAATGTTAGTATTACCATTCACTTCATGTGCCCCCTCTTTGGTCAGCGACTGAGGGGTTGCCCTCACACACTCATGGCCAGGCCTCGTGATTCAGTTTAAATGATAATCATATATTTAAAAGTGGCCTACGCTAGGTGAAGAAGCAGGAGCTGAAATCCATCTTCAGGCACCACAATCTCACTTCCAAAAAGGCACAGACGTTCTTTGTTAACTCATGTCTTGTAGATTCCATAGCATTCTTACAACCTGTGTTACAAGACTCCAACCAACTCTAACTCGATGTTGGTCACCTCATGCCAGCGGTCAAGAAGGACAATCGAGGAGACATGGAGCCTGTGACCACTACAGCCAGGACCAAACTAGGAAGAAACTTTACAACTACTTCCAGTTCTAGTGGCAAACTTGGGGGGGGGGGTTGGGGGGAGTGGTTATGCATAGTGTCCCGTAGTACTAAAGCGTCTCAGGACCAATTATTAGTGGTTATGAGTAGTGATCGCAGTAGGTTATTTTTCTTTAATTGTATTTCTTTAGAATTAAGATCATGTGATATGTGCGGATTTTGTATTGCTCTTTATGCAGAACTGTTGATTGAAGAACTAAAAACTGGGAAAGTGGTTTCTTTAAGCAGTTTTAGTTTATAGCTTCTTTAGTGTTTTAGATTTCCCTTTAGTGCTAGTCTCTCTTTTTTCCACTGTGACTTTTCTGTCCAGGCATAAATCAAGCTATGTTTTTCAGTTTTCCCTTGACCATTGTCCACATACAGCTCTGTATACACGACAGTATCACTCTAACAGGAGGTTTGGCAGTCTAACGTTCCTGTTGACTGTTTGAGTTACCAACTTCCAGGAGCAGCCATTGAATTTACTCTGACATCTTCAGTATCCAAAAGTCCTACACAGCATTGTTTCCTTTTCCACTGTGGCCCCTTTAAAAAGACTAGACCGTAACTGGGCATGCTAGAATGATGAGCACGCTCTCAGCTACTTCAGGAACATGCGATGATTGAACAATGTTTGTGAGCGTAGACAGTTCCTACCGCCTACCTCCGTGCAAGATAAGTGAATGCTTGCAGTGGAGGTGTCTGACAAACAATGATTTCTAGATGCTCCACGAAAGTTAAAAAAACTAACCAAGCTTAAAAAAACTACCCAGCAAAGAAATAATTTCCACTAATGCATCATTGGCAGTCCTTACGGCATCAAGCCACATGAAAAGCGCATGTTCCCTGCAGCAAAGTGAGTCACCTAGACTCAGGCATGCTGGGTGGTTCTCAACCTGGAAATCCCAATTATTGTTTTGGGGAGCAGTGGTCCTCCATCCCTGAAAGGGGTAGTTACGTGGGGGTGCTCTTTTTTACTACATCACCCATTAGGGGCACATCAGAGGGCAGATGGACTCCTGGACCTCTTTCCCAGCCTCCACCCCATGGTGCAAAATGTAAACTGTCCTCAGGATGGTCAGCATTCTATACCTCTCTGTGGTTTGTTTAGTCATTAAACATCTTCTACCATGGGAATATGCCTCAGGGTAATGGAGATTCCCTGATGCCCTTATTAACCTGGCTGAATGCCCTTCACAGATAGACCTAGCTCCACATTATTATGTGGGATTTTACTACTGTCAATCTCAATAGGGTCTGGAAGTACTCGATATGGCAAGGTTTGCCCTCTGCACATATTGGATCTAGGAACTGGATCATGTTTTCATGTATGTACAAGATATGGAACTATGACGTGTCAACAACCTATTGTTTGCCATCAAACAAAATTTGATTAACAAAATAGGTTTCACCTAAGATGACCACATTTTGTCAATCTCATGGTTGCCCAGGAATGGATCAAGACAAAGACACAGCTAGAAAGAAAAAGAGCCATATCTCTACTATGAGGTTTCATCTTTGGTGAAGTCAGGCATCCCCTTGAGCTGCTACACACTTTGTTCTCCTGTGTTCGTGGGTGCTTATACAGCTGATGCCAGTGGCTCTGTCCTCTGTAGCACGGTTCTGTGATGGCTTCCCTTTCTCTTGTGCTCCCTGACTTGTTCATGGGACTGGCACTCAGTCCGTTTATGGTTGTTTATTTGTTTTGAAAACTTGACAACTTTTTGTGAGCTGCACGAAATGTGCAAAAAAATTCCAAAACAAATATCAGGAATAGTTTTTATTGAGCAAAATGCCACAAAACATTACCACTTAGGAAAAATATTATTTTTAGAAAATGTTCCCAATGTTCTGCAGTTAATGTTTCCTGCAAGGAAAATAAAGCTATGCTGGGAAATTTAGCAAACTTTGTAAACGGTGCAAACTGTGACATTTGACAAATTAACCCAATTTAGGTGGCAAAGTATGAATCTTCGCCCTCCTGTAGCCATTTCACTGGTGGTTCAGTAATTGTCAATCAATCAATCAGGGGTTTGTTAAAGCGCGACTACTCACCCGTAAGGGTCTCAAGGCGCTAGGGGTGGGGTGCAGGTTCCATTCCATCAAGGAGGGGGTCTGTCGAAGAGCCAGGTTTTGAGGTTTCTTGCAAAGATGGGGAGCGATGTTGTCTGTCTGAGGTGGAGCGGAAGGGCGTTCCATGCTTTGGCCGCGAGGAAGGAGAAGGAGCGGCCTCCCGATCTGGTCTTTCTGGTGCGGGGGACCACGGCGTAGGAGAGCTGGGCTGATCGTAGGGTCCTTTGGGGTGCGTGGAATTTGAGTCGGCTGTTCAGGTATGCTGGTCCGGTGCCGTGGAGGGCCTTGTGTGCGTGGGTGAGCATCTTGAAGGTGATTCTCGCCTCGACGGAGAGCCAGTGGAGTGTGCGCAGGTGCTGGGAGATGTGGCAGTGTTTTGGCAGGTTGAGGACCAGTCTTGCGGCGGCGTTCTGGATGTTCTGTAGCTTGCGGGTGAGGTTTTTGTTTATTCCGGCGTAGAGTGCGTTGCCGTAGTCGAGTCTGCTGGTGACCAGGGCGTGAGTGACGGTCTTTCGGTGTTCGAGGGGATCCATTTGAAGGTCTTACGAAGGAGGCGGAGGGTGTGGAAGCAGGAAGACGAGACAGAGTTGATCTGGCGGTCCATTTTGAGCTCGGAGTCCAGGATGATTCCCAGGTTGCGTGCGTGGTCTGTGGGGGTTGGCGGGTTTCCGAGGGCGGGGGGCCACCAGGTGTCGCTCCAGGCGTCGGGGTTTGGGCCCATGATGAGTACTTCTGTTTTGTTGGTGTTTAGTTGTAGGCAGCTGTTTTTCATCCATTTGGCGACGGCTTCCATGCCTTCTCGAAAGTTGCGTCTGGCGGTGTTGGGCTTGTTGGATAGGGAGAGGATGAGCTGGGTGTCGTCTGCGTATGACACGATGTTGAGTCCGTAGGTTCTGACGATGGGGGCAAGTGGAGCCATGTAGACGTTGAAGAGCGTCGGGCTGAGAGAGGAGCCCTGGGGGACTCCGCAGGTGGTAGGTGTGGGGTCCGAGATGAAAGGGGGGAGTCTGAGCCGCTGCGTCCTGCCGGAGAGGAAGGAGCGGATCCAGTCGAGGGCCTTGTCCTGGATTCCTGCGTCGTAGAGTCTGCGTATTAGGGTGCGGTGGGAGACTGTGTCGAACGCCGCTGATAGGTCGAGGAGGATGAGGGCTACTGTTTCTCCTTTGTCCAGTAGGGTGCGGATGTCGTCTGTTGCGGTGAGGAGGGCGGTTTCCGTACTGTAGTTTTTCTGAAGCCGGATTGGGAGGAGTCGAGGATGTTGTGTTCTTCAATGAATGTGGCGAGTTGGCTGTTGATGGCTTTCTCGATGACTTTCGCTGGGAGCGGGAGCAGGGAGATGGGTCTGTAGTTTTTGAGGTCGGTGGGGTCCGCTGAGGGTTTCTTTAGGAGGGGTTGACCTCGGCGTGTTTCCAGTCGTCGGGGAGCGAGGCGGTCGCCAGGGAGCGGTTGATGGTGTGGCGGAGCATGGGTGCGATGGTGTTGGCGGCTCTGTTGAAGATGTGGTGGGGGCAGGGGTCCGTGGGGGCCCCTGAGTGGATTGACTTCATTGTCTTCAGTGTGTCTTCGGTGGTGAGGGCTGTCCAGTCATCAATCGCTGGTTTCCGGGTGTCGGGGTGGTTGGTGAGGTTTCAGTGTGTTGGTTGTCTTCGTCGAAGTTGTCGTAGATGCTCTTGATTTTGTGGTGGAAAAAGGTGCTGAGTTTGTCGCAGAGGTCTTGTGAGGGAGGGATGTCGGTAGACTCGCTGGTGGGTTGGGCGAACTCCTTGATGATGCTGAAGAGTTCCTTGCTGTTGTGCGCGTGGGTGGAGATTCTGTCTACAATCGCTTTTTTCCTCGTTTCTCTGATGAGTTGATGGTGGGCATTGGTGGCAGCTTTGAAGTTGTTGTGGGCTTCTGTGGATTTGGTGTTCCTCCAGGCCTTTTCGAGGTGGCGGCATGTGCGTCTGGACTCTCGAAGTTCGGTGGTATACCATCTGGCTTTCTTGACGCGGGTATTGTTGTTTTTCTTGAGGGGGGCTATGGTGTTGGTGCTGTCTGAGATCCATCTATGCAGGGTTCGGGCTGCGGTGTTGGGGTCGTCGTTTTCCGCGATGGTTGGGGTGGAGTTGTTGAGTGAGGAGGTGAGCTGGTCGTCAGTGATTTTGGTCCAGTTTCTTCTTCTAAGCAGGTGCTGGTGTCTGTGGATGGTGGGTGTTCTGAAGGTGAAGTGGACGCAACGAAGGTCGGTCCATGGGAGTTCGGTGGTGTGGCTGAAGGTGATGGAGTTTCCTGTAGTGAAGAGGGGGTCGAGGGTGTGTCCTGCTGAGTGCGTGGGCTCGGTCACGATCTGGCTGAGTCCAATGTTGTGGAGGTTATCCAGGAGGGATGTGGTGTTGGGGTCCAGTTGGTTGTCGAGGTGGAAGTTGAGGTCTCCCAGCAGGGTGTAGTTGGTGGATGCGATGGCCTGCGGGGAGATAATGTCCGTGATGGAGTTGGCGAAGGGTCCGCGGGGTCCAGGGGGTCGATAGATGAGGGTTCCTCGTAGGGTGGCGGTGGGGCTGGCCAGTATCTTGAAGTGAAGGTGCTCCATCAGTTCTGTGGGCTCGTCGGGGAGTGTGCTCAGGCGGAGGCTGGATTTGTGGACGATGGCGATTCCTCCTCCTGGGCAGGTGGGGCGGTCCTTCCTGGAGATCTTATATCCTTGGGGGATGGCGATGGCGATGTCTGGTCCCGAGGTGGTGTTGGTCCAGGATTCGGTGAAGAACGCTACGTCCGGGGTGGTGCTGTCGAGGAGGTCCCAGATTTCTGTGGCGTGTTTGTGGAGGGATCAGACGTTGAGGAGGATGCATTGCATGGTCTTCGGTTCGGTTGTGTTCTTGTGGGCGGGTTGTGCTGGATCCGTGTTCTTGGCGGTGCTGCAGGTGTGCCCGCAGCGGTGACAGCTGAAGGGTCCGTGGGTGTCGGCTGGTGATGCTAGCTTTCAGTTGTTGTTGCGGCCTGGGCTGAGTGCGTGGAGTGCTGCTGGGTCATAGCGTTGGTGGGGCGGAGGTCCAGGGTTCCTGGCGCTGGTCGCGGACGGGTCGCAAACGGGCGCAGACGGGCTTGCCTTTGACGCGCCTTCGGTGCACCAGCGGCGCGCCCGCTGCCCGCGGCCGCACAGTGGCCGCCATTAAGTAGGGGTCGGGGAGGGCTGGACAGCTGGGAGGCGGGAGCGGGGAGGGGAGCTGGATTGGGCCGGTCGCGCTGGGGGGGGAGGGGCCGCGGGGGCAGCAGCGGCGGGGAAAGGTAAAGGGAGGAAATAAGGGATAAAGAAAAAAGGGAAAATAAGCAGAAATAAGGCACAAAAGAGCAGAGATGCAGAAAAGTGCAGAAAGATGAAAGACAAAAGAGGGTAGAAAAACGAGTGAAAACGAGTGAAAGAGCAGAGCGAGAGAAAGGGAAAATGAGCAAAAATAAGGCACAAAAGAGCAGAGATGCAGAAAAGTGCAGAAAGGTGAAAGATAAAAAGGGTAGAAAAACGAGTGAAAACGAGTGAAAGAGCAGAGTAAGAGGAAGGAGACAGAGGTCCACTGGACCACCAGGTATGAGGCGCAGGGAAACCTGCGGGTGGAGGAGGGCCTCGATCACCAACACTCACGAGTGCAGGGGCAGGCCTCACTTAATGGTGGAGCTGCGAGGGTGGGAGAGCAATTTCACTGACAATGAGTCAGTGGTCTTGCTAGCCTGTCCCGCAGTGGCCGCCATTAAGTAGGGAGTCGAGGAGGGCTGGACAGCTGGGAGGCGGGAGCGGGAGGGGAGCTGGATTGGGCCGGTCGCGCTGGGGGGAGGGGCCGCGGGGCAGCAGCGGCGGGGAAAGGTAAAGGGAGGAAATAAGGGATAAATAAAAAAGGGTAAATAAGCAGAAATAAGGCACAAAAGAGCAGAGATGCAGAAAAGTGCAGAAAGGTGAAAGATAAAATAGGGTAGAAAAACGAGTGAAAACGAGTGAAAGAGCCGAGCGAGAGAAAGGGAAAATGAGCAGAAATAAGGCACAAAAGAGCAGAGATGCAGAAAAGTGCAGAAAGGTGAAAGATAAAAAGGGTAGAAAAACGAGTGAAAACGAGTGAAAGAGCAGAGTGAGAGGAAGGAGACAGAGGTCCACTGGACCACCAGGGATGAGGCGCAGGGAAACCTGCGGGTGGAGGAGGGCCTCGATCACCAACGCTCAAGAGTGCAGGGGCAGGCCTCACTTAATGGTGGAGCTGCGAGGGTGGGAGAGCAATTTCACTGACAATGAGTCAGTGGTCTTGCTCGCCTGTCCCCGCAGTGGCCGCCATTAAGTAGGGGTCTGGGAGGGCTGGACAGCTGGGAGGCGGGAGCGGGAGGAGCTGGATTGGGCTGGTCGCGCTGGGTGGGAGGGGCCGCGGGGGCAGTAGCGGCGGGGAAACGTAAAGGGAGGAAATAAGGGATAAAGAAAAAGGGAAAATAAGCAGAAATAAGGCACAAAAGAGCAGAGATGCAGAAAAGTGCAGAAAGGTGAAAGATAAAAGAGGGTAGAAAAAGTGAAGGTGAAAGAGCGAGAGAAAGGGAAAATGAGCAGAAATAAGGCACAAAAGAGCAGAGATGCAGAAAAGTGCAGAAAGGTGAAAGATAAAAAGGGTAGAAAAACGAGTGAAAGAGCAGAGTGAGAGGAAGGAGACAGAGGTCCACTGGACCACCAGGGATGAGGCGCAGGGAAACCTGCGGGTGGAGGAGGGCCTCGATCACCAACACTCAAGAGTGCAGGGGCAGGCCTCACTTAATGGTGGAGCTGCGAGGGTGGGAGAGCAATTTCACTGACAATGAGTCAGTGGTCTTGCTCGCCTGTCCCCGCAGTGGCCGCCATTAAGTAGGGGTCGGGGAGGGCTGGAGAGCTGGGAGGGGGGAGGGGGGAGGGGAGCTGGATTGGGCCGGTCGCGCTGGGGTGGGAGGGGCCGCGGGGGCAGCAGCGGCGGGGAAAGGTAAAGGGAGGAAATAAGGGATAAAGAAAAAAGGGAAAATAAGCAGAAATAAGGCACAAAAGAGCAGAGATGCAGAAAAGTGCAGAAAGGTGAAAGATAAAAGAGGGTAGAAAAACGAGTGAAAACGAGTGAAAGAGCAGAGCGAGAGAAAGGGAAAATGAGCAGCAATAAGGCACAAGAGAGCAGAGATGCAGAAAAGTGCAGAAAGGTGAAAGATAAAAAGGGTAGAAAAGCGAGTGAAAACGAGTGAAAGTGCAGAGTGAGAGGAAGGAGACAGAGGTCCACTGGACCACCAGGGATGAGGCGCAGGGAAACCTGCGGGTGGAGGAGGGCCTCGATCACCAACACTCAAGAGTGCAGGGGCAGGGCAGGCCTCACTTAATGGTGGAGCTGCGAGGGTGGGAGAGCAATTTCACTGACAATGAGTCAGTGGTCTTGCTCGCCAGTCCCCGCAGTGGCCGCCATTAAGTAGGAGGTCAGGGAGGGCTGGACAGCTGGGCGGGAGCGGGGAGGGGAGCTGGATTGGCCTGGTCGCGCTGGGGGAGGGGCCGCGGGGGCAGCAGCGGCGGGGAAAGGTAAAGGGAGGAAATAAGGGATAAAGAAAAAAGGGAAAATAAGCAGAAATAAGGCACAAAAGAGCAGAGATGCAGAAAAGTGCAGAAAGGTGAAAGATAAAAGAGGGTAGAAAAAGTAACGAGTGAAAGAGCAGAGTGAGAGAAAGGGAAAATGAGCAGAAATAAGGCACAAAGAGCAGAGATGCAAGAAAAGTGCAGAAAGGTGAAAGATAAAAGGGTAGAAAAACGAGTGAAAACGAGTGAAAGAGCAGAGTGAGAGGAAGGAGACAGAGGTCCACTGGACCACCAGGGATGAGGCGCAGGGAAACCTGCGGGTGGAGGAGGGCCTCGATCACCAACACTCAAGAGTGCAGGGGCAGGGGCAGGCCTCACTTAATGGTGGAGCTGCGAGGGTGGGAGAGCAATTTCACTGACAATGAGTCAGTGGTCTTGCTCGCCTGTCCCCGCAGTGGCCGCCATTAAGTAGGGGTCGGGGAGGGCTGGACAGCTGGGAGGCGGGAGGGTGGAGGGAAGCTGGATTGGGCCGGTCGCGCTGGGGGGAGGGGCCGCGGGGGCAGCAGCGGCGGGAAAGGTAAAGGGAGGAAATAAGGGATAAAGAAAAAAGGGAAAATAAGCAGAAATAAGGCACAAAAGAGCAGAGATGCAGAAAAGTGCAGAAAGGTGAAAGATAAAAGAGGGTAGAAAAACGACTGAAAACGAGTGAAAGAGCAGAGCGAGAGAAAGGGAAAATGAGCAGAAATAAGGCACAAAAGAGCAGAGATGCAGAAAAGTGCAGAAAGGTGAAAGATAAAAAGGGAAGAAAAACGAGTGAAAAAGCAGAGTGAGAGGAAGGAGACAGAGGTCCACTGGACCACCAGGGATGAGGCGCAGGAAACCTGCGGGTGGAGGAGGGCCTCGATCACCAACACTCAAGAGTGCAGGAGGCAGGCCTCACTTAATGGTGGAGCTGCGAGGGTGGGAGAGCAATTTCACTGACAATGAGTCAGTGGTCTTGCTCGCCTGTCCCCGCAGTGGCCGCCATTAAGTAGGGGTCGAGGAGGGCTGGACAGCTGGGAGGCGGGAGCGGGGAGGGAGCTGGATTGGGCCGGTCGCGCTGGGGGAGGGGCCGCGGGGGCAGCAGCGGCGGGGAAAGGTAAAGGGAGGAAATAAGGGATAAAGAAAAAAGGAAAATAAGCGGAAATAAGGCACAAAAGAGCAGAGATGCAGAAAAGTGCAGAAAGGTGAAAGATAAAAGAGGGTAGAAAAACGAGATAAAACGAGTGAAAGAGCAGAGCGAGAGAAAGGGAAAATGAGCAGAAATAAGGCACAAAAGAGCAGAGATGCAGAAAAGTGCAGAAAGGTGAAAGATAAAAAGGGTAGAAAAACGAGTGAAAATTAGTGAAAGAGCAGAGTGAGAGGAAGGAGACAGAGGTCCACTGGACCACCAGGGATGAGGCGCAGGGAAACCTGCGGGTGGAGGAGGGCCTCGATCACCAACACTCAAGAGTGCAGGGGCAGGCCTCACTTAATGGTGGAGCTGCGAGGGTGGGAGAGCAATTTCACTGACAATGAGTCAGTGGTCTTGCTCGCCTGTCCCCGCAGTGGCCGCCATTAAGTAGGAGTCGAGGAGGGCTGGACAGCTGGGAGGAGCGGGGAGGGAGCTGGATTGGGCCTGGTCGCGCTGGGGGAGGGGCCGCGGGGGCAGCAGCGGCGGGGAAAGGTAAAGGGAGGAAATAAGGGATAAAGAAAAAAGGGAAAATAAGCAGAAATAAGGCACAAAAGAGCAGAGATGCAGAAAAGTGCAGAAAGGTGAAAGATAAAAGAGGGTAGAAAAGAGAACGAGTGAAAGAGCAGAGTGAGAGAAAGGGAAAATGAGCAGAAATAAGGCACAAAAGAGCAGAGATGCAGAAAAGTGCAGAAAGGTGAAAGATAAAAAGGGTAGAAAAACGAGTGAAAACGAGTGAAAGAGCAGAGTGAGAGGAAGGAGACAGAGGTCCACTGGACCACCAGGGATGAGGCGCAGGGAAACCTGCGGGTGGAGGAGGGCCTCGATCACCAACACTCAAGAGTGCAGGGGCAGGGGCAGGCCTCACTTAATGGTGGAGCTGCGAGGGTGGGAGAGCAATTTCACTGACAATGAGTCAGTGGTCTTGCTCGCCTGTCCCGCAGTGGCCGCCATTAAGTAGGGGTCGGGGAGGGCTGGACAGCTGGGAGGCGGGAGGGTGGAGGGAGCTGGATTGGGCCGGTCGCGCTGGGGGGAGGGGCGCGGGGGCAGCAGCAGCGGGGAAAGGTAAAGGGAGGAAATAAGGGATAAAGAAAAAGGGAAAATAAGCAGAAATAAGGCACAAAAGAGCAGAGATGCAGAAAAGTGCAGAAAGGTGAAAGATAAAAGAGGGTAGAAAAACGAGTGAAAACGAGTGAAAGAGCAGAGCGAGAGAAAGGGAAAATGAGCAGAAATAAGGCACAAAAGAGCAGAGATGCAGAAAAGTGCAGAAAGGTGAAAGATAAAAAGTGTAGAAAAAGCGAGTGAAAGAGCAGAGTGAGAGGAAGGAGACAGAGGTCCACTGGACCACCAGGGATGAGGCGCAGGGAAACCTGCGGGTGGAGGAGGGCCTCGATCACCAACACTCAAGAGTGCAGGGGCAGGCCTCACTTAATGGTGGAGCTGCGAGGGTGGGAGAGCAATTTCACTGACAATGAGTCAGTGGTCTTGCTCGCCTGTCCCCGCAGTGGCCGCCATTAAGTAGGGGTCGGGGAGGGCTGGACAGCTGGGAGGGGGGAGGGGAGCTGGATCGGGCCGGTCGCGCTGGGGGGGGAGGGGCCGCGGGGGCAGCAGCGGCGGGGAAAGGTTAAGGGAGGAAATAAGGGATAAAGAAAAAAAGGAAAATAAGCGGAAATAAGGCACAAAAGAGCAGAGATGCAGAAAAGTGCAGAAAGGTGAAAGATAAAAGAGGGTAGAAAAACGAGTGAAAACGAGTGAAAGAGCAGAGCGAGAGAAAGGGAAAATGAGCAGAAATAAGGCACAAAAGAGCAGAGATGCAGAAAAGTGCAGAAAGGTGAAAGATAAAAAGGGTAGAAAAACGAGTGAAAATGAGTGAAAGAGCAGAGTGAGAGGAAGGAGACAGAGGTCCACTGGACCACCAGGGATGAGGTGCAGGGAAACCTGTGGGTGGAGGAGGGCCTCGATCACCAACACTCAAGAGTGCAGGGGCAGGGGCAGGCCTCACTTAATGGTGGAGCTGCGAAGGTGGGAGAGCAATTTCACTGACAATGAGTCAGTGGTCTTGCTCGCCTGTCCCCGCAGTGGCCGCCATTAAGTAGGGGTCAGGGAGGGCTGGACAACTGGGGAGCGGGGAGGGGAGCTGGATTGGGCCGGTCGCGTTGGGTGGGAGGAGCCGCGGGGGCAGCAGCGGCGGGGAAACGTAAAGGGAGGAAATAAGGGATAAAGAAAAAAGGGAAAATAAGCAGAAATAAGGCACATAAGAGCAGAGATGCAGAAAAGTGCAGAAAGGTGAAAGATAAAAGAGGGTAGAAAAACGAGTGAAAACGAGTGAAAGAGCAGAGTGAGAGAAAGGGAAAATGAGCAGAAATAAGGCACAAAAGAGCAGAGATGCAGAAAAGTGCAGAGAGGTGAAAGATAAAAAGGGTAGAAAAACGAGTGAAAGAGCAGAGTGAGAGGAAGGAGACAGAGGTCCACAGGACCACCAGGGATGAGGCGCAGGGAAACCTGCGGGAGGAGGAGGGCCTCGATCACCAACACTCAAGAGTGCAGGGGCAGGCCTCACTTAATGGTGGAGCTGCGAGGGTGGTGAGAGCAATTTCACTGACAATGAGTCAGTGGTCTTGCTCGCCTGTCCCGCAGTGGCCGCCATTAAGTAGGGGTCGAGGAGGGCTGGAGAGCTGGGAGGCGGGAGGGGAGCTGGATTGGGCCGGTCGCGCTGGGGTGGGAGGGGCCGCGGGGGCAGCAGCGGCGGGGAAAGGTAAAGGGAGGAAATAAGGGATAAAGAAAAAAGGGAAAATAAGCAGAAATAAGGCACAAAAGAGCAGAGATGCAGAAAAGTGCAGAAAGGTGAAAGATAAAAGAGGGTAGAAAAACGAGTGAAAATGAGTGAAAGAGCAGAGCGAGAGAAAGGGAAAATGAGCAGCAATAAGGCACAAGAGAGCAGAGATGCAGAAAAGTGCAGAAAGGTGAAAGATAAAAAGGGTAGAAAAATGAGTGAAAACGAGTGAAAGTGCAGAGTGGGAGGAAGGAGACAGAGGTCCACTGGACCACCAGGGATTAGGCGCAGGGAAACCTGCGGGTGGAGGAGGGCCTCGATCACCAACACTCAAGAGTGCAGGGGCAGGGGCAGGCCTCACTAAATGGTGGAGCTGCGAGGGTGGGAGAGCAATTTCACTGACAATGAGTCGGTGGTCTTGCTCGCCTGTCCCCGCAGTGGCCGCCATTAAGTAGGGGTCGGGGAGGGCTGGACAGCTGGGAGGCGGGAGCGGGGAGGGGAGCTGGATTGGGCCGGTCACAGCTGGGGGGCGGGGCCGCGGGGGCAGCAGCGGCGGGGAAAGGTAAAGGGAGGAAATAAGGGATAAAGAAAAAAGGGAAAATAAGCAGAAATAAGGCACAAAAGAGCAGAGATGCAGAAAAGTGCAGAAAGGTGAAAGATAAAGAGGGTAGAAAAACGAGTGAACACGAGTGAAAGAGCAGAGCGAGAGAAAGGGAAAATGAGCAGAAATAAGGCACAAAAGAGCAGAGATGCAGAAAAGTGCAGAAAGGTGAAAGATAAAAAGGGTAGAAAAACGAGTGAAAACGAGTGAAAGAGCAGAGTGAGAGGAAGGAGACAGAGGTCCACTGGACCACCAGGGATGAGGCGCAGGGAAACCTGCGGGTGGAGGAGGGCCTCGATCACCAACACTCAAGAGTGCAGGGGCAGGCCTCACTTAATGGTGGAGCTGCGAGGGTGGGAGAGCAATTTCACTGACAATGAGTCAGTGGTCTTGCTCGCCTGTCCCCGCAGTGGCCGCCATTAAGTAGGGGTCGGAGAGGGCTGGACAGCTGGGAGGCGGGAGGCGGAGGAGGGGAGCTGGATTGGGCCGGTCGCGCTGGAGGGAGGGGCCGCGGGGGCAGCAGCGGCGGGGAAAGGTAAGGGAGGAAATAAGGGATAAAGAAAAAAGGGAAAATAAGCAGAAATAAGGCACAAAAGAGCAGAGATGCAGAAAAGTGCAGAAAGGTGAAAGATAAAAGAGGGTAGAAAAACGAGTGAAAGAGCAGAGCGAGAGAAAGGGAAAATGAGCAGAAATAAGGCACAAAAGAGCAGAGATGCAGAAAAGTGCAGAAAGGTGAAAGATAAAAGGGTAGAAAAATGAGTGAAAACGAGTGAAAGAGCAGAGTGAGAGGAAGGAGACAGAGGTCCACTGGACCACCAGGGATGAGGCGCAGGGAAACCTGCGGGTGGAGGAGGGCCTCGATCACCAACACTCAAGAGTGCAGGGGCAGGCCTCACTTAATGGTGGAGCTGCGAGGGTGGGAGAGCAATTTCACTGACAATGAGTCAGTGGTCTTGCTCGCCTGTCCCCGCAGTGGCCGCCATTAAGTAGGGGTCGAGGAGGGCTGGACAGCTGGGGAGGCGGGGAGGGGAGCTGGATTGGGCCGGTCACGCTGGGGGGAGGGGCCGCGGGGGCAGCAGCGGCGGGGAAAGGTAAAGGGAGGAAATAAGGGATAAAGAAAAAAGGAAAATAAGCAGAAAGAAGGCACAAAAGAGCAGAGATGCAGAAAAGTGCAGAAAGGTGAAAGATAAAAGAGGGTAGAAAAACGAGTGAAAGAGCAGAGCGAGAGAAAGGGAAAATGAGCAGAAATAAGGCACAAAAGAGCAGAGATGCAGAAAAGTGCAAAAAGGTGAAAGATAAAAAGGGTAGAAAAACGAGTGAAAACGAGCGAAAGAGCAGAGTGAGAGGAAGGAGACAGAGGTCCACTGGACCACCAGGGATGAGGCGCAGGGAAACCTGCGGGTTGAGGAGGGCCTCGATCACCAACACTCAAGAGTGCAGGGGCAGGGCAGACCTCACTTAATGGTGGAGCTGCGAGGGTGGGAGAGCAATTTCACTGACAATGAGTCAGTGGTCTTGCTCGCCTGTCCCCGCAGTGGCCGCCATTAAGTAGGGGTCGAGGAGGGCTGGACAGCTGGGAGGCGGGAGGGTGGAGGGAGCTGGATTGGGCCGGTCACGCTGGGGGGAGGGGCCGCGGGGGCAGCAGCGGCGGGGAAAGGTAAAGGGAGGAAATAAGGGATAAAGAAAAAAGGGAAAATAAGCAGAAATAAGGCACAAAAGAGCAGAGATGCAGAAAAGTGCAGAAAGGTGAAAGATAAAAGAGGGTAGAAAAACGAGTGAACACGAGTGAAAGAGCAGAGCGAGAGAAAGGGAAAATGAGCAGAAATAAGGCACAAAAGAGCAGAGATGCAGAAAAGTGCAGAAAGGTGAAAGATAAAAAGGGTAGAAAAACGAGTGAAAACGAGTGAAAGAGCAGAGTGAGAGGAAGGAGACAGAGGTCCACTGGACCACCAGGGATGAGGCGCAGGAAACCTGTGGGTGGAGGAGGGCCTCGATCACCAACACTCAAGAGTGCAGGGAGCAGGCCTCACTTAATGGTGGAGCTGCGAGGGTGGGAGAGCAATTTCACTGACAATGAGTCAGTGGTCTTGCTCGCCTGTCCCCGCAGTGGCCGCCGTTAAGTAGGGGTCGGAGAGGGCTGGACAGCTGGGAGGCGGGAGGCGGGAGCGGGAGGAGCTGGATTGGGCCGGTCGCGCTGGAGGGAGGGGCCGCGGGGGCAGCAGCGGCGGGGAAAGGTAAAGGGAGGAAATAAGGGATAAAGAAAAAAGGGAAAATAAGCAGAAATAAGGCACAAAAGAGCAGAGATGCAGAAAAGTGCAGAAAGGTGAAAGATAAAAGAGGGTAGAAAAAGCGAGTGAAAGAGCAGAGCGAGAGAAAGGGAAAATGAGCAGAAATAAGGCACAAAAGAGCAGAGATGCAGAAAAGTGCAGAAAGGTGAAAGATAAAAAGGGTAGAAAAATGAGTGAAAACGAGTGAAAGAGCAGAGTGAGAGGAAGGAGACAGAGGTCCACTGGACCACCAGGGATGAGGCGCAGGAAACCTGCGGGTGGAGGAGGGCCTCGATCACCAACACTCAAGAGTGCAGGGGCAGGCCTCACTTAATGGTGGAGCTGCGAGGTGGGAGAGCAATTTCACTGACAATGAGTCAGTGGTCTTGCTCGCCTGTCCCCGCAGTGGCCGCCATTAAGTAGGGGTCAGGGAGGGCTGGACAGCTGGGAGAGCGGGGAGGGGAGCTGGATTGGGCCGGTCGCGCTGGGGGGAGGGGCCGCGGGGGCAGCAGCGGCGGGAAAGGTAAAGGGAGGAAATAAGGGATAAAGAAAAAAGGGAAAATAAGCAGAAATAAGGCACAAAAGAGCAGAGATGCAGAAAAGTGCAGAAAGGTGAAAGATAAAAGAGGGTAGAAAACGAGTGAACGAGTGAAAGAGCAGAGCGAGAGAAAGGGAAAATGAGCAGAAATAAGGCACAAAAGAGCAGAGATGCAGAAAAGTGCAGAAAGGTGAAAGATAAAAGGGTAGAAAAGCGAGTGAAAACGAGTGAAAGAGCAGAGTGAGAGGAAGGAGACAGAGGTCCACTGGACCACCAGGGATGAGGCGCAGGAAACCTGCGGGTGGAGGAGGGCCTCGATCACCAACACTCAAGAGTGCAGGGGCAGGGCAGACCTCACTTAATGGTGGAGCTGCGAGGGTGGGAGAGCAATTTCACTGACAATGAGTCAGTGGTCTTGCTCGCCTGTCCCCGCAGTGGCCGCCATTAAGTAGGGGTCGGGGAGGGCTGGACAGCTGGTAGGCGGGAGGGTGGAGGGAAGCTGGATTGGGCCGGTCGCGCTGGGGGGGAGGGGCCGCGGGGGCAGCAGCGGCGGGGAAAGGTAAAGGGAGGAAATAAGGGATAAAGAAAAAAGGGAAAATAAGCAGAAATAAGGCACAAAAGAGCAGAGATGCAGAAAAGTGCAGAAAGGTGAAAGATAAAAGAGGGTAGAAAAACGACTGAAAACGAGTGAAAGAGCAGAGCGAGAGAAAGGGAAAATGAGCAGAAATAAGGCACAAAAGAGCAGAGATGCAGAAAAGTGCAGAAAGGTGAAAGATAAAAGGGTAGAAAAACGAGTGAAAACGAGTGAAAGAGCAGAGTGAGAGGAAGGAGACAGAGGTCCACTGGACCACCAGGGATGAAGCGCAGGGAAACCTGCGGGTGGAGGAGGGCCTCGATCACCAACACTCAAGAGTGCAGGGGCAGGCCTCACTTAATGGTGGAGCTGCGAGGGTGGGAGAGCAATTTCACTGACAATGAGTCAGTGGTCTTGCTAGCCTGTCCCCGCAGTGGCCGCCATTAAGTAGGGGTTGGGGAGGGCTGGACAGCTGGGAGGCGGGAGCGGGGAGGGGAGCTGGATTGGGACGGTCGCGCTGGGGGGGCGGGGCCGTGGGGGCAGCAGCGGCGGGGAAGGTAAAGGGAGGAAATAAGGGATAAAGAAAAAAGGGAAAATAAGCAGAAATAAGGCACAAAAGAGCAGAGATGCAGAAAAGTGCAGAAAGGTGAAAGATAAAAGAGGGTAGAAAAACGAGTGAACACGAGTGAAAGAGCAGAGTGAGAGAAAGGGAAAATGAGCAGAAATAAGGCACAAAAGAGCAGAGATGCAGAAAAGTGCAGAAAGGTGAAAGATAAAAAGGGTAGAAAAACAAGTGAAAACGAGTGAAAGAGCAGAGTGAGAGGAAGGAGACAGAGGTCCACTGGACCACCAGGGATGAGAGCAGGGAAACCTGCGGGTGGAGGAGGGCCTCGATCACCAGCACTCAAGAGTGCAGTGGCAGGGGCAGGCCTCACTTAATGGTGGAGCTGCGAGGGTGGGAGAGCAATTTCACTGACAATGAGTCAGTGGTCTTGCTCGCCTGTCCCCGCAGTGGCCGCCATTAAGTAGGGGTCGGACAGGGCTGGACAGCTGGGAGGCAGGAGGCGGGGAGGGGAGCTGGATTGGGCCGGTCGCGCTGGGGGGAGGGGCCGCGGGGGCAGCAGCGGCGGGGAAAGATAAAGGGAGGAAATAAGGGATAAAGAAAAAAGGGAAAATAAGCAGAAATAAGGCACAAAAGAGCAGAGATGCAGAAAAGTGCAGAAAGGTGAAAGATAAAAGAGGGTAGAAAAACGAGTGAAAGAGGAGAGTGAGAGGAAGGAGACAGAGGTCCACTGGACCACCAGGGATGAGGCGCAGGGAAACCTGCGGGTGGAGGAGGGCCTCGATCACCAACACTCAAGAGTGCAGGGGCAGGGGCAGGCCTCACTTAATGGTAGAGCTGCGAGGTTGGGAGAGCAATTTCACTGACAATGAGTCAGTGGTCTTGCACGCCTGTCCCCGCAGTGGCCACCGTTAAGTAGGGGTCGGGGAGGGCTGGACAGCTGGGAGGCGGGGAGGGGAGCTGGATTGGGCCGGTCGCGCTGGGGGGGAGGGGCCGCGGGGCAGCAGCGGCGGGGAAAGGTAAAGGGAGGAAATAAGGGATAAAGAAAAAAGGGAAAATAAGCAGAAATAAGGCACAAAAGAGCAGAGATGCAGAAAAGTGCAGAAAGGTGAAAGATAAAAGAGGATAGAAAAATGAGTGAAAACGAGTGAAAGAGCAGAGCGAGAGAAAGGGAAATTGAGCAGAAATAAGGCACAAAAGAGCAGAGATGCAGAAAAGTGCAGAAAGGTGAAAGATAAAAAGGGAAGAAAAACGGATGAAAACGAGTGAAAGAGCAGAGTGAGAGGAAGGAGACAGAGGTCCACTGAACCACCAGGGATGAGGCGCAGGAAACCTGCGGGTGGAGGAGGGCCTCGATCACCAACACTCAAGAGAGCAGGGGCAGGCCTCACTTAATGGTGGAGCTGCGAGGGTGGGAGAGCAATTTCACTGACAATGAGTCAGTGGTCTTGCTAGCCTGTCCCCGCAGTGGCCGCCATTAAGTAGGGGTCGAGAGGGCTGGACAGCTGGGAGGCGGGAGCAGGGAGGGAGCTGGATTGGGCCGGTCGCGCTGGGGGAGGGGCCGCGGGGGCAGCAGCGGCGGGGAAAGGTAAAGGGAGGAAATACGGGATAAAGAAAAAAGGGTAAATAAGCAGAAATAAGGCACAAAAGAGCAGAGATGCAGAAAAGTGCAGAAAGGTGAAAGATAAAAGAGAGTAGAAAAACAAGTGAAAACGAGTGAAAGAGCAGAGCGAGAGAAAGGGAAAATGAGCAGAAATAAGGCACAAAAGAGCAGAGATGCAGAAAAGTGCAGAAAGGTGAAAGATAAAAAGGGTAGAAAAACGAGCGAAAAAGCAGAGTGAGAGGAAGGAGAGAGAGGTCCACTGGACCACCAGGGATGAGGCGCAGGAAACCTGCGGGTGGATGAGGGCCTCGATCACCAACACTCAAGAGTGCAGGGGGCAGGCCTCACTTAATGGTGGAGCTGCGAGGGTGGGAGAGCAATTTCACTGACAATGAGTCAGTGGTCTTGCTCGCCTGTCCCCGCAGTGGCCGCCATTAAGTAGGGGTCGGGGAGGGCTGGACAGCTGGGAGGCGGGAGCGGGGAGGGAGCTGGATTGGGCCGGTCGCGCTGGGTGGGAGGGGCCGCGGGGGCAGCAGCGGCGGGGAAAGGTAAAGGGAGGAAATAAGGGATAAAGAAAAAGGGAAAATAAGCAGAAATAAGGCACAAAAGAGCAGAGATGCAGAAAAGTGCAGAAAGGTGAAAGATAAAAGAGGGTAGAAAAACGAGTGAAAACGAGTGAAAGAGCAGAGCGAGAGAAAGGGAAAATGAGCAGAAATAAGGCACAAAGAGCAGAGATGCAGAAAAGTGCAGAAAGGTGAAAGATAAAAAGGGTAGACAAACGAGTGAAAACGAGTGAAAGAGCAGAGTGAGAGGAAGGAGACAGAGGTCCACTGGACCACCAGGGATGAGTCGCAGGGAAACCTGCGGGTGGAGGAGGGCCTCGATCACCAACACTCAAGAGTGCAGGGGCAGGCCTCACTTAATGGTGGAGCTGCGAGGGTGGGAGAGCAATTTCACTGACAATGAGTCAGTGGTCTTGCTCGCCTGTCCCCGCAGTGGCCGCCATTAAGTAGGGGTCGGAGAGGGCTGGACAGCTGGGAGGCGGGAGGCGGGGAGGGAGCTGGATTGGGCCGGTCGCGCTGGGGGAGGGGCCACGGGGGCAGCAGCGGCGGGGAAAGGTAAAGGGAGGAAATAAGGGATAAAGAAAAAAGGGAAAATAAGCAGAAATAAGGCACAGAAGAGTAGAGATGCAGAAAAGAGCAGAAAGGTGAAAGATAAAAGAGGGTAGAAAAACGAGTGAAAGAGCAGAGCGAGAGAAAGGGAAAATGAGCAGAAATAAGGCACAAAAGAGCAGAGATGCAGAAAAGTGCAGAAAGGTGAAAGATAAAAGGGTAGAGAAATGAGTGAAAACGAGTGAAAGAGCAGAGTGAGAGGAAGGAGACAGAGGTCCACTGGACCACCAGGGATGAGGCGCAGGAAACCTGCGGGTGGAGGAGGGCCTCGATCACCAACACTCAAGAGTGCAGGGGCAGGGGCAGGCCTCACTTAATGGTGGAGCTGCGAGGGTGGGAGAGCAATTTCACTGACAATGAGTCAGTGGTCTTGCTCGCCTGTCCCGCAGTGGCCGCCATTAAGTAGGGGTCGAGGAGGCTGGACAGCTGGGAGGCGGGAGCGGGGAGGAGCTGGATTGGGCCGGTCGCGCTGGGTGGGAGGGGCCGCGGGGGCAGCAGCGGCGGGGAAACGGTAAAGGGAGGAAATAAGGGATAAAGAAACAAGGGAAAATAAGCAGAAATAAGGCACAAAAGAGCAGAGATGCAGAAAAGTGCAGGAAGGTGAAAGATAAAAGAGGGTAGAAAAACGAGTGAAAACGAGTGAAAGAGACAGAGCGAGAGAAAGGGAAAATGAGCAGAAATAAGGCACAAAAGAGCAGAGATGCAGAAAAGTGCAGAAAGGTGAAAGATAAAAAGGGTAGAAAAACGAGTGAAAAGAGCAGAGTGAGAGGAAGGAGACAGAGGTCCACTGGACCACCAGGGATGAGGCGCAGGAAACCTGTGGGTGGAGGAGGGCCTCGATCACCAGCACTCAAGAGTGCAGGGGCAGGGGCAGGCCTCACTTAATGGTGGAGCTGCGAGGGTGGGAGAGCAATTTCACTGACAATGAGTCAGTGGTCTTGCTCGCCAGTCCCCGCAGTGGCCGCCGATTAAGTAGAGGTCAGGGAGGGCTGGACAGCTGGGGGAGCGGGGAGGGAGCTGGATTGGGCCGGTCACGCTGGGTGGGAGGAGCCGCGGGGGCAGCAGCGGCGGGGAAACGTAAAGGGAGGAAATAAGGGATAAAGAAAAAAGGGAAAATAAGCAGAAATAAGGCACATAAGAGCAGAGATGCAGAAAAGTGCAGAAAGGTGAAAGATAAAAGAGGGTAGAAAAATGCGTGAAAACGAGTGAAAGAGCAGAGTGAGAGAAAGGGAAAATGAGCAGAAATAAGGCACAAAAGAGCAGAGATGTAGAAAAGTGCAGAAAGGTGAAGGACAAAAAGGGTAGAAAAATGAGTGAAAACGAGTGAAAGAGCAGAGTGAGAGGAAGGAGACAGAGGTCCACTGGACCACCAGGGATGAGGCGCAGGAAACCTGCGGGTGGAGGAGGGCCTCGATCACCAACACTCAAGAGTGCAGGGGCAGGGGCAGGCCTCACTTAATGGTGGAGCTGCGAGGGTGGGAGAGCAATTTCACTGACAATGAGTCAGTGGTCTTGCTCGCCTGTCCCCGCAGTGGCTGCCATTAAGTAGGGGTCGAGGAGGGCTGGACAGCTGGGAGGCGGAGCGGGGAGGGAGCTGGATTGGGCCGGTCACACTGGGGGGAGGGGCCACGGGGGCAGCAGCGGCGGGGAAAGGTAAAGGGAGGAAATAAGGGATAAAGAAAAAAGGGAAAATAAGCAGAAATAAGGCACAAAGAGCAGAGATGCAGAAAAGTGCAGAAAGGTGAAAGATAAAAGAGGGTAGAAAAACGATTGAAAACGAGTGAAAGAGCAGAGCGAGAGAAAGGGAAAATGAGCAGAAATAAGGCACAAAAGAGCAGAGATGCAGAAAAGTGCAGAAAGGTGAAAGATAAAAAGGGTAGAAAAACAAGTGAAAACGAGTGAAAGAGCAGAGTGAGAGGAAGGAGACAGAGGTCCACTGGACCACCAGGGATGAGGCGCAGGAAACCTGCGGGTGGAGAGAGGGCCTCGATCACCAACACTCAAGAGTGCAGGGGCAGGCCTCACTTAATGGTGGAGCTGCGAGGGTGGGAGAGCAATTTCACTGACAATGAGTCAGTGGTCTTGCTCGCCTGTCCCCGCAGTGGCCGCCATTAAGTAGGGAGTCGGAGAGGGCTGGACAGCTGGGAGGCGGGAGGCGGGAGCGGGGAGGAGCTGGATTGGGCCGGTCGCGCTGGGGGGAGGGGCCGCGGGGGCAGCAGCGGCGGGGAAAGATAAAGGGAGGAAATAAGGGATAAAGAAAAAGGGAAAATAAGCAGAAATAAGGCACAAAAGAGCAGAGATGCAGAAAAGTGCAGAAAGGTGAAAGATAAAAGAGGGTAGAAAAACGAGTGAAAGAGCAGAGCGAGAGAAAGGGAAAATGAGCAGAAATAAGGCACAAAAGAGCAGAGATGCAGAAAAGTGCAGAAAGGTGAAAGATAAAAAGGGTAGAAAAACGAGTGAAAGAGGAGAGTGAGAGGAAGGAGACAGAGGTCCACTGGACCACCAGGGATGAGGCGCAGGAAACCTGCGGGTGGAGGAGGGCCTCGATCACCAACACTCAAGAGTGCAGGAGGCAGGCCTCACTTAATGGTAGAGCTGCGAGGGTGGGAGAGCAATTTCACTGACAATGAGTCAGTGGTCTTGCACGCCTGTCCCCGCAGTGGCCACCGTTAAGTAGGGGTCGAGGAGGGCTGGACAGCTGGGAGGCGGGAGGGGGAGGGGAGCTGGATTGGGCCGGTCGCGCTGGGGGGAGGGGCCGCGGGGGCAGCAGCGGCGGGGAAGGTAAAGGGAGGAAATAAGGGATAAAGAAAAAGGGAAAATAAGCAGAAATAAGGCACAAAAGAGCAGAGATGCAGAAAAGTGCAGAAAGGTGAAAGATAAAAGAGGATAGAAAAATGAGTGAAAACGAGTGAAAGAGCAGAGCGAGAGAAAGGGA